>CM054157.1:49072481-49157481 GCA_028751875.1 Rapana venosa
ATAAAACCACATCATAATGGATGAGTGTATGCTCTACTTAAATCTCCCCCCTCCCCCACCCCCTATCCTTCTTCCATCCTTCTCCCTCCCCTTCCCAACGGGGTCCATCGTTCCATCCCCCTTCCCTTTGTTTGACTGACAAGTTACGATAGTCAGATGGTCTGACAGGTCCCACCCCGAAAGAAACCTTAACGAGGGAATATAATAAGCTGGACAGATGAGCATTATCAGGTTTCTTGGAGGGCGCGTGTGTCGGAAGATTCTCGAAAGCTGTCTATCCTTGACATTGACATAGGAGAGGTCTGAGGACACTGCTGTGGAGTGGAGATCAAACACTATAACCAAGGACCGATAACTCATGCCGTGCGTAATGCAGGGTTGAAGTGGGGGGGGGGGGGGGGGGGGGACGCACGAGGGAGAGGGGAGGGGAGATTGAGGTCAGACTGAGTGTGTCGACTTCCCAGTTCAAGGTCGTGTTCTGGTTAAAACTTCCATGCTGATGATAAGTGTGTGGAAGGCGGTTGGAAGCCATAGACTAGCTTGTCCTCCACTTTATTTCATTCAAGTTTTAACGTCGACGGTCATTTTGGAAATGATTGATAGCTCAGTGGTCGGAGCACTCGCTTTCCCCCAGCCAAAGTTAAGCAGCGTCGAGCGTGGTTACCAGTTAGAGATGGATGACCGTTTGCGCGCCTTGGCTTCAGTACAGTCCCCCAGTTCACCCAGCTGTCAATGGGTACCTGCCTCTTTAGGGACAGGGAAAGTCGAGCAGCGAGGGGGGAGAGGAGATGGGCGCCGCCCTTAGAGAAGTAAGGTCTCTGACGCCTCGCTCCCCTACGACCTTATAGGTCATGGGACACATTTACCTAAGAGAGCTCACAAGGGCACTCTTGAAAGAAACTTTCTGTCGTCAAGTCAATTCAAGTCAATATGATCTTTATTGAGGGTAAAAGATTAAGTTAACACAACTTTTTTTCATCCTGCCCTCACCCCCCAAAAAATTGACATATAAAAGCATTGAAAGACAATGTTAATACATGTTGAAAGCAAAAATTTATGAGGATTTTTTAAATATAAATCCTGACTAACAAAACATGATAAAACAACAAGACAGTCGCACTAAGTTGTTCTAAATGTCATTAAGAGTGAGGTGATTTGTGGGAACATCCGAAAAGTATCATCCGAGTCAGTTTTGTTTGCTTTGCTTTTAACCTAGAAAAGCTTTCCAAACGTATGATTTTGATGTTTAGAATTAAAATCCTTGGGTACTTTTTTATGCTGCTTGATGTTGTTGGTTTGTTTTTGGTTTTTTTTTGGTTTGGGTTTTCTCTCTGTTATTTTCCAGTCTTTTTATTATCTTTTTATCTGTAAATATCAGATTTGATTTTTTTTTTCAGGCGAGTTGATTCGGTCTGAAGAATTTGATAGGGCAGTCAATCATGTTACTGATAAGAAGTGGATACAATTGCGGCTCAAAAGACTTTGTGTTTAATTAGTCTCAAAATCCAATAATATCACGATACTATTTTGTGTCTGATTAGTCTCAAAATCCAGTAGTATCACGATACCTTTTTTGTGTCTGATTTGTCTCAAAATCCAGTACCATCACGATACCATTTTGTGTCTGATTTGTCTCAAAATCCAGTACCACCACGATACCCTTTTTGTGTCTGATTTGTCTCAAAATCCAGTACTATCACGATACATTTTTTGTGTCTAGTTTGTCTCAAAATCTAGCACCATCACTATACCTTTAACGTGGCAGTCAAAGAATGTGATAAAATAAAGGCAGAACTAATAAAGATAGTAAATAAACTGACAGGATCTTATACTTGTTCATAAACCAGCTGTTTTGTGATGACCTTTTAGATCAATATGTTTAACACTGTTGTAAACGGAAGTGGCGACATTTGGCGAAAGTTAGCATTCATGGAGATGGCTTCATTACCATGATAAAACCGTCAAAATGTCGGATAGAGAAATCACAGTACTGGCTCTGTAGCTTGAGACAAGAATGCTGAAACACTCACCTTGACTGACACTCTTATCTTATCACCAAGACTGACTTAGAGAGGGGCAGCATGACCAAACTGAAATTTAACGAGAAGTGTTCTTATTTCGGTTGAGGATCAAACTTATCAGACAAGTCAGCCAACTGTTTGAACAGGACAGAGGTCTAAGGCAGAGAGGTGTAAACTAGATTACGTGCAGGAGGTATACAGCTGGTTATTACTTTTAAATTGCGTATCTTCAAGGTTGTCTTGGATATTGCTGTGTTTTTTATTGCCCTTATCTGAATAGTCTGTGTGCGTAGGCTTAGTTGGCTATTGACCTCAGGTCGTCTTGTATTTTTTACGTGATTTTTGTTTGGCTTGTTTATTACTTCGTCAGCAGAGTCTTTTGAAGTTGGTAGTACCGCACTGAAACAGTGACATAAAACTGTTCGACTTTGTATAACTTGTCAAAGTCTATCGTTTCAGGACAATTTTGAGGACTTAATTGGTCATAAATTCCTTTCAGCCTGGGCAAAAACTACCCGAGCAGAACATAAAGTACCGTATGAAATAATGCAAGATAACCAAACTGGTACAATCAACGTAGGCTGTTTCAAGGCTACCCGTTGCAGCTCGTATTCTCGGGGATAAGGGGGCACTATCAGTCATTATTACCTCAGGGTTTTTTATATAGATAATTCTGTCTCATAATTATAAGATCAATAAGCAAGAATTATTTACAAAAGACACACTGTATTTCTTGTGTTTTGCCAGCTTTCGTCAAAAATGAACCATAATATAACGACGGATGGGGGATATAGAGGTACTTTAACTCGCGTAGAAAGCAACGGGGACGGGATTGCTCAGTGGTCAGAGCACTTGCTTTCCCAAGCTAAGGTTAAGCAGCGTCGAGCATGGTTACAATTTGGATGGGTGACCGTTTGCGCGCCTTGGCTTCAGTACAGCCCCCCACCCCCCCAGTTCACCCAGCTGTCAATGGGTACCTGCCTCTTTAGGGTCGGGGAAGGTTAAGCAGCGAGGGAGAGGAGATGGGCGCCGCCTTCAATATGCTGGACCTTTGAGAAGTTGAGGTATCTGATGCCTCACCCCCCTACGACCACATAGGTTATGGGACACCTTTACCTTTAGAAAGCGAGAAATCGTGGGATTGATCCCGTTTGAATCCACACTTTCACCCCACCCACTAGAACTTGAGGGGTGGTCTGGGTGATAGCCTTTCGGATGAGACGATAAACAAATGTCCCGTATACCTAAAAAAAAAAAAAAAGTAACCGCACGTAAAATAACCCATGGCAACAAGAGAGTTATTCGTGGCAAAACTGTACGAAGAAAATGTGCCGTCAGAAGGAAAACAAATACGCATGCAGACAGAAAAATAACTCAGCGGCGCTGCACTTGTGGCGATGCACTCTTCAAGGGGAGAGCAGTCCGAATTTCACACAGAGAAATTTATCGTAACTGAAAATGAAAACAAAAAATACGTCTAAAGCAATTATTATTCTAATACTGTTGATGATATAGTCTTTTACGTGAGAGGGTGAATCAACATGTTCAGAGCACATAGTATTATAAAAAAAAAAAAACAATTTTTTTAAGTCGCTGGTTTTGTTATAGGTAGGGTTTTGTTTGTTTTTCTTTTTTCACGTAAGTATATGATCCCTGAGATCTCTTTGGGGATAAAACGATTAACATGTTATTTTCATCATCATCAAACTTAGTCCCTTGTATGAGAGGGTGGGTAGAGTATGTAGGTTTTATTAGTGTTGAATAAGGGAGACGGAAACTTAAAACGAATATTTCTAAATCAGTCACAGGCGTGGTTTTTAATATAAAACATAAGTGTCTTTGCATGCTTCTCTCGTAATCTAATTGGGGGAAGGGATAGCCTAGTGGTTAGCGTGATGCGCTCGTGATCTGCTGACCCGAGTTCGATTCCCGTTCAAGAGGATTTTTCCTCTGGAGTTAACATCAGTGCCGACTCCACTCTCCCCAAAAAGTCCTTCGGATGAGACTATAAACCGAGGTCCTGTGTGCGAACGCACGCAGAACATGTTGCGCACACGTTAAAACGCGTTCCGCTTTTCGGAAGAGTAGGTCATTGTGACCTGGTGGAACGGATGACAAAATTTACACAACTGCATACACACGGTGACTGGATGGAAAAAGCATATTAATGCTTATTCCATTATCCTCGAAATAAAAGAATAAACTAAACTAAAATAAAAATAATACAGATAACGAAAAGGGACTTACATTATAACTTCAGAAAAAGTGTGTGAGGGCTCTCTCTCTCTCTCTCTCTCTCTCTCTCTCCTCTCTCTCTCTCTCCTCTTCTCTCTCTCTCTCTCTCTCTCTCTCTCTCTCTCTCTCCTCTGACTTCTTGCAGACATGTAATGTTATGGGCAAAGAGCAACAGGGGGTCGAATTTTTGTCTCTGGGTAATAGCATTATAATGCGGACGAAGTAACAAATAATATGCAGTTGCCTCTGGAGTATTGCCACAATCACAGACTGAATAACATATTTTATTGCATAGTTGTGTGTGTGTGGTGCGGAGAGAGAGAGAGAGAGAGAGAGAGAGAATACATGCGTGCGCGCCAATGCTCATGGAATTGGAGGGAGGGGGGGGGGAGGACAGAAGGAGGAACGGGGTCGTTATGATGACATCACAAGAAATAGATGACATGCGCAAGGTTTCAAAGTCCACTGTAAAACCGCGGCATGCATCCGGATCTGTCATTTTTATTGCACACATTGGGGCCCGTGCACTTGGATAGGGTTAGTTTGACTTCCATACTATTACACACATAAACTCATATGCATGGCACCCACGAACACACCCCATGCGTGCGGGAGCATGCATGCATACATGCGCGCGCGCACGCGCGCGCACACTCACACACACACTCACATACACGCGCGCGCGCGTTTACTAGGACACAGTTACCAGAGATCCTGGATTATTTTCCTTAACATATTGTATTTTCACCATTTAAAACATGGCAATGGAGAAAAGTTGTGTATATTTTGTATTCCACGTTCTAGGAATGGAGAAAGTTAATGAAGACAGAACTATGGTCATCATGCAAGAGCTAGTACGCACGTGTAAGTGTGTGTGTGTGTGTGTGTGTGTGTGTGTGTGTGTACACATACTTGAAAATATAAGAAAAAGGAATGAATGTAAAAGATCAAAGTAAAAGGCTGCATCTTTTCAAGTTTACATTGCATATCAGTGCCAGTAACATTTTTTCATAACTGTTAGGCCTAGTGAAATTACGAAATGTCTTACATCAATCTTTATAGAATAGTAATGAAGGAGATATAGGTTGGCTTGCTGATTCGTCAAAATTTACAGTGCATGTCGGTGCAATTATCTTTTTTACGACTTTTACCTAAATCACGAACCACCTGCCATCCACCCTGATAGGATATGAAAGAAGAAGATGCACCCCGATAAGGGCAGCCGAACATTATGTCATTAAACCAAGCCCACCCGAATGCATCAACCATCAATTTGAGCAGTGTCAGCTCTGTGTGTATAATTGGGAGTTTCCTCCATAGCACCCGTATGCATCCATTTGCATTAAAAGACGCTGAGGTAAGGTCACTGACTGAACAAAAGTTCTCACCCAGGAAGGGGTGTGATAGGATACACATTAAAAACATGCTGCAAGACCCCTGCTGGGGCAATTTGAACGACAGGGGTGAAGAAAGAGGAGCTGAACTTTTCATGAAGAGAAAGTGCACTGATGCTGAGATAATAACGCTCATTTTATGCCATCTTTGTTTCATTGGTTGGTTGATTGCTCACCCAGAATGATGTTGGGAATACATAACAAAACTTATAAAAGATATTGGGATTACATAACAAAAATAGAAAAATATCGGGAGAACATAACAAAAGTGACAGAGTTGAGGGACTATTTGCAAAACAGAGTCGGGAATGAAGGTTTAGCTATAACTTCAGTTTGTTGGCAGTCTGGAAGCATTTTCATGGCAGTCAGTGCTTTAAGAGTCTAATGTCACATCTCTTGAGTTCACAGTGGTGCCTGACAATATCAAAGTATACAATCAAACATATTTTCAAACGCTTTTAGTTTAGAAATAACTGCCATGTCTGGCTTTAAGAACTTCCATGCTATGATGCTATGAATTTGCTAGTCAAAGTTATATATTAGAGGGAGAAAGCGGCCCACAACTAAGGTCACCTTTGTCCAGAACTGTTTCCACAAATTGCACATGCAGGAGAGTGTGTACTCTCAGTGTGTGCAAGTGCAGTTGGCTGTGCATGGGGAAAAGAAATAAAGAAAAACCTCCAAAAAAGAAGGAAAACGGCAGTCTTTTGCTGAATTGTCCAGTTTTACAGTCGGTACAAGTTGGGTTGTTGTTTTTTACCAAAATCAGGTCACCTGCCACCCATCCCCACAGAATATGAATGAAGAAGATGTACCCGGAAAACGGCCCTCGATGATCATGTCATTAAATCAGGCCCACCCAAATGCACTTGACAGCAGGTTGAGCAGTGTCAGTCCTGCCTGAAAGATCGGGAGCTTCCCCATAGACACTTTTATACTGCAATTGGCATATAAAGATGCTGAGGTGAGGGACTAAAAAGAAAGGTTCCCACCCCAGGTAAAGTCAAACGATTATGACTATCATGACATGAATTATAAACATGTTGCAAGAACTGATATTGGGACACCCTGAACGAGAGAAGTGAAAAAAAGTGGGGGGGTTGTATTTTTCTTTTTTTTAGGAAGAGAGAGAGAGAGTGTGTGTGTACTAATGTTCAGATCTTGCTTATTTCTTGGGATTTTCTTTGGTGTGATTGTTCAGCCAAAACTATGTTGCGAGAACATGACAATAGTTAGAAAGGACAAATCATGGGGCATTTATAAAACACACTAACAAGAAAAGGTTTTGGTTCTTTTCTTCTTTTCTTTTTTTTTTGTCGGCCACCTTGAGCTTTTTCTATGGCAACCAGTGCTTAAGAAACCTAGCTTTATATATATATATATGTTTTATTTCTAGGTAAAGCCTAACAACACCTATCTATAAACACGATCACATTGTAAAATGATTTTGATTTGAGAACAGCTGCCGTGTCTAGTCTTATTAACATTATTTAAACCATTTTTTTAAAAATCTCGGCAGTAAATACAAGTTTTGAATTTTCTATTCAAAGTTCTGTGCATAGAAAAATGAAGCAAAACTAAGGTCATCTTTGTCAAAATAGATCCGTCTAGTTGCGGGTGCAGGAGTGAGTGTATTTGCTGATGTGCATACTCGTGGAGTCAGCTACCCTTGGAAAACTCCCTCTCTCTTTCTCTCTCTCTCCCCCTCCCTCTCCCTCTCTCTCTTCCTCTCTCTCACACACACGCACGCGCGCGCGCGCACACAGGAAGAGAGAGAGAGCTAGTCTGATAAGTTCTTGGCACACAAGATGAGATACAAGAAAACCTGAAAGAAAGAAAAACTACATTATGCTGAACCCTTCAAATTTACGATGGATATCAATCGGTGTCATTTTTATACAACTCTTACCGAAATTACCGCCTATCTGACATCCATCTTAATAAAATAGGAATAAAGGAGATGCTTTTGCTGATTCGTCCAAATTCCCAATGTATGTCAGTCCAGGTATCTTTTTTTACGATTATTATCCCAATCTTGAACATGCCATCCACCCCGATAGAATATAATGGAGATGCACCCCAAAAACAGCCACCGATCATTATGTCAGTAAACCAGGCCCACTTAAATCCACCCAACAGCAGGTTGGAGAGTGTCAGCTCTGTGTGAATAATTGGAAGCTTTGCCCCATAAATAGACACCCCTGAGCTTCCATTTGCATTTAAAGATACTGAGGTAAGGGTGTCACTGACTGAAGAAAAGTTCCCACCCCGGGTAGGGTCGAACGAGTATAATAAGATAATTTTTAAAATGTGTTGCACGAACCCAAATAGGTTTCACCTTGAAGAGAGAGGTGACAAAAGGGGGTTATTGTTTTTTAAAGACCACAAAGTGTGTTGAGGTTAAGATAATAATGCACACTTCGTGTGATCTTGCTCGTTTGATTGAATGAGTGTATCTTTTGAAAAATAAGAAAAGAAAGTAAATAATAAGGGCAGTTTGCCAGACACGAACATATGTCAACGATTTTGAAAATCGACCCCTCCACCCCCCCCCCCCCACCCCAAAAAAAAATAGTGAGTGACACGCTCTATTATGATTAGATCGAGGATTTCATTCATATTTTTTGTTGTTGTCATGTGATATCTGATCGTGGCGAAGAGACATGCATTTAATTTATACATTTCCATCTTTGCTGTCATGGGTACCTGCCTCTTTAGGGTCAGGGAAGGTAAAGGGGTACCTGCCTCTTTAGGGTCAGGGAAGGTAAAGCAGCGAGGGAGAGGAGAGGGGCGCCGCCCTGAATATGCTGGCCCCTGGAGTAGTGAGGTCTGATGCCTCGCTCCCCTACTACCACTTAGGTTATAGAACACCTTTACCTTTTTACCTTTGCATGCATTTGCATGTTGTTGGTCGATGGTGTTTTTTTTTTTTTATTGACTTGGCACAATCCAAGGTCTAAGCTTGTCCCTTGCTTCTTGTTATATTCCAATTCCAAATACTTTATCATCTCAAAACAGAGAAATTCATCTAGGTTACGAGCAAAGGATTACTCATCTAAGAATATGTTTGGGATGTTCAAGTGTATCATTGTCTTTTTCAATAAAATGGTCATGGTGACTTTGACTCTGGTGGTCATCAGAGAAACATGACTTCTGAATAGGTAGTCTTTTCCCACCAGATTCTTTTACCAGTGGCTGTCAAGACGACGGGATAGCCTGGTGGTTAGAGCATTGCGCTCGTGATCTGCTGATCCGAGTTCGAATCCTGTTCAAGAGAATATTTTCCCCTGGAGTTAACATCAGTGCCGACTCCACTCCCTCAAAAGTCCTTCAGATGAGACTATAAATTGAGGTCCTGTGTGCAAACGTACACATAACATCTTGCCCACTCGTTAAAACATGTTGAACCTTTCGAAAGAGTATGCCACTTGTGTTGGTGGGAACTGATGACAAATTTACAAAACTGCATATGCCCGGGGCTAGATGTAAAAAACCCACATGAGTACTTATTCCATTATCCTCGAAATGAAAGAATAAAAATTTAAAAAAAGTTTCATCAAATGCAACATTTTGCATATGCGACAAATTTTTCCCCGCCGTTAAGGCAGCCGCTTTACGAGTGTTTGGGGATGTGTAGGTTTAAGAATGGGGTGTGTATCGTATAAAGAAAGATTTTTGTTCTTATTTTGCTCTCTTTGTAAATACGATTTTATGTTGGAAAATCATCTTTAACGTGCGTATATGTCTGCAGTGACGTCCTTTGCACACAATAGCTATCTGGACAGTACAAACATCCTGTATGTTTAAAAAAAAAAACACCCAAAATCCCTAGTGTTGACTCAACGTGCTATCAACTGCATGTCTTTTTGTATGTTCTGTAACATGCGGTAACATTCAGACTGGCGCGGACAGTCGACAAATTGGAAGTTTCAATCAAAAGGGATGGAGACGGGTTGTGTAACAACGGATCAGGGGAGGGGCAATGGTCAACTTTAGCACTGTAATGTTCGTTTACTCTGAGCAGATCAGAGAAGGCCAGCGTTCTTTAGCATCAAAAGGGACAACTTTTTTCTTTTTTCCTCCTCTCTTGATCATCAGTGTATCAACGCTGAGTGTGGGATAAGAGAGAGGGAGGGAGGGGAGGGGGGAGCGTGTGGTGGAAAGGAATGGGAGACTTGAGAGAGAGGAGTATTGTGTGTGTGTGTGTGTACGCGCGCGTGTGTATGTGTGTGCGCGCGCGCGTGTGTGCGTGTGAGAGAGAGAGATGGGGGGTGGGGAGGGGTTGTGATAGATTCTGTGTGGTTATTAAAATGTTTTCAGGACATGAGAGAGAGAAAGGCCATAGCCCCATTTGAAGAGGTTTACAAAATGACGCACATATATATATGTATACACAAGCACACAAACATCTTTATCCAACTTATTACAATGCAATGCGTACATACACATTGTCACTGTTTTCTGTGTTTGTGTTGTGAGATCAGACAACTTCTCCTTTTTAAAGACATGAAGAGGGAGGGAGGAGAGGAGAGAGAGAGAGAGAGAGAGAGAGAGAGGAGAGAGAGAGAGAGAAGAGAATTTCATAACATTTTCATTTTTGGAAGACAGGGGCAAAATCATTCTAAAGTGAGCTAGAGAGAGAGAGAGAGAGAGAGAGAGAGAGAGAGAGAGAGAGAGAGAGAGAGAGAGGATGAAGGAGGAGACAGACAAAACGAAGGAGAAATGACCTTGCATGTCGCCGTTACCTAAGAGCTGTTTTGTGGAGAGATAAAACTTGACGATACGATAGAAGGTACCAGCATAAAACTGCACTCAATGCCTGGGCCCTGTAAACCTGCCCTCCCTCCCTCCCTCCCTTTCCTTCTCTATCCTGCTTACATACATGCCGGTGTGTGTGTGAGAGAGAGAGAGAGAGAGAGGTAGGGGGGAGAGAGAGATGTGTGTGTGTCTGATGGAAGGGAGGGGGGAGAAAGAGAGAGAAGGAAGGAAGGGGGATGTGAGTGAGTGAGTTTTCCAGAGGCTGCTTCATTTCAATTCAATTCAATTACTTTAGGAATAGGATAATAGCTGTTTATTTGTCTTTACAGCAACTGTACTGTGTTTATCACGTGATTGGGAATAGCGTGGTTCACAATATATACTTTGGTGTGGGAATATCTGTAAGACATCTTTTAAAAAAAGTAAGTTCTCGTTCATAAGACTAGAATGATTTTGTTATATATTTTAAATTTTAAACAATTTAATTGCATATGTGGAACCTTTTGCTACATATTTTCCTGTTTCTCTCAAATTCTTTCTTTCCAGGTTGTAAAGTTACACCATTGAAAAAAGTTGGACCTTGCTATCAAAATTGGGAAAAGCTGATAACAGTAACTCAGAGAAGACCAAATACAAAGCTAATGGCTGTTTTTACTTGTTACCTTTAGCAAACGAAAATATGTTGCCGTTGTTGTTGTGCGTTCCCGAGCTTTACACCCTGGGGGTCACCCAGAACATACACTCTGACTCACTCATTCCACCTGGGAATCACTGTGAGGTAGGAAATACCCCGGATGAGAAGTTCGCGTGTATGACTCTTTTCAAGTACCTCGCCATATAGGCAGCCATACTCCGACTTCAGAGGATTTTTTCTCCTTTAACAAAGGAGAGTGCAGGTTGTTATGTTAAGAGCTTGTCATGGCTGAAGGCAATCTGAACACATTTTACAACATAACAACATTTTAATGTAGGCCTTAGCAATTAGTTGACATGAGCTTTTGGCCGGGACCAGAAACGATAATGTTAAGGGAGGCAAGCAAAATTATTGAGATATCGAGAATGTTGAAAGTATGCGCGTTGTCATTCAAACCTGTATTACAGTATGCCTGTTCATTGAACATGAATATCATAACTTTATGTCATGGTGATTTGCGCGTTTGACTCTTTTCAATATAACAGAAAGCATACTGACTTGTTTTTACATAGTGGATGTGCATACAAAGGGTTACTCCGCGTATTGACTTGCAATATACTATACATATCGAGTAGAATGGCATATTCAGACTTAAAGTATGAAAAATGCATGTGTATTTTTTTAAAGGACGCAGAGCAATACAGGTAGTCACGAAAAGTGGATAATCATCAAAGGATTGCTTGGTTCCACATGTACCCGGCATCTTGCGTAGAAATTAGCAGACACAAAGCTGAGGGGACAGTGTTTGCTGAATTTTTTAATTTTCAAACCTATCCAAATTTGACAAAAATCACATGGTTTTGATCAGCTATCTTTACAAATGGTTTTATTCTGTGGATGCCTTAGTAGTACGTAATGAATTTGGAAGATCAGTAAAGGATGGTAAGTAAAGGATCCAACCTATGATGTCGTAGGGACGAGCGTAGAGACCTCACTTCAGGCAGCAATGAGGGCGGCCCATCTCCTCTCCTCGCTGCTTTACCTTCTACCTAAAAGGGCAGGTACCCATTTACAGCTGGTAATCACATGGGAATGTACTGAGCAAGGGCGCAATCGTCACCCTCAAGTGGTTATATCTGACTCGACGCTGCTTAACTTGGCTGGGGGAAAGCGAGTGCTCTGACCACTGAGCTATCCCGTCCCCTCCAAGAGTCAGTGCGAATTCTTAATACCAGTGTGCAGCCTACGAGCTTGTCATGGCTGAAGGGAATCACATGAAACATAACAAAACAACATCGTACTTTAGCATTTAGCTCATATTGGCAAGTAACGTGGCTTTTATCCTGAAGCAAGCCTACTTTAGTATAAAACTCAACAGTACTGTGAATAATACTATGCACAGTCAGCATAAATAAGATTATAAAAAAGGAACACCCCCCCCCCCCCACCCCCGCCATTCCCCAAAAAAACAACTAATCCAGACAAGTAGTATACCATATCGGAATTCCGTTCGAATAAGGATCTGCTTTTGTAGGTACATACTTTTATCAATTTCTAGGTACACAGTAGTGTATTAGAGATTCACATTATATGAAGATTATGTTTTGAAGAAAGTCACTCCCATCAGCGGTGCATTGCACCACACAAACCCTATAATCTATGTAAGAACCAATATACACGCAAATCAAAGTAGTGTTAATGCAAACATGAATACTTTATTATCTCAAATCAGGATACATTCGTGTAGGTCACTAGTACATTTATTTTATAAAAAGGAATAAAATACCATCAGTGAATAAAAAACGTGTGTGCGTGTGTGTGTGTGTGATCCGGCAATCTTTCTAGTTCCGATTGCCTCTTTGCGTTTACATACAATATCATACAATGTCTTCTGCTCACGTTTAGGCAACTTTGTCAGTGTGTGTGTACGCGCGCGCGCGCGCGTGTGTGTGTGCGTGCGTATGTATGTGTCATTGTGTGCGTATGTGTTCTTAAGCGTGTGTGCGGTCGCGGTCGCACGCGCCCGTGTGTGCGTGTAAGAATGGGTTGAAGAGATCTTTTACCATGGGTGGATGTTTGTTTTGTGTGCCGATAAAAGAAAGGTGTGTGGATAGTAGGTTTAGTTGTAAGGATTAGAATGACCAGGTGACGACCAAGAAGTCAGTCAAATCAATGGGTCCACAGCTGTGCTTGATTCGAAGACTCTAAGCAAATTTGTGACTGCCTCGAATTCACTTATGTATACATGTACGTGCGCGCGTGTGTGTGTGTGTGTGGGGGGGGGGGTTGTGTTGTGTGTGTGTTCCTCCACCCTATCTATTCTCAGCACCCTCTCTACATCCAAAGCCCAATTATCTTTAAATACTTAATATTTCTGTTGATTTAATTATGGACCAGTATTCATGCGCGCGCGTGCACGCAGACATACAGGCGTGCGCACGCATATCACACGCACACGCACGCACACACACACACACGCATGTACGTGAGCACGTAAACATGTACAACAACAAAAAACACTCACACAAAAAGAGAAGTCAATCACATTTAGATACATTCATTTTTTGGACACTCAGGTAGATTTCTGATTCCTTTTTAAAAAAAATAGTGCATGGAAATGAATCTCCATGTTTCCACGTGGGGGATGCCGGGGCCCTGTCATTATTAAAAGCATCCCCACATTCTGGAAATTCTGTGCTAGAAATTTCCTCTTTTCTATCACTCTCTTTCTGCATTGTTCCTTTTTTCCTGTCACCTATTTGGCTATTTTCTGCCTTCTTGGTCCATTCTCCTGCCTTTTTTCCCCCAGAAAGACTTTAAAACAACAACAATTCTCTTATGCCGAAGTCGGATGCGCTGGGCCTGACTTGCCAGGCGCTTAACGGCAGCGTGACGCATTTTCGCTCATATAACAGACAACAATAGTTGCTGTCTGAGCGTTCGACGAAAAGAAAAGAATCACCATGTTAGATTGTAGTAGGTGAGAAAAACACCAATGAACCCTAGTGATAGACACACCGACAGGTCAATGGACGTTTTAAATTCATGAGTGGATTAAGAAAACGGTTAGAATGATACACTTGACACCCTGGTTTGGTTATGGCGACCTGAATGCATGGATTTACAGACGCAACATCAAAACTCTGGCATCTCTCATTCTTTCACGTCTGGACTATTGCAATTATCTTTTGGCTGGTCTGCCAGCATCATCTATCCACTCCCTTCAACGTATTCAAAACTCTGCAGCTCGACTAGTCCTCAGAAAGAAAAAATCTGAGCACATTACCCCTCTCTTGCGATCTCTCACTGGCTGCCTGTGCCACAAAGAAATAAACTATAAGATCAGTAACTCTCTGTTACAAATGTCTCCACAAAACAGCACCTTCTTACCTCTGTGAATGTCTCCACCATACACCCCATTCTCGTTCCCTTCGCTGCTGCAGATTCCTTGTGCTTACAAACAACTAGATTCAACCAGTCCACTGTTGGCCGTCGCTAATTTCTCTGTTTCTGGTCCATCGATTTGGAATGGCCTACCTATCTCTCTTCGCCAAAGGCCATCTTGTGACTCTTTTAAATCTGGCCTCAAGACATATTTGTTCAAACCTAAGAATTTCCTTTTGTTTCATTTCATAGCTATCCTATGCTTTTCAACAGCCTAAACATTCTATCACCCTGCCAAATAAGTTGTTAGTGTGTGTTGTGTGTGCTGAGTGTGTGTGTGTGCATTTGGACTGTGTTAGAACTATACTTGCTATGGTGCATGACTGGTAAAGATGAGTTGAGTGCAGCGCTTTGATTTGTTCTGTGCAAGATACTGCGTATATTAACTCCATTTATTTATTTTATTATTATTTATCTTATTCATGTTGTGTAAACAGTTGTTATACTGCTGGAGAAACGTGGGAAAACTTGATATAAAAAGAATAGCAAAAAAGGACCGTACGTTCTCTCTCTCTCTCTCTTATCTCTCCGTCTTCTCTCTCTGCATCTCTCTCACTCCATCTCTTCTCTCTCTCCTTCCCTACCTCTACTCCACCTCTCTCTCAAAGTCTATAAACCGAGGCTCCGTGTGCGAACGCACGCAGAATATCTTGGCGCACACGTTAATACATGTTCCGCTTTTCGTAAGTGTAGGCCATTGTGTGCAGGTGGGAACAGATGACAGAATTTACAAAACCGCATAGACACGGGGACTGGATGTAAAAAAGCACATAAGTGCTTGTTCCATTATCCTCGATGTAAAAGAATGAATAAAAGATATAAATAAATAAATTTCTCTCTCTCCTTTTCTCTCTCTCTCCTCTCTCCTCTATTCTCCTCATCTCTCTCTTCTTCATCATCTCTCACTCTCTTCTCTCTTCTTTTCACAACACACACACACACACACACACACACACACAACACACAACACACACCTTCAAGAGTGCAATAACCGTGACAACATGCTCTGTCAAAACACAGGAGGGAGCTGTTTCATTGCACTGTTAACCTGCCAGGGAAAATTGGCAACAAAAACAAAAAACCCCGGGACATTCAACTGCCCACAGCCAGCTTCTCACCACCGCAAAGGGAGTCTTGACTGCGCTTTTCCCACGCTGTCTCCGACTCCGCAGGGTCGGGAGGATAGCCTGGTGGTTAGAGCGTTGCGCTCGCGATCTGATGGCCCGGGTTCAAGCCGCCCGCTCAAGAGGATTTTTCCCCTCTGGAGTTAACAACAGTGCCGACTCCATTCCCCTGAACAGTCCTAGGGATACATGATGGGACTATGAACTGAGGTCCCGTGTGCGAACGCGTGAAGAACATCGTGCGCATAGGTCAAAACCTGTTCCGCCTTTTATTTTACTTTTTTTGTTGTTTCCTCTTTCATATCGAGGATAATGGAATAAGCACTTATGTGCTTTTTTTTTTACATCCAGTCCCCGTGTGTATGCGCGGTTTTGTAAATTCTGTCATCTGTTCCCACCGGCACACAATGGCCTACTCTAACGAAAAGCGGAACAGGATTTAACGTGTGCGCAAGATGTTCTGCGTGCGTTCGCACACGGGCCTCGGTTTATAGTCTCACTCCGAAGGACTTTTTGGGGAGAGTGGAGTCTGCACTGCACTCCACCTTTCGAAGAGCAGTGCATTTGTGCCGGTGGAACGGATGACAAAAGCTACAACACTGAACGCACACGGGAAATGGAGGTAAAGAAAAAAAGAGGTCGTGTGTGTGCGAACGCACGAAGAACACCTTGCTCACACGTTAAAACCAGTTCCGCCTTTCAGAACAGTAGGCCCTTCGTCCTGATGGGAACGGATAACAAAAGCAA
Source organism: Rapana venosa (assembly GCA_028751875.1). Classification (NCBI taxonomy): domain Eukaryota; kingdom Metazoa; phylum Mollusca; class Gastropoda; order Neogastropoda; family Muricidae; genus Rapana; species Rapana venosa. The sequence continues at coordinate 49,088,839 of CM054157.1, forward strand.
CAACACTGAATGCATTGAATGAAAAATGGAGGTAAAGGGGAAAAAGCACACGAAGGATTATTCTGTTATCTTCGAAATAAAAGAACAAACAACTTATTAACTAATTCAAGTGCAATTTTCCCTCAGCATGTTTATATTTGCCCACGGTGCTCTGCCTGAAAAATTCAGTGTAGTGCCCCAATGACTCCTCATGGAGTTATGAGACTAGTCGTGTCACTGTGCGTTAAAAACAACCACAAACCAAAAAAGATAAATCCTTCTGTCGATGTTTTTTGGGGGAGAGGGGGTGGAGAGGAGGTGGATATTTTAATCATTCCTCAGATCTCATAGAAAAGAAGTATAAGGTCCAGTGTTACAACTTGGTCGTTGTGAGGGCTAGATGTAAAAAAAAATGTCTTGTGCTTATTCTATTAACCTCAGAAAATAAAATTTCATTATCGTTATCGGTGTGACAAATAATGTTGTTACAAATTTGTTTCACTACGTTTTGAAGTTTTCACAACTGGTACATTTATTGTTTAAAATCTCTCTCTCTCTCTCTCTCTCTCTCTCTCTCTCTCTCTCTCTCTCTCTCTCTCTCTCTCTCTCTCTCTCTCTCTCTCTCTCTCTCTCTCTCTCTCAAAAGACAATGTGTGTAAGTGCGCGTGCGTGTGTGTGTGTGTGTGCGCGCGCGTGCGTGTGTGTGTGTGTGCGTGTATGTGTGTGCGTGCGTGTGTGCGTGTATGTGTGTGCGCACGCGCACAATGTATATAATTGTCTCTATCAGGCACACAACACACACACACACACACACACACACACACACACACACACTGAAAGAAAACGTTTAATTGCCTTTTGGAAAGTGTCCATGACCGTATGTATATTGGAGCACTCTTCTGTCGATATTTCTTTTACCACTTAAGAGGTTACAAGCGTGGAATGAGAATAAATGAATGAATGCAATAATAAGTGGGGGGGGAGGGGGGGTTGAAATGAAATGGTCTTTTGATACATAAGGATAAACATTTCAAGCCAAGTCTCTCTCTCTCTCTCTCTCTCTCTTCTCTCTCTTCTCTCTCTCTCTCTCTCTCTCTCTCTCTCTCTCTCTCTCTCTCTCTCTTCTCTCTGTGAGAGAAAGAAAAGGTGGTGAATAGTTGTTTGTTTGTTGTGTTGTTGTTGTTTGTTTTTTGGGGGGTTGTTGTTGTCATTGTCATACTGGGTATCGTGCATCGGTTTTTGGAAATTGATACAAAGAGAAAGAGAGGGTGATGACGGTATTAAAGGAAGCGACGGAAAGAGACAGACAGAGAGACAGAGTGGTTTGAACATTGCGCTCGCAATCTGACGACCCGGGTTCGATTCCCGTTAAAGGGGATATTTTCCCCTGGAGTTAACATCAGTGCAGACTCCACTCGCCTCAAAATTCCTTCGGATGAGACTATAAACCGAGGCCCCGTGTGCGAACTCACGCAGAACATCTTGCGCACACGTTAAATCCTGTTCCGCTATTCGCAAGAGTAGGCCATTGTGTGCCGGTGGGAACAGATGACAGAATTTACAAAACCGCATACACACAGGGACTGGACGTAAAAAAGCACATAAGTGTTTATTCCATTATCCTCGATATAAAAGAATAAAATGAAAATAAATATTAAAAAAATAGAGAGAGAGTCAAACTTTAAAACTTTGCCAAAACTCTCTCTCTCTCTCTCTCTCTCTTCTCTCTCTCTCTCTCTCTCTCTCTCTCTCTCTCTCTCTCTCCTCTCTCTCTCTACCTCCTACCTACCTTCCTCCTACCTACCTACTGCTGTGTATAGAGATCTGTCATGAGAACTAGACAAAGTAGCTATAGATATTGAAAAAAAGTTATTTTTAATGTTCCAAAGAAATCTCTGACAAGTTCAAATAGGAAAAAAACGCTGACAGTTAAGCAAATGGATAAACAAGTGTGTGAGTGTGTGTGTGTCAGATGTTGTGTATTCACTTAACATGTATTGGCTCAAAGTGTCAGAAATGAATACAGATTGTCAGTGAAATGCGCACTGAATGTTTCGGTTACATTCATGAGGTAAAAATAACCGGTTATCGAGAATTTTGCAGGTAGGCTTTCTATTACACTGTAGCTGTGTATGTGTTTGACTAGTGTAGGTGGGAACGGTGAAAAGAGATTTTTCTCTGTCATTGAGCTCCAGCCAATGAACGAAAAAAGATCTCTTAGATATTATCTTTTTTAAATCGAATACTTCTGATAAAACATTTATGCTAACTGTTATGTAACAAGATTTCAGATTCAGATTTTTTTTTTACAGAGCAATATTCTACTTGTATTGACATGCTCCTCGTGATGCTTTAATTTTGAACGTTAAAGAACTAAAACAACAAAATCCCTTTACTGTTTTGTTCTGCTCACAGCAGTGTACATTTCCAGAAATGGCGAGCAAATCCGTAACAGTCTTTGTTTTAACATTAGGAATGATGAATCAAATGTTGAGATGATCTTCAGCTATAAGTGTTGCATTCTCCTTTAAAGACGAGATAGCCTAATGGTTAGAACATTGCGCTCGCAATCAGACGACCCGGGTTCGATTCCCGTTCAAGGGGATATTTTCCTCTGGAGTTAACATCAATGCAGACTCCACTCTCCCTTAAATTCCTTCGGATGAGACTAAAAACCGAGGCCCCGTGTGCGAACGCACGCAGAACATCTTGTGCACACGTTAAAATCTATCCTGCTGTTCGAAAAAGTAGGTGTAAGCCTGTGGGAACAGATGACGAAAGTTACAAAAGCCGCATAGACACAGGGACTAGATGTAAATAAAAGCACATGAATGCGTATTCCATTATCCTGGAAATAAAAAATATATATATTAATGAAAGTTTACAACTGCATGTGTCTATCTATCAGTCAGCGTATCTAGCGTGGATCGGTGGTCTAGAGGTAATGCGCTTGCATAGAAAGCAAAAAGTCCTGGTTCGAAGTGTGGTGGTTTGATCCCCGTTTGGGCCAGAAACTTTTCCCCCATCCATTAGACCATGAGTGGTGGTCAGGGCGCTAGTGATTCGGATGCGACAAGCCGAGGTCCTGTGTGTTATGCATATTTAGCGCACGTAAAAGAATCCACGGCATTAAAAGAGTTGTCCCTGGCAAAATTCTGTAGAAAAAAAGCCACTTTGATAGGGGAACAAATACAGTTGCAGACAGGAAAAGGAAAAAAAGATGGGTGGCGCTGCTCTTGTGGCGACGCGCTCTCCCTGGGGAGAGCAGCCCAAAATTCACGAAAAGAAATGTGCCGTGACTTAAAGTGCCTGGAAAGGACATGAGAATGGTTTGGCTATGTTGACATGCTGGGATAATGCAGTGTGTTTCATTTTTCTTGACCACATTCATTGCTTTTGGCACTGAGTTTCGTCACTTGTGCTGTTGAGCAGTGTGTGTGTGTGGTATGTGTGTGTGTGGTATGTGTGTGTGAGTGAGATATACTATACCACACACACACACACACACACACAAGTCCTTCGGATGAGATTATAAACCGAGGCCCCTTGTTCGAACGCATGCAGAACATCTTGCGCACACGTTAAATCATGTTCCGCTTTTCGAAAGAGTAGGCCATTGCGTACCGGTGGAAACAGATGACAAAATTTACAAAACCGCAAACACACGGGGACTTGATGTAAAAAAGCACACGAGTGCTTATTCCATTATCCTCGATATAAAAGAAAAAATGAATAATAAATAAATAAAATAAATACACACACACACCATAAAAATAAACATCACACTATATGCGTCAAGTACTGCCTTGAAATATATTCTTGGGGATTAAGTACTATTTAAACCGCTTGCGCTAAATCGGTATAGTTATACTTGAAATGTTAGAATTTGTGTAGCACAGCCTTGAAATTGTGAATCTGTTTTTCTCCTAACAGCCCTTATCAGAGTGGCTTTTTTTTCCTACAGAGTTTTACCAGGGACAGCTCTTGTTGCCGTGGGTTCTTTTACGTGTGCTAAATGCGCGTTGCACACGCGACCTCGATTTATCGTCTCTTGCGAAAGACCAGCATCCAAACCACCACTCACGGTCTTAATGGATTGGGGGAAAGTTTCGGGCACAAACGGGGATCAAACCCGGACTTTTCGATTTCTAGGCAAATGCGTTATCTCTAGACGACCGATCCCCTGATTTCTACAGGAACGAATGTTCAAACGCTGTGGTAAACATTGAATGCAGTTTTGTTCCCACCTACGTAAAACTGGGTGAAGGTGAAGAACTGCGAATATGGTTTGTCTGTCTTTGTGCTGTTACAGTTTGTTTCCGTTGCTCGTCATCTGTAATTATTTTGACACTGTATATCGTCACTTATGCGGGCTATAGTGAATAGGCGCTACGGCGCTCTTGTGTATGTGTGTGTGTGTGGTTTTGTTTGTTTGTCTACCTGTTGCTTTTGTTTGTTTTGTTGGGGGGAGGGGAGGCTGACTATCCTGGCAAGGTGAGGAAACAGATTTTCTTAGTTCGCTTGCTTTTAAAAAAAATTCTTTTATATCGAGGATAATGGAATAAGTACTTATGTGCTTTTTTTACATCCAGTCCCCGTGTGTATGCGGTTTTGTAAATTTTGTCATCTGTTCCCACCGGCACACAATGGCCTACTCTTATGAAAAGCGGAACAGGGTTTAACGTGTGCGCAAGATGTTCTGCGTGCGTTCGCACCCGGGGCCTCGGTTTATAGTCTCATCCGAAGGACTTTTGGGGAGAGTGGAGTCTGCGCTGATGTTAACTCCAGGGGAAAATATCCCCTTTAACTGGAATCGAACCCGGGTCGTCAGATTGCGAGCGCAATGTTCTGACCACTAGGCAATCCCGTCCCCCTACGGGTGTTTGTGGTGGGTTTTGTTTTTTATCAGAATTTTAACCGTTTGGCTCTGCCATCAACAATACTGAACATAACCGGGTAGCATTTATCCGCATATGTAGACAAACAAGAACCAAAAGCCTTCTTATGACATTTTAAAATCCAGCCTCAAGACCTATTTATTTCAAACCTAAGATTTTCCTTTCCTGTTTTCATGTCATAACTGTCCCTGCCTTAAACAGTCGAAATCCCATCACCCTGCCAAAGTGTATAACCCTCTGTGTGTGTGTGTGTGTGTGCGCGCGCGCGCGTGCGTGCGCGTGTGCACATTTGGACTTTGTAGAACTATTAATTGTTATTGGGTTGTATGACTGTAAGAATGGGTTGAGTGCAAACGCTTTGATGTGTCTGTGTAAGATAAAGCGCTATATAAATTCATTTTATTATTATTACTTGGAATCTTTGTGTGCCTGTAATTTTGCCAAAAACCTGATCCTTCGTATCTTCTAACGTGATCATGGCGTTTTAGTTTTTGTTTTAGCCTTGAGTATCAAAATACACTGCCCTTTATAGAGACTTAAGGGAAATTGGGTTAACAGCGGGCATCATAAAGTTTACTGGAATCGTTTTAGTGTGTGCTTGCTTTGCATATATTTTTATGCGTTGGTCAAACCTCGAGTTCCCATCCGAGGTGTTTATGTCATATTTAAAGTTGAGTGCTTGTGTGCGTAGGAATGCAGATGTATGTATGCACACGCACGCACGCACGCACGCACGCACGCGCGCGCGCGCAAAACGCTCTAACCACAAGGCTAACTCCCCCCCCCCCCCCCCCCCCCCCGTGTGTTCATCAGGCCACAGGAATGGTCACTGATGTGTGTTTTTGTGTTTTCAGGAGGCGCTGGGTGGGAATATACAGGCGATCTTGGTAAGTAGAACACTATCTTCTGTCTTGCTGCTGTGTTACCGCTGACGTTAGACAGTAGAAGGATAATAATTATATACTTATGAAATTAAATGAAGGCTCGTGATAATGTACCCCTTATGAAATTAAATAAAGGCTCGTGATAATGTACCTCTAGTGAAGTGAAATGAAGACTCGTGATAATGTACCTCTAGTGAAATTAAATGAAGACTCGTGATAATGTACCTCTAGTGAAATGAAATGAAGATTCGTGATAATGTACCTCTTATGAAATTAAATGAAGACTCGTGATAATGTACCTCTAGTGAAATCAACTGGAGACTCGTGATAATGTACCTCTTATGAAATTAAATGAAGACTCGTGATAATGTACCTCTAGTGAAATCAACTGGAGACTCGTGATAATGTACCTCTTATGAAATTAAATGAAGACTCGTGATAATGTACCTCTAGTGAAAGCAAATGAAGACTCTGATAATGTACCGCTAGTGAAATCAACTGAAGACTCGTGATAATGTACCTCTAGTGAAATGAAATGAAGACTCGTGATAATGTACCTCTAGTGAAATGAAATGCGTGTGTGTGTTTACATTTGAATTTGTAAAAACTATAAATTGTGCGCGTGTGTGTGTGTTTACATTTGAATTTGTAAAAACTATTAATTGTGCGCGTGTGTGTGTGTTTACATTTGAATTTGTAAAAACTATAAATTGTGCGCGTGTGTGTGTTTACATTTGATTTTGTAAAAACTATTAATTGTGCGCGTGTGTGTGTTTACATTTGAATTTGTGAAAACTGTTAATTGTGCTCGTGTGTGTGTTTACATTTCAATTTGTGAAAACTATTAATTATGCGCGTGTGTGTGTGTTTACATTTCAATTTGTAAACATCTATTAATTGTAACGGGCTGCATGTGAAAGACTAGGATGAATGAAAGCGCTTTGATTTGTTTTTTGCAAGATATAGCGCTGTATAAATTCCATGTGTTATAATAATAATTATTATTATTTTTATTATTATTATTATTGAATGGACGTAAAATCGAATTTCAATGTAGTTTTTATAAGTGTACCCATGTCATGCGCTTTGAACGGTATTGATGTTGACGAAAACTGAAAAGAAATAAAAGTGTTGTTATTATTAATGTTGTTGTTGTTTGTTTATCATTATTGTTTTTGACTGATATCATCATTATCAGTGGAGAAGTTTATGTGTATGCGACAGTTTTTGCCCACCATTAAGGTAGCCACATTCTAACTTCGGAGATGGTGTCTAAACACCGATACTAGTATGCATGTGTTGTTGTTTTTTTTTAATTGCTGTCTCTTCTTCATCTTGTTATCCGTTATTATTTTGCTATCATCAGCAGCAGCAGCAGTATTATTACTATCATTATTATCACCATCATTAGTAGTAGTAGTAGTATCAATATTATCATTATTTTATTATAATATTGTCATGATTATAATAATTATTATGATTAATAGTGTTATTATAATTACCGTCGTTGTTGTTGTCATTATTATTATCATCATCATCATTCTTATTATCATTACCGTTATTATATGACACCAGGACCAGAAAAATGGTACCAGAAGTTCAAACACTGCGGGGGTCGGATGCAGTCGCCTATCAACGTGGAGACAGGCCTGCTGTCCTACAACGCAGACCTCAAGTCCTTCGACTTCACCGAGTACATCACCTGCAAGAACTGCACCATGAAACTGGAGAATGTCCATGGCCACACAGGTCTGATCCTCCTCACTCTTGTCATTATCGTTTCATTGTCGTCATCAGTCATCACCGGCGTCGTCAATAGTAGTTTAGCCAGCAAAATCGTCATCGTCGTCGTCGTCGTCATCATTAATGTTATCATCGCCGTCGTTGATAGTACCATGTCATCCTTGTCAGTATCGTTTCATTATTGTCGTTGTCAGGATGATGGTGATGGTTATCGTCGTTGTCGTCATCAATATCATCACTGTCGTCGTCAATGCTACCATAGCCATCAATATCGTCATCATTAATGTTACCATCACCGTCGTTGGCAGTACCATCATTACCATCAAAATCGTCGTGGTGATCTTTGCTGCCGTCGTCAGACTTTTAATAATGACCATTATTGTCCTCGACGTTGTCATTGTCATCATAATCAGCACCATCCCTGTTATCACTGTAGTCGTCGAAATCATTGTTATCGTTGCCATCATCAATACCATCACCATCACCAGAATTGTTATGGTAATCGTTGTCGTCGAAGAAGAAATCGTAATGATAATAGTGACCATCGTCATCGTCATCATCACCATCACTGATATCATCACAGTCATTGTTAATTACATCATCGCTATCAAAATCTGTTGTGATAACTATCGTCATTGTCATCAAAATTATGATAATTCTCGTCGACATTTTCATCACCATCACCATTGTCATCATCAACGCTGTCGTTGAGTTGTCGTCGTCGTCGTATTGATAAAAGGGTGACGTTGATGGTTTTTAATTAGCAGTGTGCGATATCTGGAGCTTTAAATTGCTTAAATTACAGGTCTGCAGCTTTTATTTGTGCTTTGGAGCCAGATGAAAGTGGGATATGGAGAAAGGGGGAATGTCATTTAAAAAAAATTATTTTATGTCGAGGATAATGCAATAAGCAATAATGCGTTTTTTGTACATCCAGTCCCCGTGTGTATGCGGTTTTGTAAATTTTGTCATCAGTTCCCACCGGCACACAATGGCCTACTCTTTCGAAAAGCGGAACAGGATTTAACGTGTGCGCAAGATGTTTTGCGTGTGTTCGAACACGGAACCTCGGTTTATAGTCTCATCCGAAGGACTTTTGGGGAGAGTGGAGTCTGCGCTGATGTTAACTCCAGGGGGGGGAAATCCCCTTGAACGGGAATTGAACCCGGGTCGTCAGATTGCGGGCGCAATATTCTAACCACTAGGCTATCCTGTCCCCCACCCCTCCCCCATAAGGAACACACACACACACACACACACACTCACACACACACACACACACACACACACACACACACTTTAACTAACACACACACGCGCGCGCATGCATACACACACATACACACACGCACACAGAGAGGCAATGAGTGAACATGTTATTCCCTTGACAAAATATCAATAAGACTCATTCTGTATAAAAGCAGGAACTAGCCTGTATATACATGAACATCCCATAACAGATTCGTGGTCGTCTTTTCCTGTTTATCTTGTAGTGGAGGTGGCTGTAGGAGGATACCCCATTCTTCTTCGCGGGGGCAGTTTACCTGACGATTACGTGCTGGACCAGTTTCATTTCCACTGGGGATCCAACAACAACGTGGGATCCGAACACACCTTCAACAACAAACACGCGCCTTTGGAGGTATGGGTCTGTGTGTGTGTGTGTGTGTGTGTGTGTGTGTGTGTGTGTGTGTGTGTGTGTGTGCGTGCGTGCGTGCGTGCGTGCGTGTGTGTGCGTGCGTGCTATAAACAGAGGTCCCATGTGCGAACGCACGCAGAACATTTATGTACACAAATTACAACCCGTTCCGCCTTTGGGAAGAGGCCATTGTGTGCCGGTGGGAACGGATAACAGAATATACAAAACTGTATGCACGCAGGAACTGGATGCAAAGAAAAAGAACCACATGAGTGCTCATCCATTATCTTCAAAATAAAAACTGAATGAAAATCAAGGAATTAATACGCGGAGAGAAAGAGAGAGAGAGACAGATAGACAGACAGGGAGAGAGAGAGAGAGAATTCAGATAGTCAGGCAGGCAATTAGACAAACGGAGCGGTACATGAACTAATGAACAAATAGACCGGCAGACAGGTGGAAGAAGGTGAATACAATTACATGACCAGACAGATAGATTGTCAAGCAGGCAAGCAAACAAACAGATACACGTCTAAATCGTGGCCTAGCGGTTCCACTCATGTCTAAACAGCGGAATCCCTCCCCATCTGATCACTAGACGATGAATGATGGTCTGGGTGCTAGTCTTTTAAATGAGACAACGAACTTTGGCTCCGTGTACAACCTACGTTTAAACATAAGAACCACCCATGGCAGCACTAAAGTTTTCTCTGGTAAAATTGTGTAGAAAAAAACACACCACACTCTCATAGGGAAACACTGCGCTTGCAGACAGGGAAAAGTGAGATGGCGCTGCTCCTGTGGCGACGCGTTCTCCCAGGGAGAGCAGCCCGAATTGTTTGCAAAGAAATTTACTGACTTCATGGCCCCAAAGGGATTGAAATCCTACGGTCTTAACTACTAGGTTCTAGCGTCCATCAGTTGAGGCGACAAACCGAGGTCTCGTGTGCGAGTGCACACAGAACTTGTTCATGCTTAACACGTTAAAACCCCAACCACCTTTCCAGGAGGGCAGTGGGACCTGCCACCAGGCTGAGTAAGAGAGAGGGAGCCCGATGCTGTTGTTTTTTTTCCACACCACAGGCCCTAAATTGGTTACCTCCGCTGGGACTATAGTACATTCTGCAACACAAACAACGTTGAGGAATAGGGTGGTTATGGCTTGTGGTTTGGATGTCACGAACATACAAGGTAGATGTTGCTGCTGCTGATGATGATGATGATGATGATGGTGGTGGTGGTAATGATGATGATAATAGTAATGATGATGATAATGATGATGATGATGATGATTACAGATGCACATTGTACACCACGCTCTCCAGTACGCCAATGGCAGCGTGGCTGGGGACCAGCCTTACGGCTTAGCTGTCCTGGCCTTCTTCTTTGAGGTACAAAGAATACAGGGGTCTTGGTCTTTGTCTTGTCTGTCTGTCTTTCTTTCTTTCTGTCCTTTTTATTCTTTCTATAATTGTTTCCTTCATTCCTCTTTGTTCTTTTTTCTGGCTTTCATTGCTTCTTCTTTTCTTAAGGGTATGTAGTATACAAGAGTTTTTTCTTTATTTTCTTACTTTCTGTACCTTTTTCTTGACCTATTTCCTTCATTCCTTTTTGTTCTATTTTTTGTGGCTTTCATTGCTTCTTCTTCTTTTCTTCAGGTATGTAGTATACAAGACTTTGTTCTTTTTTTTTCTTTCTTACTTTTTTTTAAACCTTTTTCTTTATCTATTTCCTTCATTCCTTTTTGCTCTATTTTTTGTGGCTTTCATTGCTTCTTCTTTTCTTAAGATATGTAGTAAACAAGAGTTTTTTCTTTATTTTCTTTCTTTCTTACTTTCTTTACCTTTTTCTTTACCTATTTCATTCATTCCTTTTTGTTCTATTTTTTGTGGCTTTCATTGCTTCTTCTTTTCTTAAGGTTAGTATACAAGAGTTTGTTCTTTTTCTTTTTCTTTCTTTCTTCATTTCTTTCTTTTTCTCCTTATTTCCTTCATTTTTTTTCCTTCTTCTGTATTTCTAGCTATCAGAGCTTGGGGGACGGGATAGCCTGGTGGTTAGAGTGATGCGCTCGTGATCTGACCCGGGTTCGATTCCCGTTCAAGAGGATTTTTCCTCTGGAGTTAACATCAGTGCTGACTCCACTCTCTCCAAAAGTCCTTCGGATGAGACTATAAACCGAGGTCCCGTGTGCGAACGCACGCAGAACATCTTGCGCACGCGTTAAAACCCGTTCCGCTTTTTCGGATGAGTAGGCCATTGCGTGCCGGTGGAACGGATGATAGAATTTACAAAACTGCATACATACGGGGACTAGATGGAAAGAAAGCACATGAGTGCTTATTCAATTACCCTCGAAATAAAAGAATAAACTATAAAAAATAAAGAAAAAGCATAAAAGCTTTTTTAGGTATTAGAATACAAGAATCTGTTCTTGTTCTTTTTCTTTTTGCTTCTTACTTACTGTTTCTTTCTTTTTTTTTTTTTTTTAGTTTCTTTCTTTTTCTGCGGGGGAGCAGTCTTGTAGCTGGGCTATTTAGACTTCCTTTTTTGAGGTACGAAGAATGCGAGAGTGATCTTTTGTTCTTGTATTCTTTCCCTTGTCTTTCTTTCTTTATTCTTATCTTGTTCTTTCTCTTTCTTTTTTCCTTTTTCTTTTTCTTTCTTCTTCTATCCATTTTTTATCTTCTTTCTTTCTTTTATCACGACAGTGGAACAACTTTATGGCCTGGCTATCTTTTCTGAGGTACAAAAAATAAAATCTGTTCATTGTCTTTCTTTCTTCTTTTTTTTTCTTTTCTTTCTTTCTTTTCTTCCTTTCCTTTCTTCCGTTTTTCTATCTTTTCTTTCTTTCCTTCTTTTCAGTTTTCCTTTCTTCCTTCATTCTTTCTTTCCTCATTTCTTCCCTCTCTCGTTATTTTTCCCCTTGATTCTTTCTAGTATATGCTTCTTGTTTTGTCTTTGGAATGGTAGTTCGGCTGTGTTGTCTTTAATGGGGGTGGGGGGTCATTTTGTGAAGAACTGCTCGTGAGACGAACTAGCGCTGTTGATATCGTCGTCGCTGTTGTTGTTGTTGTGATAGTAGCGTTGGTGGTGATGGTGGTGGGTTTTGTTGGGTAATGGTGGGAGTTGTCGAGATGGCGGTGGTGTTGCTGCTGATGTTGATGATGATGGTACTGTTCCTTGTTGTTATGGTTATTCTTCTTTGCTTTACACACACACGCACGCTCGCATGCACACACACGCACACACTCACACACACACACACGCGCGTGCACACACGCGCGTGCACACACACACACACTCACTCACACACAGACACTCACTCGCGTGCGTGCGCGCGCACACACACACACACACCTTACACACACACACACACCTTACACACACACCACCACACCTTACCACACACATCACACACACACACACAACACACAACACACACACACACACACACACACACACACAACACACACCTTACACACACACATACCCAAAATATAACTTAAGTGAACAGACATTAAATTAAAGAATACGCACCACACCACCCACACACACCCACCCCCTCACACACCCCCCACACACACACACACCCTACACACCTACACACACACACACGCACACGCCGTAGCCTACATGCATTCAACTTGTGTTCTTTCTGTGTTCAGATCGGAGAAAAGGCGAATCCTGATTTTGAACCTCTGTTGGAAAACTTCGACAAGGTTATTCACATAGGTAAGAAAGAGTCTAAATGAGTTTTCTTTTTTTCAAGTCGGACGCTCAGACAGCAAGTACTGTTGTCTGTCATATGAGCGAAAATGCGTTGCGCCGCCGTTATGCGCCTGACAAGTCAGGCCCAGCGCATCCGACTTCGGCCCGGGGGAGAATTGTTTTAAATAAGTCTTTCTGGGGGAAAAAGGCAGGAGAATGGACCAAGAGGGTAGAAAATGAGAAGGAGGCGACAAGAAGAAAAGGAGCAAGGCAGAAAGAAAGAGAGGGATAGAAAAGAGGGAATTTCGTAGCACGGAGTTTCAAGAAGGTGGAGATACTAGTTATACTGACAGGCCCCTGGCATCCCCATGGGGTAGTCTAGATGAGTAAAACAAAACACGGCCCCATAACTGGGGTTGTGGTGTTTGTTTTTTTAAGGGGGAGGGGTGAAGGTTTTTTTTTTCGTTATTGTTGGTGTAACTGTTTGTGGTGATAAAGCTCTCTCTCTCTCTCTCTCTCTCTCTCTCTCTCTCTCTCTCTCTCTCTCTCTCTCTCTCTCTCTCTCTCTCTCTCTCTCTCTCACACACCTCACTCACTCTCTCACACACTCACACACTCACACACACACTCACACACACTCACACAAGATTCAAGATTTAATTCCTTTCACCCCTTTTGGGGTATGGAGGTTCGGTTGTAATAATCGAATTGACCAGGAGAATAAACCTAACAACAATACACCAAAAATAATATGAATACTAACAGAACTTAAAAGCAAGAGTTCATCGCCAAATGATAAGCAAACAGTATTAAAGACCCAATACTATTTTAAAGTATACACATTTCTTTAAAAGACATAATCAACACATATGAAAGACACTTGAAATTTCAAGAAATACCTGCAAACTTTATGAATTTTGAGAGCGACAAGAGAACTTTTCGAGATTTGCATGTCATTAGCCTACAAAAATCATAACTGCACACTTGAAATTTCAAGAAATACCTGCAAACTTTATGAATTTTGAGAGCGACAAGAGAACTTTTCGAGATATGCATGTCATTAGCCTACAAAAATCATAACTGCACACACACACACACACACACACACACACACACACACACACACACACACACACACACACACACACACACACACACACACACACACACACACACACAAACACACACACCACACACACACACAACACATACACACACACACACAACACATACACAACACAAACACAACACACACACACACAACACACACACACACACACACACACACAACACACACACACACACACACACACAAAACGAACTTCATGCCCCCTTTCCTGATGATCATGACAATTTAGATTTTTCACCCACATCTCGGCTTGTATGGCGATATCCACAAGCCAGTTTAGGTTATTTATTCTATTTATTAGTATTTTATTTATACCACTTAAGTCTCGGCAGATTTCTCTGCGTGAAATTCGGGCTGCTCTCCCCGGGGAGAGCGCGTCGCCACAAAAGCAGCGTCACCCATTTTTTTTCTTCTTTTTCCTGTCTGCAACTGTATTTGTTTCCCTATCAGAGTGGCTTTTTTTCTACAGAATTTTGCCAGGGACAACTCTCTTGTTGCCGTGGGTTCTTTAACGTGCGCTAAATAATTATGTGTAACAACACGGGACCTCGGTTTATCGTCTCATACGAAAGACTAGCGCCCAGACCACCACTCATGGATGGGGGAAAAGTTTCGGGCCCAAACGGGATTCGAACCACCGCACACTTCCGACCCGGACTTTTCGCTTTCTAGATAGGCGCCTTTACCTCTAGACCACCGATCCACTTAGTAAGGGTCAGGGGGGACACAGCCTGAGGAAGCGGTACGACAATGCCCTACTTCTTGAGGTCAGTGCTCACTGGGGTCTCCCACTACTAAAGCTGTTTATTGACAGCGCCCCCGTAAGAAGCTTAAGAAGGTGGCGTCAGGTGTGCGGCTAGATTAGGTTTGGTGATGTGGGGCTTTTTTGTTTGGTTGGTTGGTTGGTTTTTTGTTTGGTTGGTTTGTTTTTTGTTTGGTTGGGTTTTTTTGTTTGGTTGGGGTTGTTTTTTTTATGGTTGGGGTTTGTTGGTTTTTTGGTTGGGTTTTTGTTTTGTTGGGGTTGGGGGTTTGGGTTTTTTTGTTGTTGTTGTGTGTGTTTTTTTGGGGGGGTGTTGGTTCAGTGTGGTTTTCTGTTGTAAGCTATTCTCTTTTTTGAGGTCTGGTTAATTTTGGACTGGGGTGAGTATTTCTGAAGAGTAGGAGAAAGTGCATGTGGGTGGGGGGGGGGGGGGGGGCGGGTTTACTATCGAACAGTACTTGGTACCGTTAGAATGATAATCTGTTTAAGATGGGTTGTTAGTGTTGTTGTTGTTGATGTTGTTGAGCAGTGGAGGGGAGGGGGGGTACTATATAACAGTACTTGGTACTGTTAGAACGATAACCTGTTTAAGATCATGACGAGATGTTGTTATTGTGGCGGTGGTTGTTGATGTTATTGTTGAGCAGTGGAAAGGGGTACTGTAGAACAGTACGTGGTACTGTTACAACGATAATCTGTTTAAGACGGGTTGTTGTTGTTGTGTTGTGGTGGTGGTGGTTGATGGTGTTGTTATTGTTGAGCAGTGGATAGGGGTACTATAGAACAGTACATGACACCGTTAGACCGATTATCTGTTTAAGACAGGTGGTGGTTGATGTTGTTATTATTTTTTAGCAGTGGATATGGATACTATAGAACAGTATTTGACACCGTTAGAATGATAATCTTTTTAAGATGGGTTTTTGTTGTGTTGTTGTTCTTGATGATGATGATGTTGATGTTATTGTTGAGCAATGAATAAAGGTACCATAGAACTGTACTTGGTACCGCTTGAACGACAATCTAAGATGAGTTGTTGTTGTTGTTGTTGTTGTTGTTGATGATATTATTGTTGAGCAGTGGAGGAGGGGGGGAGTACTGTAGAATAGTACTTGACACCGTTAGAACGATAATCAGTTTAAGATGGGTTGTTGTTGTGGTGTTGTAGGTGTCAGCTTTGTTCGCTTGGATCACCTAAATCATGCCCTCGGTCTTCCTCACCACTGTGAGAATACACACAGGATGAAAACTTTGCGTGTATGCCTGTTTTTAATTCGCCTCATTTGAAAGACTAGCACCCTGTCTAGCACATTCAGATCGTTTTAAACTCTGGACCTTTTGTTTTCTAAATGGTTGAAAACTGATTGATGTTTCATGGAAAGAAATGACTTTAAAGTGAGCAGACATATCGACATCAATTAGAACATAGTGTTGTTGTTTTTTTTGGGGGGTGTCTGCTAGTGTGTGTGTGCCTCTCTCTCTGTGCGTGCGTGCACATGCGTGCGCAAACATGCATGTTTGTGCGTGCTTGCGCGAATTGCAAGTATATCCTGTTTTTATGTGTGTCTGTGAATTTTGTAGCCCATAACATTTATACGTATCCCCTCCCCCATTCCTACCACCACCTTTTACTTATCCCCTCCCCCATTCCTACCACCACCTTTTACATCTGTTTTCATCTGTCGGCTGCAAAAGCACCTATGTGTGTGGAAGTTTTCATGCGTTCTATAGATCGTACGTTTATTTATTGTTGATACATTCATCTCTCGTCGAACGTTTACACAGCAACTATTATCTGTTACATGAGCAAAAATGCATGCCATTAAAAGTGAGGCTCAGTGCATCACATTTCGGCGTGGGAGAGAATTATCTTTAAAGTCTTCCTGGAAAAAAGGCAGGAGAATGGACCATGAAGGTAGAAAAGAGACAAGTAAGATGGTAACAGGAAGAAAAGGAACAAGGCAAAAACAAGGAGAAGAATATGAAAGATGAAGATTATTGCACAGAATTTCCAGATGGTGGGAATGTTGTTTATACTAACAGGCCCCAGGCACCCCCATAGGGTAATAATTATACATTCTTGGCCCAGGCCAAAACAAAGCTGTGTCAGTTATTGATGTCCGCCAATTCCAAGGCCTTCACTAAAATGTTGTAAAATGTTGTGTTGAGATTGCCTTCAGCCATGACAAGCTGCACATAACAATCTGCACTCTCTTTTAAAGGAGAAAAAACATCCTCTGAAGTCGGAGTATGGCTGCCTATATGGTGAGGTATTTAATACCAGTCATACACGCAAACTTCTAGCAAATTTCAATCTCACAGTGATTCCCAGGTGGGATGAGTTAAGTCAGAGTGCACATTCTGGATGTTCCTCAGACTGTTAAGCTGGGAAACGCGCAACAACAACAACAAGAGTAAGGGGAGCGGGATAGCCTGGTGGTTAGAGTGATGCACTCGTAATCTGCTGACCCGGGTTCAAATCTCGTTCAAGAGGATTTTTCCTCTGGAGTTAACATCAGTGCCAACTCCACGTCCCCCAAAAGTCCTTCGGATGAGACTATAAACCGAGGTCCCGTGTGCGAACCACGCAGAACATCTTGCACACACGTTAAAACCCGTTCCACTTTTCGGAAGAGTAGGCCATTGTGTGCCGGTGGGAACGGATTGACAAAACTGCATGCACACGAAAAACTGGATGTAAAAAAAATAAACAAAGCACACGAGTGCTTTATTCCATTATCCTCGAAATAAATAAAAGAATAAATAAGTAAAATAATAAACCTACCTATGCATTCACAGACTGTCACTGTTGTTGGTACGCGTTTCAGACACGGATGCGGAGATCGAACCTTTCCCCCTTTGGAACCTGATCTGGACCGTGAAGAACAGCATGTACTACCGTTACCTGGGAAGCCTGACCACCCCGCCCTGCTATGAGTCCGTCATCTGGACACTCTTCAAGGACAAGATCAAAATCTCCCAGGAACAGGTTCGTTGGTGGTGGTGGTATTGATGATGGCGGTGGTGGTGGTGAGAATCGGGGGATGATGATGGTAATAGTGGCTGTGAGAAGGGGGGGATGATGATGGTAATGGTGGCTGTGAGAAGGGGGGATGATGATGGCTGTGGTGATGGTGTTGATGATGAGATGGTGGTGGTGATGATGAAGATAATGGCTGTGATGATGATGGTGGTGAGAGGAGTGCTGATGACTAGAGTGGTGGTGGTGGTCATCGTCGTCGTCGTCGTGAGATGGATGATGATGACGATAATAGTAGCTGTGGGGATGATGAAGGTGTTGGTGTTGTTGATGACGGTGTTGATGGTGAGAGGGGTGATGATGACTAGAGTGGCTGTGGTGATGATGGTGTTGGTGGTGTTGATGAGAAGGCTGATGGTGACGATAGTGCCTGTGGTGGTGGTGGTGGTGATGATGATGATGATGTCGTGGTGGTGGTGTTGTATTGTATACCACTTAAAGTCACGGCAGAGTTCTCTGCGTGAAATTTGGGCTGCTCTCCCAGAGAGAGCGCTTTGCCACAAGAGCAGCGTCACCCTTTTTTCTTCTTTTCCTGTCTTCGACTGTATTTGTTTCCCTATCAGACTGGCTGTATTTTCTACAGAATTTTGCCAAGGTTGCCGTAGGTTCTTTTACGTGCGCTAAATAATTGTGTGTAACACACGGGACTCTTGGCTTATCGTCTCATCCAAAAGACTAGCACCCAGACCACCACTCATGGTCTTATGGGTGGCGGGAAAAGCTTTGGAGCCAAACGAGGATTGAACCACAGCACACTTCCAACCCGGACTTTCGCTTCCTAGACGGGTGCGTTACCTCTAGACCACCGATCCACCACTGGTGGTAATGACCCATCAATCAGGGTTGTGGTAATAATGATGATGATGAAATTGGGGGTGGGAGCAGGTTGATGATAGTGGTGGTGGTGGTGATGATCATGATGTGATGGTGGTCGTATTGGTGGTGACGACCCATTTGGGTTGTGGTAGTAATGGTGATGGTGATAGTAGTATTGTTCTTGATGGTGACGACGACGACGATGATAATATCTAGACCCTGTTCAAGAATAAAAGCAACACGTCTAAGGAATACGTTCATTGGAAGTGGTTTGGGGGGTGGGGGGGAGGTTTGATGGTGATGATGATATGACGATGGTGATGATGATGATCATCATCATCATCAAGGTGGTGGTGGTGGTGGTTATCAGGACCTTGTGGCAAGAGTCAAAATCTACCAGGAACAGATTTGTCAATGATGATTTTTTTTAATTAAAAAAAGCAAAACCTAACCTGTCTTAGCTTAGCAGCCTATCTGCGTCCCACCCTCCCGCCAAAAAAGAAAGTGTGTTATTGATCCACGTAAAACCAAAACCGCAACAACAACAACAACAACCCAACTCCATGATCACTTTCAGCTCGACAAGTTCCGCACGCTACGCAACAGGAGAGAGGGAGAGTCGAAGGAATCCCCCATCAGCGATGATTTCCGACCGGTACAGCCTCTGCACGAGCGGAAAGTCATCACCAATGACCCCAGCGTGACCCTTGACGCAGCCTCCTACATCGTCGAGAATCTACGGCAGGAGATTCGAACCCTGATGACCAGGTGCTCGTCTGGGGCCCCTGCTGCTATGGTCGCTATGAGCCCCGTGGCTGTTGCAGTGAGAGTTGCGTGTGGGGTGGTGGCCGTGTGGTTTTGGCTGTCGAAGCTGGTATGAGAGATTTGGGGAGTGGTGTGGGTTTTGAATTTGAACTGTGTTGAGATGTAGATCGAGAGAAATTGAGAGGAAATGTTAAGGAATTGTTGTTGTTGTTTGGTTGTTTTGTTTTGTTTTGTTTGTTAGGAATTGTTGGGTTGGTTTGTTTTGTTGTTGTTTGGGGGGAGGGTTACATTCTGTAGTAGTAGATGGGTATATTCGTGTTGTAAATTTTTAAAAAGTAAAACATGAAAAGGAGAGTATATCGGTATCCGGGTTCGTGTGTGAATAACTTTACCTGTTTTGTTGTTGTTGTTGTTGTTTGTCGTTGGGTTTTAAGTTGAAATGCTGGAGATAACAGGAAGAAAAGAAAAGCCAACATCGATTTGTGGTCTACAGGTATTCGGGTATCTGCGTGTATGAGCAACTTCTGCAAATTTTTTGTCTTTGAGGTTTTTGTTGTTTGGTTTATGGGGGGTGGGGGGGGGGGTGGAGGTGAGTGTATGTATGTATGTGTGTGTGTGTGCTTCTGTGTATGAGTGTGTGTGCTTGTATGTGTGAGTGTGTGTGCTTGTATGTATGAGTGTGTGTGTGTGTGTGTGTGATTTGATATACTTGTGTAGAAAGTATATGATAGAATATATACTCGTAGAATGGATGACATTTGACAATATCTTGAGGTACGGAAGAAATTGGGTATGTGTCATTCAGACATCATACCACAGAATGGATTTAAAGGTAGGGTTTTTTGGTTGTTTTGTTTGGGGGAGGGGTGGGTGGTTGTTGGGTTTTTTTGAGGGTGGGGGGGAGGGGCGAAAGTTTGTCCCAGGTTTCTCAAGCTTTTCACAGGCCTTCTATATTTACGTGATAATAATAATAATAATACATGGAATTTATACAGCGCTATATCTTGCAAAAAAAACCCAAATCAAAGCGCTTTCAATCATCCTAGTCTTTCACATGCAGCCAGTTACAATTAATAGATTTTTACAAATTCAAATGTAAAACACACACACACACGCACAATTAATAGTTTTTACAAATTCAAATGTAAACACACACGCACACGCCCACCAACACCACACACACACACCACACACACAACACACACACACACACACACACACAGACACACACACACACAACACACACACAACACACACAAAGGTTTTGCACTCCGGCAGGGTGATGGGTTGTTGAGGGCAGGGACAGAAATAAGTTGAAACAAGAGGGGAGAATCTTAGGTTTGAAATAAATGTCTTTAGGCTGGATTTCAAAGCATCATAAGTAGGCTTTTGGCGGAGAGAGATGGGGGGAGGTCATTCAAGATCGATGGATCAGAAACAGAAAGAGTGTTCATTGTGACATCATATTTAGGTGTTCGTTGTAACGTCTTTCTGTTTTGCCACTAATGCTAATCTCGCTCTCCGTAGACATTCCGGCGCTGATTGCTTGTTGAAAAATGTTATAGGCAAAAAAGTAATGTACTCGACATCTAGCTTCCCCACCCTACCCCTCCCTCCAACACCCCTCTTTTTCCATCCCCCCCCCCCCCCCCCCCCGGCCCCTTTCCTGACCTCGTCTTCTTACTTTTTTTTTCTTTCGTGGACATTTTTATCCAGAGTACGACTTTTTTTCTCCCCGTGATCTACAGTTGGTTTTCTTTTTCTTTTTTTGAGGGGGGGGGGGTGGATGCGAATGTATGTCGTTGTACATGTGATGGCGCTTGATTTATGTTTCACTCGATTCAGCCGCAGTTTTTAAAAAAAAATTTAAGACTTGTTTCTTTTTGCGTAATTTTCGATGATTTAAACAAACTTTTATTTGTTCAGAATAGCCTGGCATCAATCCATGAAATGAGTACAACAAGCGATGCTTATGATTATGAGTACTCGAGCATTTTATGTGCAAAAATGGGATGCAGCAATTTTCGTTGAAGTGCACACACGTACAGATGGTGGTTTAATAGTTGAGATAACACTTTCATCTAAAAACGAGGGGAAAAAAAGCCGTGAGGTTCGTTGTTTGTCAGACTCCACCCACGCCCTACCCCCGGTACCTTTAAGGCTGGAGCTTGGTGGTCTGCGTGCTAGGCTTTCGGGCGTGAGGATAGAGACGAATTTCCAGTGTAAAAAAAGGGAAAGTTGTTCATGTACACACGCAACGTTTTGGGGGAGCGTTTAAAGGAAAATGCTTGACTGACTGAGGTTGAGCTGTGTGCTGCACACGCACGGTTGCACACGCACACGCTCGCACACGCGCGCACACACACACAAACACACACACACATACACACACACACATTCGTCCGTGGCCGCCTTCTTTTTGTGTGTAGTCTTTGGAAAAGTATCTTTATCACATGTGGAGAATAACATGATTCATGTCTTGCTGTGCTCTTGTTTTTACTATTTAAACCATTGGGTGAGGGGAGGGGGTGAGATTGTTGGATTTCTTGAAAGGAGATGGGGTGTTGTTTTCTTTTAAGGGGAAGATGTCTTTTTCATTCTTTCTCTATCTCTCTTTATATATATATACTTATTGTATATTCTTGCTTATGGAGATGTTACACATATACATTGTGTAGTTCTATTATACACAGAATCATTGTATAGTTCTGATACATTGGCGAGTAATCTGTATATTTGATTATCGTCAGGAGTGTTGATTTCTGCATGTATTCGTCTTTGTCTTATGGCTTGCAATACATGCTGGTCTTAGTTATAGGCTTACACGTTCGTGAGTGAATCAAGGTTTACCATTGTCCTGGTAAATTCCATTGCTGATGGGTTCTTCTTCTTTTTTCCCCCCTTCTTTTTCTTCTTCTTTTCCCCCCCTTCTTTTTCTTCTTTTTCCCCCCTTCTTTTTCTTCTTCTTCTTTTCCCCCCTTCTTCTTCTTCTTCTTCTTCTTCTTCTTTTTCTTCTTTTTTTTTCTTCTTCTTCTTCTTCTTCTTCTTCTTCTTCTTCTTCTTCTTCTTCTTCTTCTTCTTCTTCTTCTTGATGATGATGATAATGTTGTTGTTGTTTTTAGTGTGCTGTTGTTAGCTTTTCATTATTTGCTCAATACATCCTCCTCAGACGTTTTTTGAGATGATTCTTACCCTCATGTTTTATATCATATCAAATGGGTACCCTCTCTCTCTCTCTCTCTCTCTCTCTCTCTCTCTCTCTCTCTCTCTCTCTCTCTCTCTCTCTCTCTCTCTCTCTCTCTCTTCTCTGTTTTCGATGTCTTTTCAATTTAAAAGTAATCTCATGGATGTGAACATTTTCCTTGGAAATTTTTCTGTGTACTTTGTTGAACTTGATGGATTGTCGGTTTAATCATACAAACAGTTTTATAAAGAAAGAAAAAATAAATTTTATTTATCTCATCCATGTGTGTGGTTCACATGAATGAACGGTTTGTTCTAATTTCGCTTTAAAAAAATTCATCAAGAAAATGTGTTTGTGTGCGTGCGTGCGCGCGCGCGCGCGCGCGTGTGTGTGTGTGTGTGTGTGCATGCGTTTTATACATGTGTTTTGTGTTAAACTTTAACATTGCATTTTACCAGAAAATACTTCATATGCTACTTCGTACGTACCCTCACTACAACTGCACACAATACTGAAGGGTCGAGAAGATAATAATCGTATGATGGAAACCTACTTTTATAATAGTGAGTCAACCAAATAAAGTATTTGTCGGAACATTACTACGAATTACACACACACACACACACACACACACACACACACACACACACACATTGGCATCTACCTTTTCTAAAGCTTCTATCCATCTCCTAGAACATAATAGTGTAGAGATGCCCTAGCTTCAGTAACGAATGTGTTGTTTTACAGGATCTTTGGGTAGCTATTCAAAGACAAATTCTGAATCATCGAGACTTGTTTTAAACTTAATGCATAGATGAGGCTTCAAAATTGCTGGGAAAAGATAACAATTATTCAAATTCAGTGAACTGAATTTTTTATGAGAATATTTCACAGACATTGAAAACTTCGATCTTCCATATTCAAGATCTACTAAGGCTTTAGGTAAAAGGTAAAGGAGACCCATAACCTATAAGGTAGGGGAGCGAGGCGTCAGAGACCTCACTTCTCTAGGGCCAGCATATTGAGGGCGCGCCCATCTCCTCTCCCTCGCTGCTTTACCTTCCATGACCCTAAAGAGGGCAGGTACCCATTGACAGCTGGGGGAACTGTACTGAAGCCAAGGCGCGCAAACGGTCACCCATCCAACTGGTAACCACGCTCGACGCTAAGGCTTTACCAAGCTTAAAAGCTAGTCGTTTTGTGAACACATGCATAAGCAATCTTACATGCACATTAAATCCTAAGCCAGCTTTCACAGAACAGCGTGCCTATAGATGGGTAAACTCAATGTGTAGGCCTATCTATGACATGAAATAAGGACACAGAAATGGTGTCGGTTTTTATGCAGTTAGGCTGATTGTGGCTACCTTAATGGTAGAGTTCAAAATCTTGAGTATTGAATTAGAAAAAACAATCTGCACCAAAAGATTTCAACAATAGTACCTTGGAGTTCTGGCCAAGGATACTGAAATAACTATCTCCGAAGTCGGAATGCGGTTACCTTAATTGTCGGCCAAAAAAACCCGGTAGCATACGCAATATCTAACCTTTGGTGAACTTTCTTTCTTTCATTCTTTTCTTATATTCTTTTATTTCGAGGATAATGGAATAAGCACTTACGCGCTTTTTTTTACATGCAGTCCCCGTGTGTATGCAGTTTTGTAATTGTCATTCGAGGAACGAAAAAAAAAGAAAGAAAAACTACGTAGCATTGGCAGAAAAATGAACAGGGGGAACGAAAGATTCTTGAGGTAAACTCAAAATTGCAGAGCCCACTGCGGTTTGTTGGGGATATTTTGTTGTTGTTTTTTGTTGCTGCCTCATTTTCTGCTACATTTCTCTCCTGCTGTTCCCATACCGTTCATTCCCACACCACTGTGCCCCAACCATACACAGGCTTGTCGTGTCAAATCCTCAGGGTCAGAAGTCCATAGGGAGCTCATTCATGTTAGGCTGCCGTGAGGACACCAACCAGAGGGGCCCTGCACTGCCAATGATCTGACGGCCGGGGTTCAAGCCACCACAGAAGCGCCCGTTTTAAAGAATTTTACCCTGAAGTTAACCTCAGTACTGACTCCATCATCATCATCATCATCATCATCAATGCCTTTGTGCCTTATTGGCACGTAGGGCAGCAACAAATGTTCTCCGCTCCTGTCTGTCCTGGGCCAGCTTCCGAATGGTTCCCCAGGTATGTTGGAAGGTCTTCAGCTCTGTTTCGACAGTCCGACGCCAAGTGTTCTTGGGTCGTCCTCGTTTGCGTTTTCCCTCTGGTGTCCAGTGGAGGGCTGTTCGGGCGATGTTTCCCTGTTCCCGACGGCAGATATGCCCTATCCATCCCCATCGCCTATGCATGATGATGTCCATGCTTTCTTGGTTGCAACGGGCAAAAAGTTCTTGGTTGGAGATGGTCTCAGGCCAGAAGATGCGCAAGATTCTTCTGAGATTCTTCGTGTGGAATGTGGATAGTTTGTCAAGGTCACTCTCAGTCATCCTCCAGCACTCCGAGCCGTACAAAAGGGTGGAAAGTACACACCTCTGGTATAGTCTTAGTTTGGTTCTGGTGCTGTATTGGGACGATTTCCACACATTGTTCAGATTTCTATAAGCATTTCTTTCTTTGCTAATCCGGTTCTTGATGTCGCTGCCTGCTCCGCCGTCATGCCTAACAGTGCTCCCGAGGTACGTGAACTCTTCAGTTGTTGGTACTGACTCCACTCCCCTAAAAGTGTATTGGATGAGACTAAATCGAGGCCCGTGTGGGAACGTACGTAGAACATCTTACGCAAACGTTAAATATCCCGTTCCACCTTTCCGAAGAGTAGGAAATTTCGTGCTGGTAGGAACAGATAACTTATTTTTTCTATTAAAAAAAACACAACAAAACACTGCACACAGGTGTGGTGTTTCGACACCTTCTAAGAAGTCGGAGTGCATCTACCTTTATGGTAGATAAAGGCTGTTGGTAACACAAAATCTCACCATTGGTGAACCTCGGAGCTCTAGCAAGGAAAAGGTGTCCCATAACCTATGCGGTCGTAGGGGAGCGGGGAGGCGTCAGAGACCTCACTTCTCAAGGGGCCAGCATATTGAGGGCGGCGCCCATCTCCTCTCCCTCGCTGCGTTACTGGGGCTGGGGAAAGCGACCGCTGAGCTACCCCGTCCCCTCTAGCAAAGGAACGAAAAATAAAGGACATAAATATAAAGTTGGTCACATACACGCGCGCGCATATAAGGACTGTCACCTCATTTCAACAACTCAGATAATATTCATTTCAAAATTCAAAATCAAAACCCTCTAATAATCTCCTCAACTATCAGACACCATCAAACAGGGACAAAAATCGCATTAAATGACAGTGCGAAACTTAACATCATCTATTTAAGGCAAAATAAAACGGAAGTGTTGCTGATGATGCCAGCCATTCCACAGTTCAGATCTAAATTTTCCTTAACTCTAGACTAACATTTTCTTGTATATAGAAAAGAAAAGGAGGGTGGCAGGATGGCCTAGTGGTTAGAGTGATGCGTTCGTGATCTGACGGTCAGGGATTGAGCCACTATGGAGGCGCAAGTTTTAGGGAACTCTACCCTGAAGTTGACATCAGTACTGACTCTATTCTTCCAAAAGTCCTTCGTATGAAACTATAAACCGAGGCCCCGTGCAAACGCACACAAAACATCTTGCACAGGTGTTAAAAAACCCGTTCCACCTCTCCAAAGAGTAGGACACTTTAGTGCCGGTATGAACGGATGACAATTTTTTTGTTTTTAAAAAAGTGCATGCCAGCTGTTGTTGTGTTTAGACACCATCCCGAAGTCGGAATGCGGCTGCCTTAACGGTGGGTAAAAACGGTCGAATACAAAAAATTTTTCACAACTGTGAACCATGAAGCTCTAGCCGAGGAAAGAGGGGGAAGGGGGGAATATGTGTGTGTGCGTGTGTGTGTGTGAGAGAGAGGAGAGAGAGAGAGAGAGAGAGAGAGAGAGGGAGTATTGGAATATTTTTCTGGCCCATACATTTTCTCTCTCACTCTTTATTCTCCCGAATGGTTTGTGTGAACAACAGTCAAATGCACATAAAGTTAGATCTAAACACATTAGGTGCACCAGTTCACCAATGCTAATTTTAACAATGCCTAAAATAAGAAGGTTAAAAAAACAACAACTTGAAAGTACAGTCTACTGTTGACTTGGACAATCTTTGTTTGAGCATAACTCTAAACTATAAGGTTGTTGTTGCTGTTGTTGTCGGAAATGGTGATGCAGATGTGGAGGGATGTGTGGGTGAGTTGGGTGGACAGGCTGGAGTGTGGGTGAGTAGATAAGGGGGTGGAGGACGCTGCATGATCCATCACACACACCACACACACACACACACACACACACACACACAAACACACACACACACACACAAAGCCTGGAGGCAGAACTAAAAAAAAAATTTTAATGTCGTAAAAGTGGGTCACAGGGCATGGTCAGTTTTACGGCTGTTGTTGCCTGACGTCACAGCAAGCTGAGTAAATCCGCCATTTGCACGAACTGTGCGGATCTTTGTGTCGAGACAATGACAGAAAAACAAGACCCTCAAGCTTTGGATAAACCTGAGGATAGTGAAGAACATACTGAGAAAATTTTTCAAGAACTCGGTAATATTTGTCCATATATCAATTTTAGCAAACTAGTTTTTTATGTATTGTTCAGCCGACCTCTTGTCATGAGACCAGAATAGCAGGAGTGGTGGTTTTTCACTGTTCGTGATTTTGAGGTAGACCTACGTCGTCGATTGATATGGAAAGCATGTGGGTTGTAAAATAGATTAGCTTTTATTTGACAACTGGTCGTTGATTGCCTTTCCTAGGTAGAAATTGAGAATTCTTGCTGAACTATTTTCCACAAGGACTGTACATCTAGATCTAGTTTTTCCTGTCCTTAGTGTAGTTTGTAGTGCCATTGTCTGTTGTGTGACCAAGATGTGTTTCGATACAACGTATTTACGTGTAAGAGAGCAAAACGAGCAGAATTTCCTACTCTACACAGCGCCAATTGTAAAGTTTGCTTTGGTTTCAATATTTTTAATTCACAAAGTCATGCATTTCCACATATACAAAAGAACATCAACAAGCCTAAAGCTTATGTGTTAGCAGCAGCAATGATATGTTCAGATTTTACACTAGGAAGCATTTCCACATATACACAAGAACATCAACAAGCTAAAGCTTATCATGTCATCAGCAGCAATATGTTCAGATTTTACACTAGGAAGCTTGTAGACATGAGTAATAATAATAATAATAAATGGACTTTATATAGCTCTGTATCTTGCACAGACAAATCAAAGCGCGTGCACTCACTCATTCTTACACAGTCATGCAACCAATAGCAAATAATAATTCTAACAAGTCCAAATGCACACACACACACACACGCACACACACACACGTCATATACTTTCGCCCCCCTTCTAAAACATTCCAGCATCCCAATGAGCACCAAGGCAAAACTCATCAACACCATCTTCGTTCCAACACTCACATACCAGTGTCAGACATGGGCCCTAACAAAAGCCTTAGAGAGAAAATTGGTCACATGTGAAATGCGCTGCCTGAGAAAAGCTGTCAACAAGACCAGACGCGACAAGATCAAGAATCAGAGACACGGTCGGACTAACACCAATTCTCCACCATATCGAACAACAAAGGATCAGGTGGTTTGGTCACCTCACTAGAATGCCGCCCAACCAACCAGCCCTTCGGGCATACACCACCAAACACAATGGCTGGAAAGCCAGAGGTAGACCAAGGAGACGATGGAGCGACTCCGTGGCTGACACCCTGCGAGCCCATGACCTGTCACTACATCAAGCCTCCCGCCTTGCTGCAGACAGACGTCTGTGTCTCCCCGCGACGCCGAAAGGCACCAGCGGCAGATGAAAGAAGAAGAAGAAGAAGATAGAATTTATGGCTGTTGAAAAGCAGGGATAGCTATGAAATGAAACAGGATAGGAAATTCTTAGGTTTGAAACAAATATGTCTTGAGGCCAGATTTAAAAGTGTCACAAGAAGGTCTTTGGCGAAGAGAGATAGGGAGGCCATTCCAAATCGATGGACCAGAAACAGAGAAAGAGCGACGGCCAACAGTGGACTGGTTGAATCTAGGTGTTTGTAAGCACAAGGAATGTGAAGCAGAGCGAAGGGAACGAGAAGGGGTGTACAGGTGGAGACATTCACAGAGGTAGGAGGGTGCTGTTTTGTGGAGACATTTGTAACGGAGAGTACTGATCTTATAGTTTATTCTTTGTGGCACAGGCAGCCAGTAGAGAGATCGCAAGAGAGGGGTAATGTGCTCAGATTTTTTCTTTCTGAGAACTAGTCGAGCTGTGACACTTTCCCTGAAACACGTTTGACAGCCATCAGATTCAAGACCATTTCTTCAAAAGCTTACTGCACTTAGATATATTTTTAAAGAAAAAAGAATAAGGATGAAATTAAGGTTGAAGTTTTGGATAAAAAAAGAATAAACAATAAAAAGAAGGGAAAAAAAGAAAAGCGCACAAGGGAAAAAGAAGGGAGGGATACAATGGAAGAAAACTTGCGTGCCGGTGGGAACAGATGACAAAATTTACAAAATCGCATACAGACGGGGACTAGATGTAAAAAAAAGCACATAAGTGCTTATTCCATTACCCTCGATATAAAAGAGCAAAATAATATTTAAAAAATCACATAATGTTCAATTTCAAGCACTAAGTAATTTTTTAGAAATCATATGACATTAAACTATGATAATGACATTCAATTTTCATTCACGCAATATACAAAATCGATACACTTTTGCAATCTATATCAGTTTAAGTCACAAAAAATCGCTAACAACTAGGGCAATGGTAACATCAAATTTAAAAAAAAAACATTTATGAGCCTAAAACCAGTGCGATTTGGAGGTAAATTTCTGCACTTCTTGGAATATCATTATGTTAGCGTGTGGCTGAAACTGAAGGCTGCCATTGAAAAGGAACTAAACTTCCATAATTATATATATATATATATATATATATATATATATATATATAAGTAGGAGGAGGTTGCAGAGTAGTATCAACACGGGCTGCATTGAAGATGGGGAAGGACAGCAAATAATGGTCAGCGTTTTTCCTCTTGTTTTCTGTTGAAGACGAGGGTCAGTTGCGAAAAGCCGGTCATGATCTACTGGACCATTGCACGGACGAAAACGAAATTTCCATCCCTCACCTGCCCGTAAATGACCACCCGGACACTGGTCTTCAAGGCACCATGTCTTCCAGTGCTCTGGTCAGTGTCATTCGTGATCCTGTCAGTGTTTGTCAGCTCTCTCTCTCCTCTCTCTCTCTCTCTCTCTCTCTCTCTCTCTCTCTCTCTCTCTCTCTCCTCCCTCCCCCTCCCTCCCTCCCTCTCTCTCGCTCTCTCTAAAAAAAAAAAGGCCTATTATCACAGGCCTTTTATTTTTTGTGGTATCCTGGGGAGCAGTTTAGGTGAACTGAGATTTTTTTCAGCTGTGCTTTGATTTGATTTTTTATCTAGATCTACGTCAGCCTTTATTTTGCCATGATTGTGGAATATTCATATTCAAGAGTATACAGTTTTGAGTGCACGCCAAGGTATTGTGCCAAAGTTTACAGAAGTTATACTTCATTTTCTTTGCCTCTTCCATTTTAGCCTCTCAAAGTGTATTGTGGCCAAAGGCCGATGTACATTAAACAATTTCAGAGTTCTCTCCCTCTCCCTATCTCTCTCTCTCTCTCTCTCGCTCGCTCTCTCTCTCTCTCTCTCTCTCTCTTCTCTCTCTCTCTCTCTCTCTCTCTCTCACTCTCTCTCTCTCCAACGTCGTCATCTCTCTCTCTCTCTCTCTCTCCTCTCTCTCTCTCTCTCTCTCTCTCTCTCTCTCTCTCTCGGGGGGGCATGAAATGTGAATGCTCACACTAGGTTGTGTATTTTGGTCTCTCCATTTCAATACCAACTACAGCGACTACAGAGGGACTTCTGTCGCCATATTGTGCAGACAGACCAGTAAGACACCATGCCATCGGCTCCATGACTTTTAGGTCGGCATGTGGCTGTTTTTGTGCAGTCTACATCAACTTCATGTTGAAGAGAGCGAAGATGAAGAAAGCTTCACACATAGCCATGTTGAAAGCAAGAGGGAAGTAGAGGGTTTGTCGTGTTGGGTTTGCTCCTCTCCTATGTTTTTTGGGGCAGTCTACTTTTGCGTTGTGGCGACATCGAGAGCAACCCGGGGCCCCAACCCAAGCAAAGACATGAAGCGGGACGAGGCTTTCCAGCGCCAGGTCTTCCAGCACCAGGGCCAGTACGGAGCAGACATGCCACTTCCTAGCAGTGCTTCCAGTGACAGAGGAGGAGAGCCCACCTTGTCTGAAGTGGTGGTCATGCTGCTTCCATGCGCACCAGTATGGACACCGGGTTCGAGGAGGGGAAGCAGGAGAGACAGGTTCTACGTGAAGACAACAAGGCCTTGCGGACGAGCTGAAGGGACTGGCGGGGGTCACCCACGGGTTACGCCAGGAGAACGAGGAGCTGCAGAGGGGGAAACCGAGGGACCTGCCCAAGAGGGTGGAGGAACTGGAGAGGAAGACGGGACGACCTGGAGGGACGGTCCAAACGCAAAAACCCTCCTCTTCTTCGGTCTGCCGAGGAGAGATGGCGAAACCCTGTGAGTGTGAAGGTAGGGTAAAGGACCTCCTTACAGACACGCTTAAAACTTCAGAAGACATTGAGTTCGACGAGTCCATCGCATAAACTTAAACCCGATTCTCCCGTGATTGCTAGATGTGTATTTTATAAACAGAAATGACTGTACTGAAGCTAAAGGCAAACTACGGGGATCGGGCGTGTTTATCGGTGAAGACTACTCCAGTCGTGTTAGGGGATAAGGAAAGGCTGACCCCACACCTAAAGAAAGCTAAAAGTGAGGGAAGAGGGGCAACAATGATTTTGATCATCTGGTCATTGATCAGAAGAATTTACTGTTGATCAGGACAATCATTTAGTTGAAGTGAATGGGTGTCGGCCGCCCCAAGGAAATTTTTGACTACTTTTGGGGGAAAACTTTTTTGATGAGGGGACAAAGTTTAGGAAAGCACGGTTTTGCAGCCACAGTTTTTAGTGTCAACAACACGAAGTTAGCACGGCTAGTCATGGGACAGATGTCAACATGGGTGTTTCTGATCTGAGTGTAGCCAAAAGCCAGGATGAAAGTGTAAAACACTGTGTGCATGAATGAATGTGTGTCAGATATTATGAATAAAGATGGGTTGCAAGATGTGTGTACTTCCTCTTTCATACTTATTGTTTGATGATAATATGAATTATTCCCCTTTGTGTAAAACTTCAAAGTTTGTTTTCTTTTTTACACTGGAATGTTAATGGATTATTGTCTAAACGGGTTGATATGGATTTTGTGTCATATGTTGTTCCTTCGATTTTATTTGTCTGGTTGAAAACGTTTGTTGAAGATTTTCACTCTTCAGTGTTTGTTGGGTATGAGACTTTTTGTAAACCTGCTTCTAAATTTCTGCCCAAGGGAGACGATCAGGTGGTCTTTTGTGTCTCTTTAAAGACGGGAGCTATGTCCCTTTGTGAAGCACTGGATATGAAATCAGATATTTTTTGTGAATTCATTATTAATAAATCGTTGTTGGGTTTACAATGAAAGATGTCTTATACGTGGCCATTTATGTACCACCATCTGATTCACCATATTACAGAACGTTGATATTGAAAATGGAATAATGGTACTAGAAGATTTTCTTTGCGACTGTATGCTTTTTTTGTGGTGATGTTTATGTTGTATTGGGGAGGGGATTTTAACAGAGAATATCCAATGTTTCTTTAGATTTTGAGGACAGTCATACACCATTCACAAACCAACATTCAAGTGGACCTTGCATATGAACAGACAGTCACAAGTTTAATGTGTTAAATCATTTTGGAAAATTTGTTCTTGAATTGTTGCACTGCTTTAGATTTATATATTTTGAATGGAATGTGTCATGGCGACCGTCAGGGTTGCTAAAATACATATCGAGATGGAAGCAGTGTCATGACTATTTTGTGATGTCACGAGACATGTTCGCACAATTTCTCTGAGGATTGTGAGATGAATGTTCTTGAAAGATGTAAATCTGACCACATGCCTTTAGTGCTTTATATAAATTTTTCCCTAATGAAAACATAGAGAATGAAAAGGGGAACAGAAATACGTGTATAGTTGAAAAGATTGTCTGGAATGAAGCTTTTTGTGAAGTGTTTGGGTAGGTTAATGGACTCAGATGAGACGCAACAACGATTAAGTAGGCTAGTGTTGATTGATGTTAATATTAACCAAGCTCTTGATATCTTTAAAAGTTGTATAACAGATTGTGCTAATTGCATGAAAAAGCAGAAAAAGTGGAATACAAAATATGGCTACAGTGATTGGTATGATATGGAATGTCGTTTATGTAAAGAAATGTTCGTTAGATTATTAAACAAGTATCGTCGATATTTATCTCTGTTTGATCGTGATTTATACCGTACAGCTAGACTGACTATAAAAAAGCTTTTAAAGACAAAAAAGTAAACTGTTCAATAATGCACTGCTGGATAAATTGATTGCTTCTGTTGATAACCAAAAAAGAGTTTTGGAATATAATGCGTAGTGTACAGAGTAAAAGAAATCAGCCTGTAAATAATGTTAGTCTAGATGATTGGTTTCAACATTTTAAGAAATTGCTTGAAACAAATGATGGTATTTTATAATGATACAGATAGGGAAAAAGGGAAATTTAAAAATAGTGATTATTGCGATGATAACTTTAATCGTCCAAATTTCAAAAGAAGAAATAATGTTAGCTTTAAGGAAATTAAAAATCGAAAAGCGCTGGGCCCAGATGGTATTATTGGAGAGATGATAAAAAAGTGCTTGTAAGGTAGAGTCGATAATGAACTTTCTTGTACAATTTTTCAATGTTTTATTTGATAAGGGTATATACCCAGATAGTTGGACTGAGTCAATTGTTCTACCTTTATACAAAAAGGGCGATGTTAACAATACAAATGACTACAGGGGAATTTCTTTGTGTAATATTAGTAGTAAATTATATAGTACAGTTATTAACAGAAGACTACAGGAATGGGTAGAGGAGAATAACATAACGGGCGAATTTCAGGCTGGGTTTAAACGAAATTTCTCACTGTAGATCATATATGTTTACTTTAATGGCCTTTGTTCAAAAACAGTTCTGTTTGAATCGAAATTATATGTGGCTTTCATTGATTTTGAAAAAAGCTTTTGATTCTGTTAATAGAAGTATATTGTGGCCTATTTTTGTTTAAGAAGGAATTCGGGGGAAATTGTTTAAATGTATAATGAGCATGTACAAATTTGTGAATGCTAGAGTTGATGTGGTGCATCATTGACGGATTATATAAAAATGTACAGTGGTGTTAAACAGGGAGATGTGTGTAGTCTATTTTGTTTTCTTATTTATCAATGAGTTTGGGCTCTGGAAGTTTTTCGTAATGGTAGACATGGGGGCACGATTCATAGATGACACTTTAGAAAATTTTTTACTCCTTTTGGCTGACGATGTAGTGCTAATTTCAGAAACAGTTGTTGGGCTGCAAAGACAATTAAATAGCTTAGAAAAGCGTCAGGTTTACTACAGTTAAAGGTTAATATGTCAAAAAGTAATATTATAGTATTTAGAAAAGGGGGGTATCTTGCAGGCGGGAAAGATGGACTTATAATGGAAGCGTTATGCCAGTTGTGAATGTCTATAAGTATCTAGGAATATATTTTTCAACACGACTAAAATTTTTCATTTGCCTGTAGAGATCTGGTTTAAATGAGCAAAGTATCCTTTATTGTGTTTTTCTGAGAAAACTAAAGCAATTAAATAATGACTCTCTTACGTTATTTCTGAAGTTGTTTTGATGCCCAAATTCAACCTATGGTGCAATTATGGTGCTGAGTTATGGGGTTTAGATGCAGGTGTTGGGAAATTTAAAAAATTCATTTGTACGCCTTGAAGAATTTCTAGGCATATCAATTTCCAAAAACCCAATGACTTAGTTTATGGGGAAAAATAACAGGTTCCAATTTGTTTATTTCCATGGTCAAGTGTGTTCGTTATTGGCTAAAACTCACACAAATGGAATCACATAGATTACCTCATAAAGCTTATAAAAATGTTAATGAATTTAGATGCCAGAATAAGAAAAAAAACTGGGTATCGAGTATAAGACTAAAATTATATGAATATGGTTTTGGTTTCGTTTGGGAAATCAAGGTGTAGGGACATAACTGGGTTTATTTATGCGTTTCGGGGAACGACTGGTGGATTGCAGATGGCAGACATGGTCTTCAAAATTTTTCAGGAGGTGATCGAAATTTTATATGTACAGAATGTTGAATCCTTTTTCATTGTGTTCCAGTCTATGTATCAATGCCCATAGACAGACATCTGAAACGAATAATGACTAAATTTAGATTTGGTATTTCTGATATACTTTTTCATTCTTATCGTTTATAAATCTGTCAATTATCGTACTTTGATATGTCCATTATGTCATGATGCTCTTGAAAATGGGAAATCCATTTTTTTTTGTCTTGCCCTGAGCTAAAAGAGCTACGAGAACAATTGATTCCTTTAAAGTATTTTTGGCAGCCTGTTTTGTTCAAATTGATTATGTTGATGGGGCAACTCCTAAAGAAACAATTGCAAAAAAGCTTGTTGTATATTTACACAAAGCATTTAAAGTACGCAGTATGTTGTCAACATGAGATGTCTTAATCTGTGAAAACCTACAAAGTGTGTGTTCTACCTTGTATATATACCCCTTCTAAGGGGCAATGGCCTTTATGAATAAATCATCCGAATCCGAATCCTCTCCTCTCTCTCTCTCTCCTCTCTCTCTCTCTCTCTCTCTCTCTCTCTCTCTCTCTCGCTCGCAAGTGGATGCAAGCAGAGCTCTCTCTCTCTCTCTCTCTCTCTCTCTCTCTCTCTCTCTCTCTCTCTCTCTCTCTCTCTCTCTCTCTCTCTCTCTCTCTCTCTCTCTCTCTACATTTATTGTCATAGATTTTTCCCCCCCTTCGATATTGGTTGTGATTTGTGATTTTTGGTGGAAATTATATGATTTGTATTTTTGATGCAAGTATTCTTCACATGGGTTTTTGGAAGCTGTGAGTGTGTATTTGAAAGGGGATTTTTTTTATCCTCCAAGGGCAGGTAGAAAGCAGGATTCACGAAGATATTCATTCCTATGTCCATAATGAAAAATAATATGATGTGCCTTTTGCCTTGCCTTGATTTCTTCCATCCATTCTCTCTCTCTCACTCTCTCTGTCTCTGTCAATCTATCTGTCTGTCTGTCTGTCTACCTGTCTGTTTGTTTGTCTGCCTGCCTGTCTGTCTATCTGTCTATCTACCTATCTATCTATCTATCTATCTATCTATCTATTTTCGCTATCTGTCCCCCTCTCTCTCTGTTACTCTCTCTCTCTCTCTCTCTGTCAGTCTCTGTCTCTGTCTGTGTCAGTCTGTCTCTCCCAATGTCTCTGTCTCTGTTTCTCTCTCCCTGTCTGTCTGCCTGTCTGTCTGTCTGTCTGTCTCTTTCTCTCACTCTCTCTCTCTCTTTCTCTCTCCTTTCTTTCTTGCATTCCTTTTCTTCTATTTTCCATTTACATTATTGAAATAACTTTTCTTGAACTTCATCATTTTGTCTTTATATATATGTATGTGTATGTATGTGTATGTATGTGTGTGTATATACATATGTATATATATATGTATATATATATATATAATATATGTATATATGTATGTGTGTATGTTTGTATATGTATATATATATGTGTGTATGTGTGCATGTATGTATGTGTATGTGTGTATGTATATGTGTGTGTATGTATGTGTGTGTATGTGTGGGTATATGTATATATATGTGTATATATGTGTATATGTATATATATATATATATATATATATGTGTGTGTATGTATATATACATATATATATATATGTGTGTGTGGGGGGGGTGCATTATGAAATTAATTAGCAGTGCCTATCCATGTTTGGCTTATTCCTGTTTATGTTTACTTTAAAAAAAATTATGTGTTTCATGTATGAAATTAGATTGGGATGAATTTGCATGGAAAGTCCATCATCAATGTATGTATTTTTTCTTTCTTTATATCATTCTTCATGCTATGTATTGCACATTAATTACTTTCGATTTTTTTTTTCAGAGGGCTGGATGTAAAAAAGCTATTGTTATGCTTATTCTATAACCCTCTATAAATAAAATTTGTTCAATGTTTGTTCATTGTTCGCTCTCTCTCTCTCTCTCTCCCTCTCTCTCTCTCTCTCTCTCTCTCTCTCTCTCTCTCTCTCTCTCTTCTCTCTCTCCTCTCTCGCTCGCTCTCTTCTCTCTCTCTCTGCGTTCCCTTATTGGATGAGGTGTGTAGTGCCTGGTCTTCTCCTGTGCTTGTCATTCTGCAGGCCAGGAGGTCTGCCCACTGACCGCAGCCAAGACATTCCGACTTCAGAGCAGTTCTTTTTCTTTTCTGGGACAGGACGCATGCTGGGTGCGGTTGTGTTTCCGTAACCAACTGAATGCTGACATTAGTTATGAGGATCTTAAACGCGCGTATTCGATGATATGATGATAGCACTTTAATTGTGTTGCACTGAAGATGAGATGAGTAACGATGAATAACGCTGAAAGCGTAGTATGCATGTGTGTGATAATAAAAATCACGACATTAAAAGTTGACATTACATTCATTTTCTTGCGATACTCTTCCCATCACGCGGCATTCATTCACCTCAAGAAAAGGACACAATGATCAGATTATGATGGAAATTTGTCATCAATTACACGCGTAAAACTGCCCCTCCCCCCCCCCCCCCCCCCCCCCCCCCCCCCCCCCTCATGTTCCCTTCCGTCACCACTCACACATGGCCAGATCAGTGTTCCGCAGACCTGCAATGACAAAAGCATGAATGTAACCTCCAAAACTGAGCAGATCAAAACAAAACAGATACGTAATAAACATTCTACAGATCACATTCGCCAAACTCTCCATCTCTCCGGCGCCCTCCCTCCCCACTTTTTCGTTTATTGTTCACCCGCTCGCCCTCGGTATCTCTGTATGTATGTATATGGATAAAGTATGTCACTTTCTCCCGCTCAACCCCCTCTTCTTCCCCACTCGCTTCACTTTCATCCCCCCCCCCCCCCCCCCCTCTCTCTCTCGCTCTATCGCTCTTTCTCTCTCTTCTATAAATATCTTTTTTCAGTAAAGCAATGTGAAACAACTAAAATACATAATAGCGTTGTTAGAATTGTATGAGTAATAACTGTTACAATTTTGTTGAAGAAACGGTAAGAAAACAATTATATCAAAGTTCATAAATCGATGATCTTCTCGCATGTGTGTAAAACATGAAGGAAATTTCAAGGTACAGGCATGACTGCACTTAATATTGATCCCAGGAAATTGTGAAGCTGAGAGAGAGAGAGAGAGAGAGAGAGAGAGAGAGAGAGAGAAGCGTATTACACCTCACTGTTTATGAATGCAATGATTGTGTGTGTTTGCGCGTGTATGTGTACGTACGTGCGCACATACATGCCTGCGTGAGTGCACGCATGCGTACTGCGTGAATGTAAGCCTGCTTGCATAAATATGTTTGTCCGCTTGCTTAGTAACTTGCTTGCTTGCATGCAGGGTTGGTTGGGGAATTTTTCACTCCTCGGCTAGAGCTCCGAGGTTCACCAATGGTGAGATTTTTTGCGTATGCGAAACCCCCCCCCCCCCCCCCCCCCCACCTCCCCATTTAGGCACCTGTATTCCGACTTCTGGGAACAAGGTATCTACTTTTTCAGAACGTAGTGTGGTCGTACGGCGTGAATCCCACCGTGGGTGTGGAAAACCTGACGGACCTGCGCAGGAATGCTGTGGTGTACGCCTGCTCTCACGTGGCTGTTCTTTACGACTATGACAACACCAAACAGTACATCCTGCAGGGCCATGTAAGTCTTTACACCCCCGAAATGATGATGGGGGGAAGAGAGGTTAGGCGTTCCCCCGCTTAACACCCTGGGGTGTCACCCAGAACATGCACTCTTGTTTTTACTTGTAAAAAAGAATTACTGTGAGACCGTAACGTAAGTACACACTGGATGAGAAGTTCGTGTGTCAAGTTCTGTGCCATGTAGGTAAATGTTGGCTGAAATTGATGGGCGCCGATTGAGATATGTTGGTCATGCCAATAGAAACAAACAAATCTGATGACAGTTTTCCAAAGCAATGTTGAGGGCAGAATGAAAAGGGGCAGACCACCAACATCCTGCAGATTGAACCCCCTAAAATAGGTTATAAAAAAAAATTATTATACAGGTGACTTGTTCCTCGATATTGTCATGGGAAAGGGAAAAAAGGTAAAGACAGAAAGTAAGAATTGGCAAGAAAAATTAAAAAAAAAAAAATTCCCATGCCGGGAATCGAACCCGGGCCGCCTGGGTGAAAGCCAGGAATCCTAACCACTAGACCACATGGGACTTGGTGATAGAGGTAACTAATAAATATATATCATTATTTAAAATGCTCTCCCTTGTCTACCTTTTTTTTTCTCGTATGGTCGGTCTATGGGAAAAGTTATATGTCTACTAAAAAATAAATTCTTGTACTTTTTCAATAATACTTTGCATGCTGAAAAGAAAATACTGACAAAGCTTTTGGCCTGAGCCAGTCCGTACAGTTTAAGATTGTAAGTTGAGATAATTATCATAGCCCCCTCTTTTACAGGATAAAATTCATTATCTATACTTAATATTACAATTGAATAATTATTATTGGTTTACGTTCAAAAAGGGTGGGGGGGGGGTACAATAAGCTTATAGTTAATACAATAATTGACAAGATTCAAGATTTTATTTCAAGAAAAACCCCCAAGGGGTACATGAAATTTAACAAAATCACAACTTGCGGATGTGGGCATGTGAAAAATACTCGCACACAAATTCGCTCCAGAATGAAAGAGAACAAACCATGGACATGAAAAGTGAAAAAGCATTCACAACACAGGAAAGGCATAGCAACCTAACATGCCTGAATACATTTCCCATAACCAACTGCACTCTCTCTCTCTCTCACTCTCTCTCTCTCTCTCTCTCTCTCTCTCTCCCTCCCCATGTAATATGGCCTAAGGCTGAGATAAATTAAATTTGTGAGTTCTGAGCTCTCTCTCTCTCTCTCTCCTCTCTCTCTCTCCCAGCCACACCACGCCCAAGCAAAGGCATCAACAAGACAGCACAAGCACACACACACACACACACAACACACAACACGCAGGCGTGGAACATCAACACGCCAAGAAACCCGCCAAGAAACCCGCTACCCCCGGTCACACACACACTCGTGCACCCACGCACGCAGGAAGCATTTCAAACTATGTGGCACACTTTCACACAAATGCGGGGACACACACACACACATATACACACGCACGTGGGGGTGCTAGTGTGCTCACACACAGTGACATGGCCATTCAAGTCTATACTAACAAAGGAAATGAACTTAACCCTAACATGTAATAAAATGCACTGGTGTCATCTAAAGAGATGCGACAAATCAATAGGTTTTCATTATTTCTTTGAGGAATTTTATAACTTTAATAAGCAAGGATTTATTTGTGGAACTAAACAATTCATGGAACTTCATAACATTTGGGTTTCCTCTATAGTATCTTGGGATAAATTTGTTTCTTAGTTGCACAAAGAAATGACATTTGAATAGATAATGAAACTCATCACCTAGCTCGTTTTCACCACATTTATCACAGACTCTCTCTGCTCTAGGGACATTTCTTATTCTGCCAATTTGGATGGGAAGTCTGTGATTTAACGTTCGAAAATAATAAAAAGTTAATGACAAATTATGGGGAAGAATCGTCAGATAATCTTCGAAGCAGAAACACTTCTTAAATAGTCTATAATTAAGAAATATGTCGTTGTTATCAACATGAGAAAACCATTGTTGCAAATACTGATCTTGTAAACTACGTGTAACTTTGGCTTTAAACCATTCAGATGAAACATTGAGATCAAACTGATTCTGCCAAATGCCACTTAACCCGATTTCGTTTAATATACGTTCTACGTTAGTTAAATAAGTAGATTTGTGGGTATTAACGATATACATATCATGTAGCAACTTATAAACAATGTTAGAAAATTTAGGCTCACTTCCGATATCAACAAGCTTAAACCAAAAGCAAAGCATCCTTATTTAGCTGTTATTTCCACAGGAAACTGACCAAGTTCCCCATAAACCATTTTACTTGGAGTAGATTTTCCCAGTTTAAGAATTATTTTGAAGAACTTAAGTTGTAATTTTGAAGCTAATTCACATTGATGGAGTCCAGACCTCACATCCATAAAGCAAAATTGGAACTACTACTCTGTTAAATAATTCAATCTGTATATCAATGGGAAGAAAAAGTCTTCTGCATTTTTTTAGCAGAGAGAACATGCTACGACATGCTTGATCATATAAGTGTTTTTGTGCCACGTTAAATTTGTTGTTATAATTAAGGTTCAGCCCGAGATATTTAAAAGAAAAAACCACTTTAATTTCTTTACCACCACATGTAAAACAAGGCATTTTCTTGATTTTACCTCTTGAAAAAAACCAAAACTTTTGTTTTTTCTACATTTATATTTAAATTTCCACTTATGACAATAGTTACAAATTGCATCGATAGCTTTCTGTAAGTCTTCTTTTTGATTCAGCACAATTGCTGTATCATCTGCATACAATAACAAAAACATTTTCAGCAAAAGATCCTCCTTTTCTCTTTCCCACCCTATTTTCCTGGCTTCCTTTGCCATTGTAGATAAACCGTTTATTTTTTCCATAATGTAGGACTGCATATCATTCAAGTACAAGGCAAAGAGTAACGGTGACAAGTTTTCACCCTGGCGAACCCCAGTTGAGGTTTGAAAAAAGTCAGAACACTCATCACCTCCGCTAACACATGATTTAGCTTTAGAGTAGATATCTTTGATAACCATTAATATGTTTCCATTCACCCCATGATCGAACAGCTTCCGCCACAGAAAAGCTCTATTAACACGGTCGAACGCCTTTTCAAAATCTACAAAAAGGCAATAGAGTCGTTTCCTCTTGGCAAGAAACACATCAATCATGCAATGAAGTGCAAACAAGTGATCAGTGGTGGAAAATCCCGCTCTAAAACCTGCCTGTTCTTGCCCAATAGTCTTGCATTCATCGAAATATTTTGTCAGTCGGTTGTTAATTACAGAAGTAAATAGTTTTCCAAAGCAACTTAAGATAGTTTATCCTCTATAATTATTAGGATCCTCTGAACTTCCTTTATGCTTGAAAACTGGCATTAATAGTTCCCATGGACCAGGCATTTGGAGATTTTCCAGAGCGAAGGATGACATTAAACAACTTAGTAAATATACCAAGTAACCTGGTTGACGACGCCTTTAAAAATTCATTAGTGACGTGATCATAACCACATGTTTTATTTGATTTTAGTTTAGTTATTGCATTCTGTACCTCCTCTTCAGTAAAGGGTAAATTTAGCTCTTGGTTTACAATGGCGTAATCCTCATCAATACTGCAACTTTCTTCGGTCTCTTCTGCTTCTGAGTATATCTTTACAAAATGTTCCTTAAATGCCTGACATGATATGGGTGTAACTGGTATATCTTTATCTACTTTTGTCCCGTTGATTATCTTCCAGTATGCCTTGGGATCAGAATTCTTTACTCTTCTAATTTTCTTTACAAGGTTATTTTGATAAATTTTGAATTGCTTCCTGATTTCTTTTTTATAGTCACGACTTGCTTGTTGCCGGACAAGGTACAAACTTTTGCTCCCTCTACAGTGAGCATGCTGATTTACTGCTTTAAAGAAAGCCTTTCGCTTTTGCTCACAACTTGCGTTAAACCATGCGCACCTTGTAGTTTTTCTTTGCTGTGCTTTTTTAGACTTACACTTTCTTTTCAACAATCCATTTGTTACTGCACTGTCTTTCAAAATGTTGGTAACATTACTAACTACACTATCTACATCAGATTGTGAAATTGGCTCTGTGGAGCCTAACAGACTATTTAATACCTGTTCTACCTTAAAAATTTCCTGATTATCTAATGAAGATATATAATCAATTTCCTTTTCTTTGAGCAACCTTGGCTTACCCCAAGGGAGCTCTGAAGCAAAATATATTAGCCTATTCATACGTATTACATGACCACAAAAAGTTTTATTTTGGTCTCCGTAACCTTTTTTATTATTTATTTTAAACAAAAGAAGATTATATGCATTTGGACATACACACACAGATGCGTAAGCTCGCGCGGGGTGTGTGTGTGGGGGAGGGAGGGGGGGGGGGGGGTAAA
Organism: Rapana venosa; assembly: GCA_028751875.1. Taxonomy (NCBI): domain Eukaryota; kingdom Metazoa; phylum Mollusca; class Gastropoda; order Neogastropoda; family Muricidae; genus Rapana; species Rapana venosa. The sequence goes on from CM054157.1 coordinate 49,131,855, forward strand.
ACTGTTAGATAAATCAATATCCCACATGGGTTGCATCTTTGTGTCAATCGTGACTTCGGTGTCATTGGAGATAAGGGATAGCCTAGTGGTTAGAGCTTTGCGCTCGTGATCTGACGGCCCGGGATCAAGCCACCACCGAGACTTCCATTCGAGGAGATTTTTTCCCCCTGGAATTAACATCAGTACCGACTCTACTTCCCCAAAAGTTCTTCATATGAGACTATTAACCGAGGTCCCGTGTGCGAACACATGCAGAGCATGTTGGGCACACGTTAAAAATCCGTTCTTCCTTTTAAAAGGGTAAGCCATTTTGTGCCAGAGGGAACGAATGACAAAATCTATTTTTTTTAAAAACCGCATGCACACAGGTGTATTTAAACGCCATACCCGAAGTCGGAATGTGGCTACCTTAATGGTTGGTAAAAACGGTCGCATACACAAAATCTCACTATGGTGAACCTCGGGAGTTCGAGCTGATGAACGGGAAAAAAAGAATTATAAAATACGAAAATTTGAAGATCTTCCGATTCGATTTGTCCCATAAAATGTTTTAAGACCAAGATCAGTTCTGTCATTTGCTTAAAGCAGGGAGAACAGCCTCACTGAAGTCGGAAACGTTAGAAAAACAGGTGGGAGGGGGTAGTTTATAAAATAGTTTGTTATTTGGCTTGCACATTAGTGGTTTTGTGTTTTGTTGATGATCGTTCCGAATGAATTCCAGTGTGTTGATATTCGTATTTCTTGAATTGTTGTTGGAACATCCACATGTATCTACATACTAGGTCAGAGATTTAAGTTTTATTCTTGTGTGTGTGTCTGTCTGTCTGTCTGTCTGTCTGTCTGTCTGTCTGTCTGTCTGTGCGTGCGTGCGTTAATTCAACACCTCTTCACCCAAAGTGATATTAATCGAGTGTGTGTGTGTGTGTGTGTGTGTGTGTGTGTGTGTGTGTGTGTGTGTGTGCGCGCGCGCGCGCGCGCGCCAGTTGAACTGCATCACCTGCATCTGTGTCAGTGACAACAAGCGCTGGTTGATCACGGGAGACAAAGGACCAGATGCCACAGTCATTGCCTGGGACACTTATACAGGGTAAACATCCCTCGCTCTCAGGGCCTCGCTTTCCTCTCACATGTGTTGGTTGTCTTATCTTCTGTGTGTGTGTGTATATATATATATATATATATATATATGGGTGGGGGAAGGGGTACGTGTGTGTGTGTGTGCGTGCGCGCTCGCATAGGTGGGTGAATGAGTATGAATACAGAGGGGGTGTACGTGCGTGTAAGTGGCTGGGTTTGTAGATTGTGTGTGTGTGTGTGTGTGTGTGCGTGCATGCATATGTGGTGCGTGAGCACAAACATGGACGTACTTGCTTGCATTCTTATTTTCTGGCATGTCTACAGTTGTAAATGAGAAGACATGAAACATTTCAAACAGGATTTCAGTAATTGGACTGAAGGTGATGTTGGGTCACTGCACTGAATCGGTGGTCTGGAGGTAACGCGCCTGTCTAGAAAGCGAAAAGTCCGGGTCGGAAGTGTGCGGTGGTTTGAATCCCGTTTGGGCCCGAAACTTTTCCCCCATCCATTAGACCATGAGTGGTGGTCTGGGCGCTAGTCTTTCGGATGAGACGATAAACCGGGGGATCCCGAGTGTTACACAAAAATTCTTCAGCGCACATAAAAGAACCCACGGCAACAAGAGAGTTGTCCCTGGCAAAATTCTGTAGAAAAAAGCCACTCTGATAGGGAAGAAATACAGTTGCAGCCCCCCCCCCCCCCCCCAAAAAAAAAAGAGGGGTGGCGCTGCTCTTGTGGCGACGTGCTCTCCCCGGGGAGAGCAGCCCGAATTTCACGCAGAGAAATCTGCCCTGACTTAAAGTGGTATACATAAATAAATATAAATAAATAAAAGGAATTATTTCAGGCAGGGGCGGGGGAATAGCCAAGTGGCTACAGTGTTGGGGGAATGTACTGAAGCCAAGCAGCACGAAAAGCCACCCGCCCGAGAGGCAGCCGTACTCAACGCTGCTTAACCTTAACTTGGGAAGAGCAAGGACCACTGAGCTAGGCTATCCCAACCCCTCTAAATGAACGTGTTGTTCTTCTTCGTCATCCTTTGAACACTCAGACAGCAACTTCTGCTGTCTGTTATATGAGCGAATGTGGAGAGTGTGTTGGTGTGTGTGTGAGCGTGGTGTGGATATGTATATGAGCGAAAATGCGTCACGCTGCCGTTAATTAAGCGCCTCAGCACATCAGGCCCAGCACATCCGACGACGGCATAAAAGAGAATTGTTATCTTTGAAGTCTTTCTGGGTGGAAAAAAACAGGGCAGGAGAATGGACCAAGAAGGAAGAAAGACAAGAAGGTGGTGACAGAAAGAAAAGGAACAAGGCAGAAACAAAGAGAGTGAGAGAGAAAGGAGGACATTTCTAGCACAGACTGTGGGGATGCTGTTTATACTGATAGGCCCCGGGGGTCCCCACGGGGGAGAACGTGATATAAAATGATAATGATACGTGATATAAAATGATAATCATACGTGATATAAAATGAATAATATACGTGATATAAAATGAAAATCATACGTGATATAAAATGATAATCATACGTGATATAAAATGATAATCATACGTGATATAAAATGATAATCATACGTGATATAAAATGAAAATCATACGTGATATAAAATGAAAATCATACGTGATATAAAATGAAAATCATACGTGATATAAAATGAAAATCATACGTGATATAAAGTGAAAATCATACGTGATAATGGTAATCATACGTGATATAAAATGATAATCATACGTGATATAAAATGATAATCATACGTGATATGAAATGATAATCATACGTGGTATAAAATGATAATCATACTGATATAAAGTGATAATCATACGTGATATAAAATGATAATCATACGTGGTATAAAATGATAATCATACGTGATATAAAATGATAATCATTACGTGATATAAAATGATAATCATACGTGGTATAAAATGATAATCATACGTGGTATAAAATGCTAATCATACGTGGTATAAAATGATAATGATACGTGATATACAATGAAAATCATACGTGATATAAAATGATAATCATACGTGATATAAAATGAAAATCATACGTGATATAAAATGAAAATCATACCTGATATAAAATGATAATCATACGTGATATAAAATGATAATCATACGTGATAATGGTAATCATACGTGATATAAAATGATAATCATACGTGATAGAAATGAAAATCATACTTGATATAAAATGATAATCATACGTGATATAAAATGATAATCATACGTGATATAGATAATCATACGTGATATAAAATGAAAATCGTACTTGATATAAAATGATAATCATACGTGATATAAAATGATAATCATACGTGGTATAAAATGATAATCATACGTGGTATAAAATGATAATCATACGTGGTATAAAATGATAATCATACGTGATGTAAAATGATGATCATACGTGATATAAAATGATAATCATACGTGATATGAAATGATAATCATACGTGGTATAAAATGATAACCATATGTGGTATAAAATGATAATGATACGTGGTATAAAATGATAATGATACGTGATATAAAATGATCGTGATATAAAATGATAATGATACGTGATATAAAATGATAATCATACGTGATATAAAATGATAATCATACGTGGTATAAAATGATAATCATACGTGATATAAAATGATAATGATACGTGGTATAAAATAATCATACGTGATATGAAATGATAATCATACATGATATAAAATGATACAATCTTCGGCAGGGTTCCCATCCAAACCATCTATGACCCCAATCCCGATGGAGGCTTTGTGACCGTGGCCTTGACCCCAAGAGCTAGCTTTCTGGCCACTGTCAGCGCTGCTGGGCCTCAGCAGGTGAGGATGATCTGGTCACTGTGGGGACGGGGGGGGGGTGGGGGGGGGGGGGGAGATGTTGATGTGGTGAGTGTGTGTTGGGGGTGTGGATGGGTGGATATGTGTGTGTGATACATTTTCTTTAATGTTTTTTAGCCAAATCTTATGAGAATTTTATTTTTCATCTTCCACTTTTCGTCTTCAAGTTTTTGTCCCTCAAAGTGTATTGTGGCCTAAAGGCAAAAAAAAAAAAAGAAGCCAAAACCATTTCAGAGTAGTCTCTCTCTCTCTCTCTCTCTCTCTCTCTCTCTCTCTCTCTCTCTCTCTCTCTCTCTCTCTCTCTCTCTCTCTCTCTCTGTGTCAGTGACAGTTTTGATAAGGGCGGGCACTGGATGTAAACAAAAATAAATTTTAAAAAAGCACATCGAGTGCTTATTCATTTACCTCGAAATATTAAAATAATTTGACTTGACTTGATTTATTTATTTATTCCCCCCCCCTCCCCCCCAAGTCAGAGGTAACGCGCCTGTCTAGAAATCGAAAAGTCCAGGTCGGAAGTGTGCGGTGGTTCGAATCCCGTTTGGACCCGAAACTTTCCCCCATCCATTAGACCATGCGTGGTGGTTTGGGCCCTAGTCTTCCGGATGAATCGATAAACCGAGGTCCCGTGTGTTACACATAATTATTTAGCGCACGTTAAAGAAACCCACGGCAACAAGAGAGTTGTCGCTGGAAAAATTTCTGTAGAAAAAAAGCCCACTCTGATAGAGAAACAAAATACAGTTGCAGACAGGAAAAAGACCCCAAAAAATGAGTGGCGCTGCTCTTGCGGCGACGCGGCTCTCCCCATGGAAAAGCAGCCCGAATTTCACGCAGAGAAATCTGCCGTGACTTAAAGTGGTATGAATAAATATATAAATAAATGCCATGATGCTCCAGGTTTTGGCAATATGGCAGTGGACGGTAAACGGAGAACAGCCGCTGTGCTCTGTGGACCTGACCAGCGAATGTGGCATTCACCATCACCTGAGGTTCAGTTCCCAGGACATCCACTTCCTCGTCTCCACCGGCGAGAAAAGGGCCGTCTTCGTCCGTTGGGTCAGTTGTAGCGATAATTAAGTGTCTTGTTCCGTTTACTGTGACGGGGTGCGTTTCTGTCTTGTTATTGTATTGCTTTGTCATTTTGTTTAAAAATCATTTTTAGGTGGACGTTAAATCCTGTTCCGCTTTTCGTAAGAGTAGGCCATTGTGCGCCGGTGGGAACAGATGACAGAATTTACAATACCGTATACACACGGGGACTGGGGACTGGATGTAAAAAAAGCACATAAGTGCTTATTTTCCTCTTTTTACTGGTTTAGTTTAATGGTAAAGGTTGCAATAATGTAGTATTTCAGTATAACCATTAAGAAATTTGTTCTTAGATAGATGGCTTGATGAAAAAAAGCAAATGCATTGCTTATTCAATGTACCATCTGGAAATAAAAATTTGACTTGACTTGACTTGACTTCCATTATCCTCGATATAAAAGAATTTTTAAAAACCCGAATGTGTTGCTTTTGCAGTGTATCGTGAGGAAAGAAAAAAAGCTGACTTTGACATCTAATTGTATGTTCTTCGCTTTTGTTTATCATTAATGACACAACCGCACACAAAAAATCCTTCAAGTCGGAACTGTATCGTGAGGACTCGTGTGCGAACGCATGCCGAACATATTGCGCACATGTTAAAACCCCCGTCCTCCTTTTGTAGAAGAGTAGACCAGCTATGACGGGTAGGTTGTTTTTATTGATTTAGTTATTTATCACCCCGAAGTCAGAATGCGGCTACCTTAATGGTGGGCAGAAACGGTCGCATACGCAAAAACCTCGACATTCATGACTAATCTCGGGGGTTCTAGCTGAGGAAATTTTTTTTTTAATTTTATTTTATTTTATTTTGAGGATAATGGAATAGCACTCGTGTGTGGTTTATTTTACATCCTGTCCACGTGTGCAAGCAGTTTTGTAAATATTGTCATCGGCGCACAGTATTCTAGTCTTACGGAGAGCGGGATAGGTTTTAACGTGTGCGCGAGACGTTTCGCTTGCTTTTAGTTTATAGCCTCATCCCAAGAAGTGCGTGCGTGCGTGTGTGCGTGCGTGTGTGTGTGTGTGTGTGTGTGTATGTGTTTAATTCTTTTATATCGAGGATAATGGAATAAGCACTTATGTGCTTTTTTACATCCAGTCCCGGGTGTATGCGGTTTAGTAAATTGTCATCTGCTCCCACCGGCACACAACGGTCTACTCATACGAAAAGCGGGATAGGTTTTTAACGTGTGCGCAAGACGTTTCGCTTGCGTTTAGTTTATAGTCTCATCCCAAGGAGTGTGCGTGCGTGCGTGCGTGTGTGTGTGTGTGTGTTTAATTCTTTTATATCGAGGATAATGGAATAAGCACTTATTTGCTTTTTTACATCCTGTCCCCGTGTGTATGCGGTTTTATAAATTGTCATTTGTTCCCACCGGCACACAACGGCCTTCTCTTACGAAAAGCGGAACAGGATTTAACGTGCGCGCAAGATGTTCTGCGTGCGTTCGCACACGGGACCTCGGTTTATAGTCTCATCCGAAGGACTTTTGGGGAGAGTAGAGTCTGCACTGATGTTAACTCCAGGGGAAAATTTCCCCTTGAACGGGAATCGAACCCAGGTTGTCAGATTGCGAGCGCGTGCACGCGTGCGTGCGCGCGCGCTCGGTGTTTTCTTTTTTTTCGAGGATTATGTTGTGTACGTGTACCCATTTTGCCCATTATCCGAATATGATCTGCTGGGCTCTCATTTTCCTAATTTTCCAGTTCCTCCACCGTAGCTCCTCTGTTCACCAATGCAGAAACGTTTGTGTACGCGACCATTTTGGCCCGTGATGCATTCCGACTTTCGGGGATGATGGCTAAACACACAAGCGTGCATGCAGGTGGTTTGTTCTTCAATGTATCCTCTCTTGCAATCTCTCCACTGGCTGCCTGTGCCGCAGAGAGTTAACTATAAGATCAGTACCCTCTGTTACAATTGTCTCCACTAAACGGCTCCCTCCTATCTCTGCGACTGTCTTCACCTATACACTCCTTCTCGTTCCCTCCGCTTTGCTGCAGATACCTTGTGCTTACGAATACCCAGATTCAACCAATCCACTGCTGGCCGTCGCTCTTTTTCTGTTTCTGGTCCAGTGATCAGGAATGACCTCCCTCTCTCCCTTCGCCAAAAGCCTACTTATGACACTTTTAAATCCAGCCTCAAGACATATTTATTCCAAATCTGATCCCCCCCCCCCCCCCCTCCTCCTCTTGTTTCATCTCAAATCTATCCCTGCCTAAACCAGCCAAAATCCCACCACCCTGCCAAAGTGTGTTGTGTGTGTGTGTGTGTTGGTGTGTGGTGTGTGGTGTTGTGTTTGTGGTTGGGCGCGGCGCGCCGCGCGCGCGTATATGTACATTTGAATTTTTTAACTCCTTCGGATGAGACTATAAACCGAGGCCCCGTGTGCAAACGCATGCAGAACATCTTGCGCACACGTTAAATCCTGTTCCGCTTTTCGAAAGAGTAGGCCATTGTGTGCCGGTGGGAACAATGACAAAATTTACAAAACCGCATACACGGGGACAGGATGTAAAAAAGCACATGAGTGCTTATTCCATTATCCTCGATATAAAAAGAAATGTCATCTGAGCGCTTTGATTTGTTGCTTTACAAGATTTAGTGCTATATAAATTCCATACATTATTATTATCATTATTATTATTATCATTTATTGTTATTGGTTGTATGTGTGGGTGTGTTGAATGCAAGCGCTTTGATTTTTTTGGGCAAGATATAGCGCAAGGGAAGACCTAGCAAAACCTGGGCTGCATGTATTGCAGATGATCTTAGAGAAAGTGGCATAAATAAGGAGGAAGCTCAAAACAGAGATGGATAAGGTTCATCAATGTCAAACCTCCCCTGGGAGAAACATGACAAAAAAGGAAGAAGAAGATATAGCGCTATATGAATTCCATTTATTATTATTTATTATTATTTAATCCCTTCTTACCTGCTTGAATGGCCTGCTCTTTCAAGAAACAGAACGGCCTTCAGAGTGTGTGGAAGATGTTTCGCGTGCGCTCGCATAAGGGATCGACTTTGCTGTATAGTCTCATATGAAGGACTTTTGCTTTTGCGGGAGTGGAGTCAGCACTGATATTGTTAGCTCCAGGGGGGAAATCTCCTTGGACAGGCGCCTCTGGGGTGGCTGGAACCCCGGGCTAGGGCTATCAAATCGTGAGCGAAACGCTGTAACCACCAAGCACGCACACACACACACACACACACACACACACACACACACACACACACACACAGAGAGGTTTGTATGGTTCAAGGTTTTTATGTGTGTGTGAGGGGAGGGGGGGAGCAGTTGGTGTGTCTTTTTTTAAATTTTGTTTTGTCTTCTTTGTTTGTTTCGGTATGGTTTTTCTTTTTTGCTTGTTTGTTTGTATTATGGTAGATATATTTTCAAGATTTTTGAATTATTTGAATTGTATGGTTTGATATTGTTCATGATTTTTTGTTTTGTTTTTAATTCCATGCATTCATATATTACTGTCTTCTCTTGTTTGATTTGTATGGTTTATCATTGATTAGGTTTTTTATTCTATGTCTGCATATATATTATCGTTTTTTTCTCTCTTTTTTTCTTTAGGTAGATGGCTTCATGAAAAAAAGCAAATGCACTGCTTATTCATTGTACCATCTGAAAATAAAACTTTGACTTACACACACACACACACACACACACACACACACACACACACACACACAACACACACACAAGCTTTCTGTGTACAAACACGGAAATAAATGCTGAACAAGATATGTAGTTTGAAAGGGTTTTTTCCTTTCTTTTTCCATTGTGACCAAATTATTAATAATGATAATAATAATAACAACAACATATGGTATTGATATAGCGCTGGATCTTGTAAAGGCTGCACACCCGTATTAAAAGATCACTCTTTTCCTTTTGTTTTTCTATGTGACTATTATATTCATACCGCACGTACTAAGGCATCCACAGAAATAAAAACCACTTTTTGTGCAAGACTAGCCTCTGACTCAAAACTCATGTGATTTTGAACACATTTGGTAGGTTTGAAATTTTTTAATTTTTCAGCGAACACTGTACCCCCTCAGTCCTTTGTCGTCCGCCAGCTTCCTTACCGCAATATGCATGCGCGGGGTCAACGCTGTAGAAACACAAGCAATCCTCATTTGATGATTATTTCCAACTTTCTCGTTACTACCTAGTATTTCTCTATGTCCTCAATCCCAGAAACAAGTGCACAGTCCATTTTTTCATGCTTTAAAAAAAGCTGAAAATCACCAACATTTTTTTTCCCACTCGCACTCTATACAAGATACTACGTGATCCCCAAATTAATACCGGTGTGCAGCCAAAGCAACTAAATGGCACTGTGTGTTGACAGGACGAGGAGAGCATCTCTATACAAGATACTACATGACCCCCGAATTAATACCGGTGTGCAGCCAAAGCAAGTAAATAATAATAATAATAATAATAAATGGAATTTATATTACGCTATATCTTGCAGAGACAAATCAAAGCGCTTGCACTCAACTCATTCTTACACAGTCATACAACCAGTAACAACTAATAGTTCCATCAAGTCCAAATGCGCACGCGCGCACGCACACACACACACACACACACACACACACACACACACACACACACACCACACACACACACACACACACACACACACCACAGAGGTCACACCACCCTGGCAGGGCAATAGAATCTTGGCCGTCGAAGGCAGGGAAAACTGAGACGAAGCAGGAGAGGAAAATCTTAGGTTTGAAATAAATATGTCTTGAGACTGGATTTAAAAGTGTCATAAGAAGGCTTTTGGCGGAGAGAGAGAGAGAGGGAGATCATTCCACATCAATGGACCAGAAATTGAGAAAGAGCGAGACGGCCGATGGTGGATTGGCTGAATCTAGGTATTCGTAAGGACAAGGTATCTGCAGCAGAGCGGAGAGAACGAGAAGGAGTGTACAAGTGAAGACATTCACAGAGGTAGGCGGGTGCTGTGTGTTGACAGGACGAGGAGAGCATACAGTACTTCACCCCTTCGCTGGCGGACAGCGGCTTTCGCAGACCAGTGGGCGCCTTCACCCAGTCGCTGTACCAGAACAACACCACCTACGTCCTCACCAGCACCACTGGCGGCTACATTGTCGTCTGGGACAACAACATCAAATTCGCCGTTGGTATGGGGACGAGATTCTAGACTTCAAACCCCTCGCTGTAGCTAAGCGGGTTACCTAGTTTGACTGTGCATCCGACTGACACTGTATTATAGCCGAGTGGTTAAGACCGTTCGACTTCAGTCCCGTGGGTCCAAGTCCTTCGGATGAGACGATAAACCGAGGCCCCGTGTGCGAACGCACGCAGAACATCTTGCCCACACGTTAAATCCTGTTCCGCTTTTCGTAAGAGTAGGCCATTGTGTGCCGGTGGGAACGGATGACAGAATTCACAAATCCGCATACACACGGGGACTGGATCTATAAAAAAAAAAAAAAAAGTACATAAGTGCGTATTCCATTATCCTCGATATAAAAGAAAAAAAAAATTTCAAAAAATGAAGTCGTGGGTTCGAATCTCTGCAGCGGCGTCAGGTGATTTATAGGTGGGTGGGGGTGGGGTGGTTGTACTATTTCTCAGGTTCAGCTTAAAGTGTGTGCAGACCTGCCAGTGCTTGGCATCCTATCGTGTGTATATTAGCATGCAGAGGATTCAAACAGGCACGTCAGGGAAGGTAAAGCAGCGATGGGCGCCTCTCTCAAGATGCTGGCCCCTAGAGAGAAGCTGAGGTCTCTGACACGTAATCATTGTGTGTGTGTATGTGTGCGTGTTTGTTTGTGTGTATATGTGTGTGTGCGCGCGCGTAATTATGCAAAAACGGACGCATACACACAAATCTCACCTTTAGTGATCCGCGGAGCTCTAGCCGAGGAATGAAAAAAATCCCACCCACCCCCCCAAAAAAATAAAACCCATGCATGTGTGTGTGCGCGTATGTATAAGGCCTGGACATGTATACATATAACGTGTGTGCTTGCGTGCGTGCGCGCGCGCGCGCGTGTGTGTGTGTGTGTGTGTAATACTTGTGTGTGTGCTTGTGTCTCCCTGTCTGTCTGTGCGTGCTTATGTGTGTGTCTGTGTGTACGCACATGCGTGCGTGTGCCTGTGTGAACAACGTGTGTGTGTGTATGCGCGCGCGCCTGCCTGCTGCTGTGTTTTATTTTTTATTATTTTTTTTTTATATTCTTTTATATAGAGGATAATGGAATAAGCACACTGTGTGTGTGTGTGTGTGTGTGTGTGTGGCACAGCTAACGGTACCGAGGAGGAGAAGCAGACGGCAGACAAGAGGGCGGTCAAGACAGTGCACATCTCCAGCATGGGCATTGGTGCCATCACCCTATGGGACCAGTATGTATTCCTGACTGCCTGCCTTCCTTCCTGCCTGCCTTCTCTGTCTCTTGTCTCTGCTCTCTCTCTCTCTCTCTCTCTCTCACTTCCTCTCTCTCTCTCCCTCTCTCTCTCTCTCTCTCTCTCTCTCTCTCTCTCCCTCCTCCCTCCTCCTCTCTTCTCTTCTTCTTCCTTCTCTTCTCTTCTTCCTTCCTTCTCTCTTTCATTCCCTTCTTACTCGTCTCTTCTTCTCTCCTTTTTCATCCTTTCCTTCCTCTCTTTCTTCATTCCTTACCTTTCTTTCCTTCCTGCTGTCCTTTATTCATTCCTTCCTTCCTTCTTTCTTTCATTCCTTACTTCGTTCTATCTTCCTTCCTTCCTGCCTTCTTTTCTTCTTTCTTTCCTGCCTTCCTGCCTTTCTTCTTTATTTCCTGCCTTCCTTCTTTTCTTTCTTCCTTCCTTCCTTCTTTTCTTTCTTTCTTTCCTTCCTTCATCCATTCTGTTATTCTTGCCTTCTCTCCTTCTTCCTTCCTTTTTTCCTCTTCCTCCCTTTCTTTCTTTCTTTCTTCATTCCTTCCTCCTTTCCTTCCTTCTTTCTTTCATTCCTTCCTTCCTCACTTCCTTCATCCATTCAGTTATTCCTTCCTTCCTTTCCATCCTTCTTTCCTTCCTCCCTCAGTGCACCCGCCCCCCTTACACACACACATGGGAAGCGGCACCCATCTCCTCTCCTTTGCTGCTTTAAATTCCCTGCCCCTACATAGGGCAGGTACCCATTTACAGTGTGTGTGTGCGCGCGCGTGTGTGTTTGTGAGTGTGTGTGAACCACGCGCGTGCGCGCACTGAGGGAGAAAGGACGGGATAGCCTGGTGGTTAGAGAGATGCGCTCGTGATCTGCTGACCCGGGTTTGAATCTCGTTCAAGAGAATTTTTCCTCTGGAGTTAACATCAGTGCCGACTCCATTCCGGGTAAAAGTCCTTTGGATGAAACTATAAACCCAGGTCCCGTTTGCGAACGCACGCAGATTTTGCGCACACGTTAAAACCCGTTCCGCTTTTCGTAAGAGTAGGCCATTGTGTGCTGGTGGGAACGGATGACAAAGTTGACAAAACTGCATACACTCGTGGACTGGATGTTTTTAAAAAAGCACATGAGTGCTTATTCCATTATCCTCGAAATAAAAGAATAAACTAATACACACACACACACACACACACACACACACACACACACACACACACACACACACACACTGATTACGGGCAGAGGCATTGGTCTCCAAACGCTCTGCCACCAGTAATATCTCATTTCTTTCTTCGTTCCCTTCGTTCCCCTTTTTTTAACCTTCCTTCATTCCAAATGTTATTTTTGTATTGTATTGTATACAGTCTAGCGTTAACATCGCACAGACACGAAGTTTTCCAGGAGCAGACATAGGGAGTGATCATGATCTTGTGATGATGACTTTCCGACTACGTCTAAAGAAAATCCACAAGCGGAACAACATCAGGATCAAATTTGACCTCGACAAGCTGAAGGACCCAGAGGTAGTAGAAATTTTTCAAGCAAGGATAGGTGGACAGTTTGCAGCACTCACTGTGATAGACTCAGACATAGATACACTGACGAATAGTTTCAATACAGCAGTGACTGAAACAGCAAGCGAGCTTCTTGGCAAACACCGACCAGTCAAAAAACCATGGGTCACACCTAACATCCTACAACTATGCGACAAGCGTAGAGAGTTGAAGAAAAAGAAAAATGAAACAAAAGAAAGAGCAGAACAATATAGGGCAGTCAACAAAAGAATCAGGAAGTCCATGACGGAGGCAAAAGAGAAATGGATCGGTGAACAGTGCCAAGACATTGAAGAGAACATCAAGAAAAACAATAGCAAGAAAGCATATCAGCTGGTGAAAGACCTGACTAGCACAAAACAGGGTAAAGGTTTAACAATCCAAGACAAAAATGGGAAGTGTCTCACTGACGACCAGGATATTCTGAACAGATGGACAGAATACTGCTCCGACCTGTATAACTATAGAACCGCAGGTTATCCAGAAGTCCTTAATGTACCCGCAAGCAAAGACACAGACAGTCACCCTATCCTCCGAGAAGTGGAAACAGCAGTCAGATCGCTGAAAAAGGGGAAGTCAGCAGGGGCTGACAACATTCCAGCTGAGTTGGTTCAAGCTGGAGGGGAAGCCATGATCAGCGCCCTACTAAGAATCTGCAACAAGATCTGGCAGACAGGAAAATGGCCAACACCATGGACGCAGTCACTCATCATCACCCTCCCCAAGAAAGGAAATCTACAACAATGCCATAATTACCGCACAATCAGCCTCATATGCCACCCAAGCAAGGTCATGCTGCAGATAATATTGAATAGACTGAAGCCACAAGCAGAGACCATCATTGCTGAGGAACAAGCAGGTTTCAGAGCAGGGCGCAGCACAACAGAACAGATATTCAACCTCAGAATACTATGTGAGCGGTACCTTCAACATCAACAAGACCTTTACCATGTATTTATCGATTTTAAGAAGGCATTTGACAGGGTGTGGCATGCAGCTTTGTGGGCAACCATGAATTTGTACAGCATCAATGCAAACCTGATCAGAGTCATCAAACAGCTGTACAGAGAGGCCACCAGTGCAGTGTACTACAACAACAACATTGGAGAATGGTTTCGAACAACAGTTGGAGTAAGGCAGGGCTATCTACTCTCACCCACTCTTTTCAACATCTTCCTTGAGAGAATCATGGCTGATGCACTGGAACATCATGAAGGATCAGTCAGCATTGGTGGCAGAACGATCACAAACCTCCGCTTCGCAGATGACATTGATGGAATAGCAGGATCAGAAAAAGAGCTTGCCAGCCTAACAGAACACCTGAATAAGGCCTCCAAAACATACGGCATGGAAATCAGTGCAGAGAAGACCAAACTGATGACTAATAACACCAACGGCATTAACACTGATATCAGGGTTAATGACCAGAAGCTGGAAACAGTTCAAAGCTTCAAGTACCTGGGAGCCATTGTATCCGACCAGGGATCCAAGCCAGAAGTAGTATGCAGGACTGCACAGATAATAACAGCACTGTCAAAACTAAACACCATCTGGAGAGATAAAATATCTCACTTATCTCCAAGATCAGACTAATGCGCTCCCTTGTCATATCCATATTTCTGTATGCCTGTGAATCATGGACCCTGACTGCAGATTTGGAGAGAAGAGTACAGGCGGTGGAGATGAGATGCTTTCGGAGACTCCTTGGCATCTCCTACAAAGACCACATAAGCAACGAAAGCGTGCATAACATAATCCAGCAAACCATTGGACCCTATGAGAACCTTCTAACGATCGTGAAAAAGCGTAAACTTAAATGGTATGGGCATGTCACAAGATCCAAAGGACTTGCAAAGACAGTTTTACAAGGCACTGTCCAAGGAGGAAGAAGAAGAGGCAGACCAAGGAAGAGCTGGGAGGATAACATCAGCGAATGGACAGGCCTAGAACTCAACAAAACCCTGAGAAAGGCAGAACAGAGAGAGGAATGGAGGGAACTGGTTGTTGAGTCTTTGAGGGTGCCCCCACGGTCGTCAGACTACGGGACAGATAGATAGATAGATTGTATACCACTTTAAGTCACAACAAAATTCTCTTCGTGAAATTCGGGCTGCTCTTACCAGGGAGAACGCGTCGCCACAAGAGCAGTGCCACCCTTTATTTTTTTCTGTTTCTGACTGCATGTGTATTAGTTCCCCTATCAAAGTGGCTGGTTTTCCACATGTACCCCTTGGGGGGGGGGTTCTTGAAATAAAATCTTAAATATACAGAATTTTGCTGTAGATTCTTTTACGTGAGCTTAATGCGTGTTGCACGCTGGGCCTCGGTCTTTCGTCTCATCCGAAAGACTAGCACCCAGACCACCACTCACGGTCTAGTAGATGGGGGGAAAAGCTTCGGGCACAAACGAGGGTCGAACCACCACACACTTGCAACCCGGACTTTTTGCTTTATAGGCAGGTGCGTTACCTCTAGACCACTGACCCACCCACCGATTTTCTTTCCTTCCTTCTTTTCTCCCTCACTCATTCCTTGTTGTGACGCGCTCCTGGGGCTTAAGTCAGTCATTCATTCTTTCTTTATCCTCGATATAAAAGAATTTTTGTTTAAGTCCCAAGGGGTCACCCAGAATATACATTCTAATTCACGTTATCCTACCTAAGAATCATAGTGAGATTATAAATACATACCGGATGAGAAGTTTGCACGTTTGACTTCAAGTACCCTTGCCGCATTGGCAGCCATACTCTGACTTCAGAGGATTCTTTTTTCTCTTGTAAAGGATAGTACAGGTTGTTATGCTAAGAGCTTGTCACGGCTGAAAACCATCCCGCCATTAAGGCAGCCACACTCAGACTTCAGAAGATTTGTGTTCCTGGGTGGAGGGCGCGGGTTGTTAGGCTAAGAGCTTGACATGGCCAAAGACAGTCTCAGTATAACTGTATAAAACGTAGCAACATTCTAATTCGTGCAGATGTCGTCACTTTACTGTCACCAATAACTGACACAGCTTTTAGCATGGGGGGAAAATAAAGGATGGGGACGGGATAACTCAGAGAATCAGAGCACTTGCTTACCCCAAGCTTTAAGGTTTAAGCAGCACTGAGCGTAGCTAGCAAAGTGGATGGGTGACCGATTTCCCACCTTAGCTTCAGTACAGTCCCCCAGCTCGCCCAGCTGTAAATGGGTACCTGCCCTTTTTAGGGTCAGGGAAGGTAAAGCAGCGAGGGGGGGAGGAGATAGGCGCCGCCCTCGATATGCTGGCCCTTAGAGAAGCTGAGGTTTCTGACGCCTCGCTCCCCACCCAGCGACCGCATAGGTTATGGGAGCACCTTTACCTTGTACCTAAAGTGAAGGATGAAGTTGTGTGTGTGTTGTGTGGGCAGATTCGTGGTTGCGGGCGTCCAAGCAGGGCAGGTGATTTTTCTCTTCGGCGATTTGACGGTGGCTCACTGGTGAGATCACACACGTTTTGTCTTGTTTTGTTTTGTGTGTGACTTGTTTGTCATACATTCACACACGTTTTGTCTTGTCTCTGTGTGTGTGACTTGTTTGTCATACATTCACGCGTTTTATCTTGTCTGTGTGTGTGTGTGTGTGACTTGTTTGTCATACATTTACACGTTTTGTCTTGTCTCTGTGTGTGACTTGTCATACGTTCACACATTTGTCTTGTCTCTGTGTGCGACTTGTTTGCCATACATTCACACACGTTTTGTCTTGTCTCTGTGTGTGTGACTTGTTTATCTTCCATTCACACGTTTTGTTTTGTCTTGTCTATGTGTGTGTGACTTGTTTGTCATATATTCACAGGTTTTGTCTTGTCTCTGTTGTGTGTGACTTGTTTGTCATACATTCACATGTTTTGTCTTGTCTCTGTATGTGACTTGTTTGTCATACATTCACACACGTTTTGTCTTGTCTCTGTATGTGACTTGTTTGTCATACATTCACACACGTTTTGTCTTGTCTCTGTATGTGACTTGTTTGTCATACATTCACACACGTTTTGTCTTGTCTCTCTGTGTGTGACTTGTTTGTCATACATTCACACGTTTTGTCTTGACTCTGTGTGTGTGACTTGTTTGTCATACATTCACACACGTTTTGTCTTGTCTGTGTATGTGTGTGACTTGTTTGTCATACATTCACACACGTTTTGTCTTGTCTGTGTATGTGTGTGACTTGTTTGTCATACATTCACACACGTTTTGTCTTGTCTCTGTGTGTGACTTGTTTGTCATACATTCACACACGTTTTGTCTTGTCTCTGTGTGTGACTTGTTTGTCATACGCAAACTTTTACACTCATACATTGTCGAACGTACATGTGTGTATGTGAATGCATGTGTGTGTACTTGTAGATGTGTGTGTGTTTACACAAATGTATGTTTTCACACACAGATGAGTCCATAATAATGTGTATATATTCATGTACATATATGTGGGTGGGTATAGATGCACAGTCATGCACACACGCGCGCACGCACGAACACACACACACACACCCTCTCTCTCACTCTCGCGCACCATTCGATATCACATCATAGAATATTACATCGAACAGAAAAAGCATCTCTCTCTCTCTCTCTCTCTCTCTCTCTCTCTCTCTCTCTCTCTCTCTCTCTCTCTCTCTCTCTCTCTCTCTCTCTGACACTCTGTACCTCTCCCCCAACCCCCACCCCCATCCCGCAATGTATTGTGTGTGTATGCGCATTTAAAATGTCGCTCTCTCTGGTTTTAGTCAATAATTCTGAACCGAGACATGCACTCTCCAAACAGTTTCACTGTCCTAGCCTATTGGATTCCTGTGCATCAGAACGCTGCACTGTAAAAAAGAAAGATCTGTATTTCACCTAATTAGCGATCAGTTTGCTAATCACAGGAGACAAACAGAAAGAGCAGGACGATGTGTTACAATGTGGTCCACACAGCCGCGTTTCGCGATTTTCGGCACGATTTTTCGTGAAGCTGAGAATTACGGGTTAGTGTGTGCGTGTGTGCAAACGAATAGGGTATCATTGCGAGATGCGCTGTTAGGTTAAAGCGGATGTCTGTTACGGATTATGTTTTTGACGCATGAAGGTTAGGGTGCGTGTGTTTGTGCCGAGAGGAAAGAAAACATCAATTTGAAAGGGGTAGGGGATAATAGGCCCCTGAAATGATCTGAGAATATCTCTGTCTGCCTGCCTGCCTGCCTGTCTGTCTGTCTGACTCTCTCTCTCTCTCTCTCTCTCTCTCTCTCTCTCTCTCTCTCTCTCTCTCTCTCTCTCTCTCTTTCTCTCTCTCCACTCCCTCTCTCTCTCTGCCCACCTCTCTCTCTCTCTCTCTCTCTCTCTCTCTCTCCTCTCTCTCTCTCTTTCTTTCTCTCTCTCACTCCCTCTCTTTCTCTCTCTCCACTCCCTCTCTCTCTCTGCCCCACCTCTCTCTCTCTCTCTCTCTCTCTCTCTCTCTCTCTCTCTCTCTCTCTCTCTCTCTCTCTCTCTCTCTCTCCCTGTGCATGCATACACACGGGGACTGGTTGTAAAAAAGCACACGAGTGCTTATTCTATTTTCCTCGAAATAAAAGAATAAATAACAGAAACATAAATAAATCTCTCATTCACTCGCTCTCGTCAAAGCATATTACTAAAATGACTGACTGGGTGTTTTGAAACAGACACAACATTCACAGGGTTAGTGATACATTTTCTATGAAAAGAAACCTAACGACAGCTGAAAAATGAAAATAAGATTTAAGTAAAAAATACATAATTTATAAAACACACATGGTCTAGCAGTTAGAAGAACTGAAAGTTAGACAGGGAGCGGAGATTGTAGCAACAGCAGAGCAGTTTAAAAAAAAAACTTGGAAGATCTCCACTTTCAACAGCACAGTGTTACTATCTCGGGGGACGGGAAAGCCTAGTGGTTAGAACTCTGCACTCGTGATCTGACGTCCCGGATTCGAGCCACCCCCGAGGCACCCGTTCAAGAGGATTTATTCCTCTGGAGTTAACATCAGTGCCGACTCCACTCTCCCCAAAAGTCCTCCGGATGAGACAATAAACCCAAGCCTTGTGTGCCAAAGCACGCAGAACATCGTGTGCAGACGTTAGAAACCTGTTCCGTTTTTCGGGAAGAGTAGGCCATTGCGTGCAGGTGGGAACAGATAACAATTTACAAAACCACATACACACGGGGACTGAATGTAAAAAAGCACATAAGTGCTTATTCCATTATGCTCGATATAAAAGAATAAGATAAAAGAATAAGATAGACTAGACTAGACTAGTCTAGACTAGACTGGAATGCACTGATACCACTCTGTACTACCTTTTCATTTGATGTTCTGTGCTACCCTACACTACACTACACACTGCTCTGCTCTACTACACTATGTTCTACTCTACTCTACTCTACTCTTCTATACTATACTATACTATACTATACTATACTATACTATACTATACTATACTATACTATACCATACTATACCATACTTCTCCACTCTACACTATACTTCTCTACACTACACTACACTATACTTGACTTTGCAGTTACAAGCTGGGTCTGGGCCCTATCAATGCCGTGTCCTTTAAGCTGAATATACCCCCACCGAATGTGCACCAGTAAGTTTTTGTGTGTAATAATAATGCAAAGACATTTTGTTTTAATTGCCTGCCATCTTTTCTTTCAGTTTTGCTTTATTCGTTCCATCTGGGATGAATGTAACTGAAGTTCTCTCTACCCTCAGTAACATAACTGTATGTCGCCAGGCAGACAGACCAGTGTCATAATTCACCTGTGCCCTCTGCTATAGGGACTGTCTGTCATTCCTGTGTTGGACTGGCCAGCCACAACCGACACTGTACCAAGAATGAACACCTAGAGCGCATTTCCATAGTCTTCCCAGACCTAAAGGATGCCTATGAATGTCATGCTAATAAGTCCAAAGCATATTTTTCATCACCAATTCAACTAGACCTATTGTTTGTATATCACTTTGGTCTTGTTTAGACTTGGAACTAGCAGTGTTGCCCTCTGCCTCGACTTTGTAGAGAATTCTTCTTAAGCTTGTGATATCATTGGCCACGAGTGCTGTTGTCATCAGCCTGTCATCTATGTCCACTTTTTCATCATCATTTTCGTATATGTGCTGAAAATATGGGGGGATAATATGCAAGCCTGACGGATTCCTTTCTTCAATATCAAAGAACTCGCAGTGCTCGCCATTCAATCGGATGATTGCTTTCTGATCTGAATACAGATTTGCTAGGAGCGAGATCAGATGGTTTGGAAATCCCATAGTGACAAACAGATGGTGGTGTTCGACACTGTCAAAAGCCGCACTGTAGTCTATAGTGTATTACACCAAAGTGATGCACATTAATGGTACCGTTAATAATAATAATAATAATGTATGGAATTTATATAGCGCTGAATCTTGTAAAGCAACAAATCAAAGCGCTCAGATGACAATTTTTTAAAATTTATATTGATATATATACATATATATATATATATATATATATATATATATATATATCGAGGATAATGGAACAAGCACCGTTATCCCTCGGAATATCAAAATCAATGGAACAGGTCTAGAATGCGTTTTGTTTTTTTCGTTCCTCGGCTAGAGCTCCGAGGTTCACCAATGGTGAGATTTGTGCGTATACGACTATCCCACGCCCCCTCCCCCCTCCCCCACCATATAGGTTGCCGCATTCCGACTTCGCGATCAGAATACGTTCACTATTGTCATGCCTTAGAATTTGGGCTTTTTTGTGGGAATTGTCTTCACAAGTTTCTAGCACAAACATGAGCAGAGAAGAAAATCCTCCGAAGTGGGAGTGTGGATACCTGTTTGGAGAGGTAAACGAAAGCGACCTCACGGGCAAACTTCTCATCCAGTGTGTACTTAAGGTCTCACGGTGATTTCCAGGTGGGATGAGCTAGTTGGAAAAGCATAATATATTCTGGGTGACCCCTAGGGAGCTGAAGCAAGGGAACACTCAACAACAACAACAGCAACAATAATCGGTGGTCTAGAGGTAAACACGACACCTGTGTGCATGCGGGGTTTGGGGTTTGTTGTTGCTGATTTTTTATCATCTGTTCCTACCGGCACGAAATGGCCTA
This sequence comes from Rapana venosa, assembly GCA_028751875.1. NCBI lineage: Eukaryota > Metazoa > Mollusca > Gastropoda > Neogastropoda > Muricidae > Rapana > Rapana venosa. Next base: position 49,152,978 of record CM054157.1, read on the forward strand.
CTCTTCGGAAAGGCGGAACGGGTGTGCGCAAGATGTTCTGCGTAGTGGCGCACACGGGGCCTCGGTTTGTCGTCTCACCCGAAGGACTTAAGTCTCATCTGAAAGACTGTCTGGGGAATTGAGTCGGCACTGATGTGAACTCCAGGGGTAAACAAAAAATCCGTCGAAGTGGCTCAAACCCAGGCCGTCATATCGCGAACGCAACGCTCTAACCACCAGGCCATGCCGTCCCTTGACTGAAAGTGGGATACAAACAGTCTCCAGATACAAAGTGAGAAGGGTGGCATGATGGTTAAGACCTTCGCCTGCCAACAAGTCGACCGTGAGTGTCTGGGTTCGATTCCCAGCCTCGCCCTTTCTTCCCAGTTTGACGCCCCAAAAAAATCAAACTGAATGTCAAAGTCCTTCGGATGAGACGATAAACCGAGGCCTCCGTGTGTGAACGCACGCAGAACATCTTGCGCACACGTTAAGAAACCCATTCCGCCTTTTGGAAGAGTAGGCCATTGTGTGCTGAAAAGAACGGATAATAAAGCGGAAAAAACCTCAACAACAAACAAACCCCGCATGCACACAGGTGGCGTGTTGAGACGCCATCCCCGAAGTCGGAATGCGGCTACCTAAATAAATGGGAGCGATGGGGAACGGTCGCGTTCGCAAAAATCTCGCCATCGGTAAACCTTGGAGCTGTAGCCAAGAATCGGGAAATAAACCACCAAAAATACATAATACGTCTGTGCGTGTGTGTCTGTCTGTCTGTGTGTTATTTTTTAAATATTTTTAAATATATTTTATTCTTTTATATCGAGGATAATGGAATACGTACTTATTTCGTTTTTACATCCAGTCCCCGTGTGTATGCAGTTTTGTAAATTCTGTCATCTGTTCCCACCGGCACACAATGGCCTACTCTTACGAAAAGCGGAACAGGAATTAACGTGTGCGCAAGATGTTCTGCGTGCGTTCGCACACAGGGCCTCGGTTTATAGTCTCATCCGAAGGACTTTTAGGGAGAGTGGAGTCTGCACTGATGTTAACTCCAAGGGAAAATATCCCTTTGAATGGGAATCGAACCCGGGTCGTCAGATTGCGAGCGCAATGTTCTAACCACTAGGCTATCCTGTCCCCCTCCCCGCGCGCGTGCGTGTGTGTGTGTGTGTGTGTGTGTGTGTGTGTGTGTGTGTGTGTGTGTGTGTGTGTGTGTGTGTGTTCGATTTCATTTTACGTCTCTTCACAAATTGTGATATTAAACACATTAAGGGGGAAAAGTGTAGGGGAGAGGGAGGAATTCTGGGAGTGGGGTAGGGGATTAATGTATTAATTAAATCTACACAGAACTGTAAGAAAAGGTAAATGCAAAAAATTCTTGAGTACAGAATAATAAAAATCCCAATTTCTAACAGAATCTAACGAATGAACAATAAAACTATTTGTAACCGTAACCAACGAGAGAAAATCTAAACCGCAGAATGATAATGTCTTTAAAGTCCATAATAATCGTAACAATGAAACAATTGAACTATGCAATAATTTGAAAAAGTTATACTTCAGTGAAAGATCACTGAATACAGCTGATGATGATGCTGAGGTAGGAACAGGTATGTAACTTTTCAGCATACTGCATATCAATACATGTACGATCAAAAGTTATACTATGGCCACATATGCATGAAACATGTTCAACATTTTTTGTCTTAAAACGGTTCATTTCCCATCTACAAGCCAGAGAAACTCTGTGTGTGTGTGTGTGTGTGCGTGTGTGTGTGTGCGTGTGTGTGTGTGTGTGTGTGCAGAAATGCCGATCTTCTGAAGAAAAGGAGGAACCTGAGAAAGTCGGTGATTAACCTGAGGCGAAATTCGTGACCTTGGATTTTGTGGTGGGCACTTCGGATTCTCTGATTGCTACCGTCACCAGCAACGGGGAATGTGTCAAGGTAGTGTTGTGTGTGTGTGGGGGGGGGGTGGAGGTTAGGGACGGGGGGGTGGGGGGGTTGTGACGGTGTGACTACGTTACGTGCGTGGGTTTCATTACGTGTGTGTGTGTATGTGATGGACAGAGAGAGCGCGCATTTATAAACAACCTGTGTAATAAGCTGTTTTGGAGATCTTAGGAAGGGAACCTCTTTGTGTGTGTGTGTGTGTGTGTGAAAATAGCTATCAATCTGTGTGTATAGGAGGGGTGTGTGAAAAAATCTCCGTGTGTGTGTGAGAGAGAGAGAGTGTGGGTGTGTTGTGATAAACTGTTTTGGAGAACTTGAGAAGGGAACCTAAGGATCTGTGTGTGTGTGTGTGTTGTGTGTGTGTAAAAAGAAGAGTATTTACGTGTGCGTCTATGTGTTTGCGCGCGTGCTCGCATGTGTTTATCAGACAGACAGACAGAGACCGAAAGAATGAGTGTGTGGGTAAATGGGTGGGTGAAATGGTATGTATGGGTATGCTGTCTGTGTGTGTGTGTGGACATATGCATGTCTATATTGATTGTGAGCATGCGTGCGTGCTTTTGAGTCTCTCTCTCTCTCTCTCTCTCCCCTCTCTCTCTCTCTCTCTCTCTCTCTCTCTCTCTCTCTCTCTCTCTCTCTCTCTCTCTCTCTCTCTCTCTCTCTCAGCGTGACGTGTTGTGACTCCTATGCATGCAAGCGTGTGCCAGATCATACATTTCTTTTCTGGCTCTCTAACCTCTCTGGCTCCCTGTGCATGCTAGCATTAATGCCAACAATTGTATGTCCACACCGTGCTGCCTACTCTACACCTGTGAATGGACAGATCATCCAACGAGAGCATGAAGGTGCTGTTCATGCGATGACTATCCACCCGTCCCAGTAAGTACATAATGTTGTTTTTTTTCTTTCGTTCGACACCTCCTTCTTGTCTATTTTTCTGCCTTTTGTGGGGCCATTCTCCTGCCTTTATTTTCCAGAAAGACTTAAAAGATAACAATTCTCGCCCATGCCGAAGTCAAATGTGCTGGATCTGACTTGTCAGGAGCTTAACGGCAGCGCAACGCATTTTCGCTCATGTGATAGACAACAGTAGTTGCTGTCTGAGCGTTCAAGAAAGAACTAGTAGTTCCTCGGCCAGAGTTCTCAGGTTCACCAATGGTGAGATTTTGCGTATGCAACCGTTTTTCCCCCCACCATTAAGGTAGCCGCATTCCTTCTTCGGGGGATGGTGTGTAAACACGACACCTGTGTGCAAGCGTTTTTGTCATCCGTTCATACTGGCACGAAATGACTTTCGAAACGAAAGGCGGAACGTGTTTTTCACGTGTGTGTGTGTGTGCAAGATGTTCTGCGTGCGTTTTGCACACGCGGCCTCGGGTTAAAAGTCTCACCCGAAGGACTTGTACGTACATTATGAATTCTGCTTCTAATAGTTAGTAAAAACTATGAAGTATTCGATTTTGAATGTCTTCATTTTCCTCTAGTTTCCTTTTTTTAATATTGTACCCTGCTAGTTCAATTCAGGACATTTAGAATATGACACTGAAAAAAGAGAACAACCATAAAAGAGGCGAGAGACATCTAGGATTTTTTAATTTTTATTTTATTCTTTTATTTCGAGGATAATGGAATAAGCACTCTTATGCTTTTTATATCCAGTCCCCGTGTGTATGCAGATTTTTTGGAAATTGTGTCATCCGTTCCAGGACAGGACACTTGAGAAAAAGAGAAAAACTGAAAAGAAAAATAGACCAGACCACAAATTTTGAGGACAGAACACTGCGAATAGAAAGAGGGGGAAAAACAAACAAAAAAGAGGCGTGAGTCATTCAGTCATTCACTGAGAAAAAGACAGAAAGTCTGAGCGTAACATTTCAAACACGGCAACATTTTTAACGTAGACCTTGGCATTTGGCGTAGGTCGGTGACTGGCAACATTTTTGCCCTGGGCCCAGACAGTACTACTACCACTGTTGGCCGTCGCTCTTTCTCTGTTTCTGGTCCATCCACCTGGAATGACCTCCCTCTTTCACTTCGCCAAAAGCCTTCACTTGATACCTTCAAATCCAGCCTCAAAACACACTTATTTCCTACCTGAGGCTTTTCCCCCTCATATCTGTCCCTAATTTTCAACAGCATCCTTCACCTCCTAAGTGTGTTCGCGAGTGTGTGTGTATGTTTGTGTGTGTGTGTGTGTTTGTGTGTGCGTGCGTGCGTGCGCGCGTGCACATGGATTTGAAATCTGTTGTTCATTATGTTTAAGGAGAGTTGCATTCGTGTAAATGACTTGAGTGCAAGCGCTTCGATTTGTTTGTTTTTTACAAGATTCAGCGCTATATAAATTCCATATATTATTATTATTATTACTAATACACAACTTTGTGTGTGCATGATGGTTGCGGAAAAGAGGGTGTTTGAATGTTGTTGTGGGTTCCTCAGCTTAACACTCTGGGGTCACCCAGAATGTGCACTCTGACTCCTCATCCCACCTGAAAATCACTGCAAGATTGAAATTGCACTCTGAATGTAAAAGGTAGATCGGTGGTCTAGAGGTAACGCACCTG
>CM054157.1:49159981-49182787 GCA_028751875.1 Rapana venosa
CCTCGCTGGCACTGTTTGCTTACTTGCCTACCTGCCTGTCTGTCTGTCCTGCTTGACTGTCTGCCTGTCTGCCTGCCTGATTGCTTTGATGGTTTGGTTAGTTGATCCTGTATTCCATGAGCGATCAGAGTAGCATAATCATTAGCGTTCTCTCTCTCTCTCTCTCTCTCTCTCTCCTCTCTCTCTCTCTCTCTCTCTCTCTCTCTCTCTCTCTCTCTCTCTCTCTCTCCTCCCGTTCCCCTACTGGGTGACCGTGTGCGAACGCACGCAGAACATCTTGCGCACACGTTAAATCCTGTTCCGCTTTTCGTAAGAGTATGCCATTGTGCGCCGGTGGGAACAGATGACAGAATTTACAAAACCACATACACACGGGGACTGGATGTAAAAAAGCAAATAAGTGCTTATTCGATTATCGATATAAAAGAATAAAATAAAATAAAAAAATAAAAAACTCTGCAGGAGGTCTGCCCGCTGGCCCCAGCCGACATATGCCGAAATTCAGAGCAGCTCATTTCATTGGACAGGTTGCATGCTGGGTATGTTCGTGTTTCCGTAACCCGCCGAACGCTGACATGAAATACTGGATATTTAACGTGCATATTTGATCATCTGCATGTATGTATATATACAGGAAGAAAATTAAGGCACTGGCAGGTCTGCACTTGAGGTCGACCTGGGAGATCGAAAAAATCCCCACCCATAATTCACTAGACGCGGCCACTGAGATTCGAACCCGTGAGTTCATGGACCCACAGGATTGAAGTCAAACAGTCTTAACCACTTCTTGTTCTTTGAAGTCACAAGGTCTTTTTGGGGTACTGTGATCTTTTTTCTCTCTCTTTTGGTCCTTTTCTCCTTTTAACTCCAATCAAAATTCACTTACAGTGACCTTTTAAACAATATTTCAAGAAGGATGGTGGCAGGACGGTTAAGACGTTCACCTGCCTAACAAGTAAACCGTGAGGTTCTGGGTTCCATTCCCAGCCTTTCGCCCTTTCTTACCAGTTTGACGGGAAAATCCAACTGAATGAAAGTCTTTCGAAGGAAATGATAATCTGAGGCCCCGTGGGTGAATGCACTCAGAACATCTTGTGCATACGTTAAAAACCCGTTTCCCCTTATGCAAGAGTAGATCATTTCGTGATGGTAGGAACGGATAAAAAAAAAATTTTAACGCACATAATAGATATACAGGTGTGCTAAGACACCATTCCCGAAGTCGGAATGCGGCTACCTTCATGGATGGGGGATGGGGAGGAGGGGGTGGGGGGTTGCATACGCAAAAATCTTGCCATTAGTGAACCTCAGAGCTCTAGCCAAGGAACAAAATAGACCAAAAAGAGAAAGCAATAAAGCCAGTGTTTGAAAGGAAACTCTTGCCTTCTCAATAAAAAAAAAAACCCAAACGCGTGACGCAAACCATTAAGATTTCCATTCGTCCCCTGCTGGTTTGGCGGTGGTTGTGGCAGTGGCGGGGCAGACGAACGGCGCCGTGCGGATACTGGACGCGCTAACCCTGCACGATGAAACGGAGCAGGTGCAGCGCATAGCTCGCTTTCCCATCACACACATCGTCTTCTCTCCCGATTCCGCTTTCATGGCCACTGCGGTGAGTGAGTGAGTCATGGTCGATGCAGTGCGTCTGTTTCTCTGTATGTGTAGAGTGTACAGTTGCATCGGTGGTCTAGAGGTAACGCGCCTGCCTAGAAAGCGAAAAGTCGGGGTTCCATCCCGAAACTTTCCCCCCATCCGTTAGACCGTGAGTGGTGGTCTGGGTGCTAGTCTTTCGGGTGAGTCGGTAAACCGAGCCCTGTTTGCAGATACACGTATTTAGCGCACGTAACAGAACCCGCGGCAGCTAGAGAGTTGTCTCTGGCAAAATTTTATAGAAAAAAAGTCACTGTGATAGAGAAACAAGTACACATGCTGACGGGAAAAAGAGAGAAAAATGATGGGTGGTGCTGCATTGGTGGAGACGCCCCCTCCCCAGGGAGAGCAGCCTGTATCTGCTGGGACTTCAGAGTGATACGTAGATACACATACACTGGTGTGAACCTTGTGCACAGATTATAAGCATGGGGGCATAGTAGTGCCTAAAGCTGACATCTTTAGCAAGCTAAAGCGGGGAAACCTCCTCAAAGACCAACTTGCCCTGTGATGATGCAGGGGGAGCCTGTCGGTATAAACAGCACCCCCACTTTCTGCAAATTCTGTGCTAGGAATACCCTCTTTTCTATCCCTCTCTTTGTTTCTGCCTTGTTCCTTTTCTTCCTTGCCACCTCCTTCTTGTCTGTGTTCTGCCTTCTTGGTCCATTCTCCCGCCCTTTTACCCCAGAAAGAAGATAACAAGCCTCTCCCACACCGAAGTCGGATGCGCTGGGCCTGACTTTACAGGCGCTTAACGGCGCTGCAACAGATTTTTGCTCATATGACAGATATCACTGGTTAGAAGAAGGGAGACTAACTGAAGAAGCAGTAGCTGTCGTTGGCCTGGGACCAGGCAGCCACAGAAAACGCTGGATCGAACCTAGGCCGTCACATTGTAAGCACCAGGCTATCCTGTCTTGTGTATTGGGTACGTGTGTGTGCGCACACATAGGTGTGTGTGTGTGTGTGTGCAATCATGCATGCCAGTAAAAAGAGCGCAAGAAGTAGACTATTTCGATCAAGATTGGAGGAGGGCTGTTTCTCTTTTGGTGTGGGAGAACTAGGTATGGTTATTTTGTTTTGCTTTTTGGTTTGGTTTTTTTCTTTTTCTTTTTGCTTTGATGTGTTTATTTTGTTTTATTATTGTTAACCCAACCACTGGGTTTTGTTGGGGTTGTGTGTTGTTTTTTTTGGGGGGGTTATTTGGGTTTTTGGTGTGTTTATTTTTTGGGGGGAGGGGGGTTGCTTTGGTTTGGGGGATTTTTTGTTCCTTGGCTAGAGCTCTGAGATTCACCAGTGGTGAGATTTTGCGTATGTGACCTTTTTTTCCGCCCACCATTACAGTAGCCACATTCCGACTTCGGAGATGATATCTAACCAGTGTGCATGCGGTTTGTGGGTTTTTTCTTCCAATGTTGTCATCCGTTCCTACCAGCAAGCAGTGGCCTACTCTTAAAAGGCGGAACGGGTGTGCAAGATGTTCTGCATGCGTTCGCACACGGGACCTCGATTGTTTAGTCTCATCCGAAGGACTTTCAGGAGAGTGGAGTCAGCACTGATGTTAACTCCAGTAGGGGTGGGGGTGGGGGGCGTCCCATGGAATGGGTGCCGTGGTGGTGGTGGCTCAAACCTGGGCCATCAGATCACAAGCACAATGCTCTAACTACTAGGCTATCCCCCCACCCCCAGACATCCCTCCTCTCTCCGCCCTTCCCCCAATAACTAAGGTGCTTTCTGTTGACTGACAGGACGCAGGTTATACCACGTCGCTGTTCTGCGCCCAAAGTGCAGACAAAGGCGGTCCTTACACAATCCTGGCCCGCTACAGGGCCCACGCCAAACCCATCTGCAATCTGTCCTTCTTTTCCCTGCTCCATGACAAGACACGGCTGTTCTCCCTGGGAGCTGATCGCTTACTGGTGTGTTTTGGGGGCATGCTGGGTTTTTGCCTTCGAAGTGAAAAGGCTTTTTGTCTTTTTATTGGTGCACCTTTGCCTTTTTGCTGGTGTGCTTTTGTCTTTTTGCTGGTGTGCTTTTGTCTTTTCGCTGGTTTGCTTTTGTCTTTTTGCTGGTGTGCTTTGTTTCTGGGGTTTTTTACTTGCGCGCCTGTCTTTTCACAGGTGTGTATTTTGCCTTTTTACCGGTGTGTCTGTTTTGTCTTTACATTGGTCTGCCTTTGTCTTTTTACTGGTCTGCCTTTGTCTTTTTACTGGTCCGCCTTTGTCTTTCTACTAGTCTGCCTGTGTTTTTTTACTGCATTTCTTTCCTTGATTATATCAGAGTCCCAGCGGAGTTATCTGAGTTTACGCTACACAATGGTTGGTTGACAATTAAATTGGAAAACTCCGCTGGGACAACCAAACCAGCTTATTTGCTTTAGGGACTGTATCAACCAACCACCACCATCAAGCAGCTCTCACTCTGACTACTGGTGACTGGAATTCTTAAGTCTTTTTACTTGTGTGACTTTGTTTTACTGTTGTGATATACCTGTTTACTGCATTAGCTTTGTCGTTTTGCTGGCGTACCGTCGTCTTTTTACTGGTGTGACTTTGTCTTTTTACTGACATGATTTTGTGTTTGCACTGTTTGTCTTTTTACTGGGTTTGCTTTATCTTTTTACTCTTGTAGCTTTGTCTTTTCACTGGGTTAGCTTTTCCAATGGGTTTGGTTTGTCTTTATAACAGTGTTTGTCGGGTTTTAAAGGTTTTTTTTAAATACTTGTGTGGCCTTCTTTCTTTTACTGCAATGGGTTTGCCCTTTGACTGTCTTTTTACTGGACTGGTTTTGTCCTCGAAGGCGTGTGGTGAATTAGTGGTGGGAGGGAGGTTACGATGTCCCAGGTCAACTTCAAATGTAGACCTCCCAGTGCCTTAATTCCCTTCATGTAATATATATATACACATGCAGAAGATCAAATATACACGTTATCTTCGTGGTGGGAAAAAACGGCCACACACGCAAAACCTTACCAGTGGGGAATCTCGGATCTCTAGCCAAGGAACGGAAAAAGTGATAATTTCAAAACAGCTTAATCCTAGAACAAAATGTGAGAGAGATGATGATGATGATGATGACGATAATGATCTTTATTTCCAAGGGCTACAAGTAAGCATTTATATAGGCCTACTTTTTTCCATCCAATTCTTGCCCTACCAGAATACAAAGATACACCACGAAAATCTGCATACGTACGGATACTAACCTCAGATTTATTTTAAAATAATTGTAAAGAGATCAAAATCATTGATCGACTAACCGACACACAGATTAATAGATAGATAGACAGACAGACCGCTTTTCGGAAGAGTAGGCCATTGTGCGGGAGCGGGATGAAAAAAATTACAAAACTGCATACACACTGGGATTGGATGTAAAAAATAAAAAAAGCACACGAGTGCTTATTCCATTAGCCTCGAAATAAAAGATTTTTTTTTAAGCAGATAAGGAGAGGGGAGGGGCATTACCGATCCCTCAGATTCCGAATCCTTTGGGGCGCCTTCGGAGCTTTGTCAACCACCTTTCTCCAGTCCTCGCGTCTCTCGGCCGCTCTCAGGGTGTCTCTCAGCTCCATGTCTGTCCACTCTCGAATGTTGTCCTCCCATCTCTTCCTTTGTCTGCCTCTTCTTCCCTCTCCTCACTGTGCCTTGTAGGATTGTTTTAGCAAGACCAGAGAAACGTGTGACATGATCAAACCACTTCAGTTTTCATTGTCTTGCGAGTGTTTGAAGGTCAGTATAGGGCCCGATTTCATTGCGGGTGCGTCTCTTGACTTCATTCGTGAAGTGGTCTTTGTATGAGATGCGTGAGTCTTCGGAAGCATCTCATTTCTACAGCTCTTATTCTTCTCTCTAAGTCCGCTGTGAGGGTCCATGATTCACATGCATACAAGAAGATTGACATGACCAGAGAGCGCATCAGTCAGGCATGAAAGGGTTGGGTTTTTTAAAACTTAGTATAGCAGAGGTGCGTGGATTTTCCAGGTGGAATATGACTTAGAGGGGAGCACGAAAGGCGACCTCGTCATTCTCAACTGGGACCGCATCGAGCAGAGTGCTGTCCCTTGCTGCATGGCCTGGTACCCTCCCTTTAACAGGGAACCGTTCATCATCATGGCGAATGATCAGGTAATAATGTGTGTGTGTGGTGATGATTGCGAGTTGATGATTGATGATGATCACCAGTTATTATGGAAATGTTACATGAGGCATTGGTTTTTTAGGTTGTGGTGTATTTTTTTTCCTTTGTTGTTATATGTGGTTTTATATTGGTATGATTATGCTGGATGGGGATGGAATTTCTTTTTGTAAGGTGAGGGGTGGAGGTTATTAAGGTGGTTTTTTTTGGGGGGGTGCTTATTTTTGGTGGGAGGGGGCTGGATGTTGCGTTAGTGCATGCGTGTGATATTCTGTCATTTTCATTGCGAAGTAAAAGCAAATCAACTTTAAAAAACAAAAAATCTCCAGTCCCCGTCTTTCCTGAATTCCAGAATGGGTTAGGCCACAAAATACAAAAAAATACACAAGTAAAATTATCTTTAGCAAGATTAGACGGTTTTGAAAACTGTATAAAATATAAAAACAGGCCTGCATTTTGCAAAAGAAATAGATAACGTATAAATGAAAAAGGGGGAGAGCAGTTAGAGAGGTTTTGGTTTTGGGGGGGGGGGGGGGGGGGTTGGAAGAGGGGGGGTTGTTTTTGTTGTTGTTTTTTGGGGGGGTTGCCTCATCTGTGATGTTCCCGTCCTGCTGTTCCCACGCTGCTCATTTCAACTTCTCCACACCAGCCACACCCAGATTCGTTATGTTGCATCTTCAGGGTCAGAAGTCTGTAACCATCAATGCTAGGTCGCCATGGAGCCACCAGCCAGAGGGGCCCTGCACTGTTGCTGGGTCACTTTGGTGGTGTTCAGTGGTGCCTGTTCTGAGCTGCCATACGCAGGACACTCCTACGAAGCCCCGTCTGACGACTGTGATAGCTCAGTCGCGGAGCCAGAGTGAGTGAGACGCCCGCATGGGGTGTCGACCACATAACAGCCTTCCAGCAACCTTCTCCCGTGAACCTCCATCCCCAAAGGCTTTGACACAAGACTCACCACAGGTACAACAGAAGTGTATGGGGAAACCGAAACTGAGGTCACCATGAGACCAGAGCAACTGGGGCCACTGGATGAGAGACAAGTTTTCTTTGATTGCATGATGATCAATGATGATGAGGTTGACGTCATGATGCTGCTATGGAAGTGCGTGTGCTTTATTTTTTATTTATTCTTTTATATCGAGGATAATGGAATAAGCACTCATGTGCTTTTTTACATCCAGTCCCCGTGTGTATGCGGTTTTGTCAATTCTGTCATCTGTTCCCACCGGCACACAATGGCCTACTCTTCCTAAAAGCGGAACAGGATTTAACGTGTGCGCAAGATGTTCTGCGTGCGTTCGCACACGGGGCCTCGGTTGCTTTGAGAATACTTGACAAGGCTGTACTCTACGCTTTTTATCATAATACATCTAGGCGTGCATGCGTGCGTCTGTGTGTGTGCACTCGTGTGTGTGTGTGTGCGCGAACGCGCGTGCGTCTGTGTGTGTGTGTGTGTACATGCCTGCCTGCGTGCATATGTGTACTCGTGCATGCGTGCCTGCCTCTTGGGTATGTGTCATTGCAGTTCAAGTTGAAGCTGTTTAACTTTGCCACAAAGATGTGTCGGAAAACGCTGCGGGGACCTACCTACGGTTCACCCGTGAAGAAGTAAGCTCCAGTGTTCAGAGTTGTCAGGGAGGCGCTATACCCCACCCCACCCCCTCCTCTCCTCGCGTGGATCCCTCCATAATCGCTACTTCAGCCAAAAACCTCCTCCAGCAATATCTTGACCATTGCGCTGGTCAAGCCTTTGCTCGGTGTATTTTGATGTGTCTGTAAGTTACCAAACACTGATTTTAGTTTGGGCATTCCTCGGCTACAGCTGCGAGGTTCTCCACTGGTAAGACTTTTTCGTATGCGACCGGTTTTACCCCCCCCCCCCCACCCCCATCATTAAGGTAGCTGTATTCCGACTTCGGGGAGGATGGCTAAACGTGACCACCAGTGTGCATGCATTTTAAAAATTTTGTTACGTTCTGTCATTCATTCCTACCGGCATACAATGGCCAACTCTTTCGAAAGACAGAACGCGTTTTAACGTGTGCGCAAGATATTTTGCTTGCGTTTTGCAACACGAACCTTGGTTTATAGTCTCATCTGAAGGACTTTCGGTAGAGTGGAGTCGGTACTGATGTTAACTCCAGACAAAAAAGAAAAAAAACATCCGCCCGAGCGGATGCCACGGTTGTGGCTCGAACCCGGGCCGTCAAATCACGAGCGCAACGCTCTGACCACTGTGCTATCCCTTCTGGACTCTGACAGAACTTGACGATGTGTGATGTGATTGGCTGCAACCTACCACTTGTCGAAAGACGCTTAGGATCGACCCGAATTGGCCTACCACTCGCCTGAACTACATACATACAGCTCGGCAACTTCGCTGTGGGTGGCTTTCAACTGTTGCCACCACAGGCTACAGAAAGCAAATGTGGTAGTTAGTAGTGTGTGTCGACCTACTACTCAGGTAGACACACTACCTGAAAATGCGGGGGAAACGGGATAGCCTGGTGGTTAGAGTGATTAGCTTTGCGCTTGTGATCTGCTGACCCGGGTTCGAGTTTCGTTCAAGAGGATTTTTCCTCTGGAGTTATCATTAGTGCCGATTCCACTCCCCCCGCCCACCAAAAAAAAAGGTCCTTCAAATGAGACTGTAAACAGAGGTCACGTGTGTGAACGCATGCAGAACATTACCAGTTCCGCTTTTCGGAAGAGTAGGCCATTGTGTGCTGGTGAGAATGGATGACAAAATTGACAAAACTGTATACAGTCCGGGACTAGGTGTCAAAAAACACATGAGTGCTTATTCCATTATTCTCGAAATTTACAAAATAATAATAATAATAATAAAAATGTCACTGCAGTGAGCCATAGACTCCTTAGGGAGGTATAGGATGATGATGATGATGATGATGATGATGGCGATGGCGATGGTGGTGGTGGTGTTGTTGTTGGTGGTGGTGTTAACGATGACAGTATATTGGTAGTCTAGAGGAAACACACCTGCCTGAAAGCGAAAAGTCCGGGTTGGAAGTGTTGTGGTGGTTTGATCCCCACTTGTGTTAGTCTTTCGGATGAGACGATAAACTTACGTCCCGTGAGCAACACGCATTGTTGCGCACATTAAAGAACCCACGGCAACAAGAGAGTTGTTTCTGGCAAAGTTCTGTTTTAAAAAAAAAAAAAAGCCTCTGTGATAGGGAAACAAATACACATGCATGCAGACAGGAAAATAAAATACAATAAATGGGTGGCGCTGTTCTTGTGGCGACGCGCTCTTCCCGAGGAGAGCAGCCCGAATTTCACGCAGAGAAATCTGCCGTGACTTAAGGTGGTATACAAGACAATACAATAACACAATACAATGCAATACAATACAAATTAATGATGACTGATAGTGATAACGAGTGCCTAACCTAGAGGTGATGATAAAGGCCTCTGCTTGTAAACTGGCAGTAGAGTGAATGTTGTTGTTGGATGGTTAAGACGTTTGCCTGCCAACAAGTAAACCGTGAGGTTCTGGGTTCAATTCCCAGCCTCGCCCTTTCTTCCCAGTTTGACCCCCCAAAAATCGAACTGAATGTCAAAGTCCTTCGGATGAGACTATAAACCGAGGCCCCGTGTGCGAACGCATGCAGAACATCTTGCGCACACCTTAAATCCTGTTCCGCTGTTCGAAAGAGTAGGCCATTGTGTGCCGGTGGGAACAGATGACAAAATTGTAAAAAACCGCATACACACATGATAAAAATAAAAAATTTTAAATGTAATCTGAGCGCTTTAATTTTTTGCTTTACAATATTCAGCGCTATATAAATTCCATACATTATTATTATTATTATGACAGGCTGCTGAGCGCTTTGATGTGTTGCTTTACAATATTCAGCACTATATAAATTCCATACATTATTATTATTATTATTATGACAGGCTGCTGAGCGCTTTGATGTGTTGCTTTACAAGATTCAGCGCTATATAAATTCCATACATTATTATTATTATTATTGTTATGATGATGATGATGATGATGATGATGGCAGGCTGCTGGTGGTGCCCAACCAGGGCAGCGACACCCGGCGGTACGCGGCCTACACCACGGAGGACCAGGTGGGGCTGATGATCCTGCCTGTGGACGGCAACCCCCACAAAGCCATGGCTCTGATGGCCCATCCCTTCGGGGTCAGTGCTTGCTGCAGCTGCCCTGCTACAGCAGTCCTGCTCCAGCTGCCCTCCTTGCCTTGCCTTGCCTTGCCTTGACTTGACTTGACTTGACCTGACCTGACCTGACTTGCCTTGCCTTGCCTCCGAGCTTTTCGCTTCTGTCTGTGTCTGCCTGCCTGTCCTTTGTTTGTCTGGTTCTCTCTCTGCGTGTCTGTCTGTCTGTCTGTCTGTCTGGTCTCTCTCTCTCCTCTCTCCTCTCTCTCTCTCTCTCCTCTCTCTCTCTCTCTCTCTCTCTCTTCCCTTCTGTCTGTCTGTCCTGTTTCTCTCCTCAAAGGGATTACAAAATTAAACATTTACAAAACCACATGCACTGGATGTAAAAACAGTACTCGAGTGCTTATTCCTCTATCCTCGAAATAAAAGAATAAAATTCCCCCCCCCCCTCTCCTCTCTCTCTCTCTCTCTCTGTTGTTACGCTCTAAATACGTTTGTGTTGATATTGTCTTCAGCCATAACAAACTCTTTACACTGCAACACGCACTCTCCTTTATTTCCCATACCCCACACCGAAGTTGGATGTGCTGGGCCTGACTCACCAGGCGCTTACCGGCAGCGCAACGCATTTTCGCTCACGTGACAGACAACAATAGTTGCTGTCTGAGCGTTCGACGAAGAAGACGTAGAATTTCCCAGACTTTTTCTGTGGGTTGTTTGGAAAGTGCTCTTCAACATGAGAAGTTTTTTTGTGTTTTGTTATGATTTTGTGAGGGTTTTAAACCCCCACACTACCTTGTCTATGATAGCCTAGTGGTTAGAACGTTTTAATCAAACTCTTGACCTGGGGAAAAATGTAGGGCGCGGGTTCAATTCTTTGCTGAAGTGTAAGGGGATTTTCTCTCTGGAGGTTTTTTTGTTGTTGTTACCTTAAAAAGGTAAAGGTGTGTCATAACCTGTGTGGTCGTAGGGGAGCGAGGCGTCAGAGACCTCAGCTTCTCTAGGGCCAGCATATTGAGGGCGGCGCCCATCTCCTCTCCCTCGCTGCTTTACCTTCCCTGACCCTAAAGAGGGCAGGTACCCATTTACAGCTGGGTGAACTTGGGGACTGTACTGAAGCCAAGGCGCGCAAACAGTCACCCATCCAAGTGGGAACCACACTCGATACTGCTTAACCTTGGCTCGTGGGAAAGCGAGTGCTGTGACCACTGAGCTATCCCGTCCCCTTGTGTTACCTTACCAAACGCTTTTTTTCCCCCATTCCTCGGCTACAGTGGTTTTAGAGTCTTCCCCTAACGACTTGACATTTCAATTTCGATTTTTGCCGTTTTCAAACTGGGAAGAAAGAGCAAAGCTGGGAATCGGCTCAAACTCAAAACCTCACAGGTTTACTTGTTAGGCAGCTGAAGGTCTTAACCGTTCTGCCACCCTCCTTCTTGGCCGATGGGAGGAAAAGGGTGGGGGGGGGGGGGGGGGGACGGGATAGCTTGACGGTTAGAGAGTTGCGCTTGCGATCTGCTGACCCGGGCTCGAATCTCGTCCAAGGTGATTTTTTTCCATTGGAGTTAACACCAATGCCGACTCCACTCCTCCCCTAAAAGTCCTTCGGATGAGACTATAAACTGAGACGTCGCAGAACGTCTTGCGCACACGTGAAAACCCGTTTCGCTTTTCGAAACAGTAGGCTATGGTGTGCCGGTGGGAAGGGATGACAGAACTGCATACACGCGGGGGACTGGATTGGGGGGGGGGGGGGGGGGGGGAAGAAAGGCAGATGGTGTGTTGTGTTTCAGGTGTCTCGGCTGGCTGTCAGTCATGATGGCCGTTATCTGTTCACGGCTGGGGGGTCTGACCGCACCGTCCACATGTGGGAGATCAACATTGCGTGAGGCCGCCCGCTTCTTTTGTGTCTTTCTGTCTCCTCCAGATGTTTTGTTGTGTGTTAGTTTTGTTTGGGTTGGGTTGTTTGGGGTTTTGTGTTGTTTTGTGGTTGTTGTTTTTTTTACATTTGTTGTATGTTAAAGTGCGCTGTTCAGTTAGTGTCTGTTGTTTGTGAGGGGCTGTTTGTATGGGTGGTTTTGTGAGTCTATGGGGAGAGAAGGGGTGGTAGGGGAAGGTGAGGTTTTGTTGTTGTTTGTCTTGTTTTGGGGTTTTTGTTGGTTTTTTGGGGGGGTCTTGTTAGGTTTTTTTGTGTTGGGTTTTTTTTTCTTTTTTTGGGGGGGGGGTTGCTTTTTGGTTTTGTTGGGTTGGAATTTTTTTGTTGGGGGAGAGGGGGTGGTTGTTGTTGTTTTTTTATGTTGGTTTTGTGGTAGGGTTTTGTTTTTATTTGTTTTTTCCTTTTTTGGTTGGGATGGAGGGGGTGGGGTGGGAATCATTCCTCGACTAGAGCTTCAAGGTTCACTAATGATGAGATCCTTGCGTTTGCGATCTTGTTTTTCTTTTTTTCTTCTTTTTTTTTGCTCTCCATTAAGGTAACTGCATTCCAACTTCGGAGATTGATTTCTGAACACGACTACAATGTACATGCGTTTTTATCATGTGTGTCGTCTGTTCTTACCGGAACGAATGGCCTACTCTTCCGAAAGACAGGACGGGTTTTTAACGTGTGCCCAAGATGTTCTGCGTGCGTTCACACACGGGGCCTGAGTTTACAGTCTCATCCGGAGAACTTTCTGGGAGAGTGGAGTCTGTACTGATGTTAACTCCAGAGGAAGAATCCCCTTGAACGGGTGTCTCGAACCCGGGCCGTCAGATCACGAGCGCAACGCTCTAACCACTAGGCTATCCCACTCCTGCCCCCAAAAGTGCAGATAAGACTATGCACCTGATAGGAGTAATGATAATAGTGTGTGTCCGTGTGTGTGTGTGTGTGTGTGTGTGTGTGGGTGGGTGGATGTTTGTGTGTGTGTGGATGGGTGTGTGTGTGTTTGTTTGCTTGTGTGTGTGGGTGGATGGGTTTGTGTATGTGTGTGTGTGGGGGGGGGGTGTATGTGTGCGTGTGTCCGTGTGTGTGTGTGGGGGGGGGGGTGGATGGGTGTTTGTGTGTGTGTGTTTTGTTTTTGTGTGTGTGTGTGTGTGTGCGAAATGTTTATTCAGATTAGGTCATAGCCCCCAACTCTGTGTGTGTGTGTATGTGTGTGTGCGCGCGCAAGCGTGCGTGCGTGTGTGTGTATGTGTGCGCGCGCGCAAGCGTGCATGCGTCTATGTGTGTGTGTGTGTGTGTGTGCAGAGCCCTGGAGGCCCAAGCCAAACTAGGCGGTGATGGGTTGATTCCATTCTACGGTCTGATGGAGGGGGGTCGGGATGGTCCATTGTTCGCGGAACTGGAGAACTACTTCTACTATTCCTTGCTCAGGAGGTCTGGTCACTCGTTGGGGTTGTTTTTTTTCACTTTCTCTCTCTGCTGTATATCTGTTTATTTTTATTTATTTATTTATTCTTTTATATCGAGGATAATGGAATAAGCACTAATGTGCTTTTATACATTCAGTCCCGAGTGTATGCGGTTTTGTAAATTTTGTCATCTGTTCCCACCGGCACACAATGGCCTACTCTTTCGAAAAGCGGAATAGGATTTAACGCGTGCGCAAGATGTTCTGCATGCGTTCGCACACGGGGCCTCGGTTTATAGACTCATTCGAGAACTGTGTGTGTGTGTGTGTTTGTGTTTCTGCCTCTCTGCTTCTGTCTCTCTCATTCTTTTTTCCGTTCCCTCTCTGCTGTCCGTCTGTGGCTCTGCATCTCTCTCCCTCTCGCTCTCGCTCGCTCTCTCTCTCTCTCTCTCTCTCTCTCTCTCTCTCTCTCTCTCTCTCTCTCCTCTCTCTCTCCCCCCCCCCCCCCAAGGAAGGGTCTGAATGAATAAAGTAAGATGGTACTCATCTGTTACCCTTGAAATTAAAAGTTATCAATCAATCTCTCTCTCTCTCTCTCTCTCTCTCTCTCTCTCTCTCTCTCTCTCTCTCTCTCTCTCGTGAAACCAATAGATATCCTCTCTCTATTAATGCTGCTGTAAGATGCATTAGATATTGGATTAAGATTCTGCATATGGATGAGTGAAGGTTACCTTTTAAGTCTTACAAGATGCTTTATGATCTAGATGTCAAGGGGAAAAGCACCTGGGCTTCACAAAATATGTACCTGTTTATGTGAACTTGGCTTTGGGTTTGTTTGGCTTAATCAAGGTGTCGGAAATTGTAGAGAGTTTATCAAGGTTTTCAGGCAAAGATTGATTGACTGCCGTTGGCAGCAGTGGAGTGGTCATATACAAAACAGTGAAAGATTTCAAATGTACAGACAATTTATAGGTTCACACAATGTCAAACCTTATCTAAAGCTTGATATGGACATACATTTGAAAATAATTATATCAAAGTTTAGACTTGGTGTATCAGACATAAATGTTCATAAATTTAGATATATAGAACATGATGATGATGACCTCAGGTTGCTATGCCCATTATGTAAGCAAACAGTGGAAGATGAAGTTGATTTTGTGCTGTGCTGTCCAGTATTAGAAGATGTAAGACAGAATTACATTCCGGTAAAGTATAGTAGACAGCCTAATTTATTTAGATTCTGTCTACCCTTGGCATCTAGTCACCCTGAGATTGTGCGCAGTCTTGCTTTATATTTGTGTAAAGCCTTTAGAATAAGAGATATCTTGGTTTCTTAAGTCATATTTTGGGGAACTGATTTTTTATTGTAGTGGTTGTGGGTATACATTAACACTTTGGTTTTTTGTGTTACTTATTTTTCTCACTAAAATACTAAGCAGTTTGGCAACCCCCCTTCATGTATGGGCCAGTGGCCTTTTTGTGAATAAATCTTTCGAGTTCTCTCTCTTTCTCCTCTCTCTCTCTCTCTCTCTCTCTCTCTCTCTCTCTCTCTCTCTCTCTCTCTCTCTTCTCTCTAAGGGTCTGAATGAATAAAGTAAGATGGAACTCATCTGTTACCCTTGAAAATAATAGTTATCAATCAGTAAATCAATTCTCTCTCTCTCTCTCTCTCTCTCTCTCTCTCTCTCTCTCTCTCTCTCTCTGTCTCTCTCTCTCTCTCTCTCTGTCTCTCTCTCTCTCTCTCTCTCTCTCTCTCTCTCTCTCTCTCCAAGGGTCCGAATAAATGAAGTAAGATGATACTATATGTTAACCTTGGAAATAAAAGTTAGTAGTGTGTGTATGTGTGTGTTCGTGTGTGTGTATGCACGCACAAGCATGCATGCATACATACATGTATGTGTGTGCTACATGCATCTCGGTATGTTGCACATGCATACGCACCCGCCAAATGTCTTATGAACGTGTGTGTTTGTTCGTTCTTGTATTCGATGTCTGTACACTATAAGTGATATTAGACGGGAATGTGTGTTTTGTATTTGTTTTTTTGTTTTTTTATCGAGGATAATGGAATAAGCGCTTATGTGCATTTTTTTACATCTAGTCCCCGTATGTATGCGGTTTTGTAAATTCTGTCATCTGTTCTCACCGGCACACAATGGCCTGCTCTCAAGAAAAGCGGAACAGGATTTAACGTGTGCGCAAGATATTCTGCGTGCGTTCGCACACTGGGCCTCGATTTATAGTCCCTTTGTGTGTGTGAATGTGTGTGTGTGTGTATGTGCGCGCGCGCGCGTGCGTGCGTGCGTGCGTGCGTGCGTGTGTGTGTGCAGTCAGGGTCTGGATTCAACAGAAACGCACGAGCTGTCCACCGCAGTGCCTGTGTCAGAGCTGCCCTTTCTCATGAGGTCTCTGCACTACTACCCCACAGAGCAAGAGGTAAGACGCCTCCATCCATCCATCCGTCCATCCATCCGTCCGTCCGTCCGTCCATCCATCCGTCCGTCCGTCCATCCGTCCGTCCATCCATCCATCCGTCCGTCCGTCCGTCCATCCGTCCATCCCTCCGTCCGTCCATCCATCCGTCCGTCCGTCCGTCCATCCATCCGTCCGTCCGTCCATCCGTCCGTCCATCCATCCATCCATCCGTCCATCCATCCATCCATCCGTCCGTCCGTCCATCCGTCCACCCTCTGAAGTTGGAGTGTGGCTGCCTGTATGGCGACGTTCTTGGAAACAAGTCATCACCCAAACCTCCCACCCCGTGTGTACGGATAGATTCAAACACGCATGCACACAGGTGTCGTCGTTTTGACACCAACCCCGAAGTCGTAATGCGGCTACCTTAATAGTTGGAAGGGGGAAAAAACGATCTCGTACGGAAAATCTCACCATTGGTCAACCTCGGAGATTTACCCGAGGAACGAAAAAAAACACAAATTGTAATTATTTAATTTCTTGAGACTAAAGAAACCAGGCCACGATGACTTTAAAAAGAAAAGACCAGGGGAATGGATTCCTCGCCTCACCTCACCTATCCCGTAGTCCCGTGGACCGTGGAGGGGCACCACTGAAGATTTTGCAACCAGCTTCCTACACTCCCCGCTGTCCTCTGCTTTCCGTAGCAGATCGTTCCTCTCAAGGCCAGTCCACTCTCTGATGTTGTCTTCCCATAGTTTTCTCTGTCTGCCTCTTCGTCTCCCTCCTTGTACTGTTCCCTGTGGGACAAATTGTGTACAACTACAAAAATCCTCTTGATGACTGGAACTTAGGCTGGATCCTGAAATTTATGTATTTATTTCTTTGTTCTTTTATTTCGATGATAATGGAATAAGCACTCTTGTGCATTTTTACATCCAATCAACGTAAGTATGCAGTTTTGCAATATTTGTCATCGGTTCCCACAGGTACACAACGGCCTACTCTTCCAAAAAAGCGGAACGGGTTTTAACGTGTGCGCAAGATGGTTCTGCGTGCGTTCGCACACGGGACGTCGGTTATAGTCTCATCCAAAGGACTTTAGAGGGGCAGTGGAGTCGGCACTGAGGAAAAATAATAAATAATAATAATGTATGGAATTTATATAGCGCTGAATCTTGTAAAGCAACAAGTCAAAGCGCTCAAAAATCCCCTTGAACGAGATTGGAACCCGGGTCAGCAGATCACGAGCGCATCACCACCCCAACCACCAGGCTATCCCGGTGACTTGAGGCTGCTAGTGCTGTTGGTGAGGCCCTGCGGATGGATCGGTGGTCTAGAGGTAACGCGCCTGCCTAGAAAGCGAAAAGTCCGGGTCGGAAGTGTGCGGCGGTTCGTACCCCGTTTGGACCCGAAACTTTTCCCCCATCCATGAGACCATGAGTGGTGGTCTGGGCGCTTAGTCTTTCGGATGAGACGATAAACCGAGGTCCCGTGTGTTACACATAATTATTTAGCGCACGTAAAAAGAACCCACGGCAACAAGAGAGTTGTCCCTGGCAAAATTCTGTAGGAAAAAAATCCACTCTGATAGGGAAACAAATACAGTTGCAGACAGGAAAAAGAAGAAGAAAAAATGGGTGGCGCTGCTCTTGTGGCGACGCGCTCTCCCCGGGGAGAGCAGCCCCGAATTTCACGGAGAGAATAAATCTGCCGTGACTTAAAGTGGTATGAAATGAAGTGGCCTGTGTGCTGTGTGCTGCAGATCGAGGACATGCTGAACGAGGTGAAGTTCAGCCGCTATGCGGAGACTGGCAAGTACGTGGAAGAGGTGGACCTGGGCGCCGTGGTGCAGTGTGAGTCCCTGCTGGTCCTGGGGGGGGGATGGCTGCGTGTGAAGGGTCTGGTGTTGTTTTGCTGCTTTTCTGTTGGGGGGGGGGGGGGGGGGGGCGGGGCGGTGTTGGTGTGGCTGTACAGCTTATTTATTTATACCACTTTAAGTCACGCAGATTTCTCTGCGTGAAATTCGGGCTGCTCTCCCCGGGGAGAGCACGTCGCCACAAGAGCAGCGCCACCCTTTTTTTTTTTCTTTTTTCCTGACTGCAACAGTTTTTGTTTCCCTATCAGAGTGGCTTTTTTTCTACATAATTTTGCCAGGGACAAGTCTCTTGTTGCCGTGGGTTCTTTTTACGTGCGCTAAATAATTATGTGCAACACGCGGGACCTCGGTTTATCGTCTCATCCGAAAGACTAGCGCCCAGACCACCACTCATGATCTAATGGATGGGGGAAAAGTTTCGGGTCCAAACGGGATACGAACCACCGCACACTTCCGACCCGGACTTTTTGCTTTCTAGACAGGCGCGTTACCTCTAGACCACCGATCTTTAGTGATGACTATGACTCTCTGACTAGGAGGCTTGACTCACACAGTCCTTATGTGCTGCAGCCCTGGGGGCTGGTTGGCCTTTGGAGAGCATCTCCAACGCTGACTGTCCTTATGCCCAATTGGCCGAGAGAGTGGGGATGTGCTGTGGGCAAGGCGTCTCCACTAGAATCAAATTTCTGCCCAGTTTCCGAAACAGCAGCTGCCTCCTCTGCTGTTTTGGAGGTCATCGTCGGACACGACGGACAAACATACATACATTTGTCATCGATTTCCACACATAAGCATGTATGCACTCGTACACACAGGCACGTTACCACCGTCACCGATCCCTCGGATTCTGAATCCTTTGGGGCGCCTTCGAAGCTTTGTCATCCACCTTTCTCCAGTCCTACAGCAATAAATTGCCTCCGAATAGCATAAGCCACCCAAGCCAACAAATGAAAGACCCGCTCTGCAAAACAGTTTGTCAAATAATGTGTTGAAGGTGGTGTCATTTCATGTTGGTCTGTTACAAATATGTGACTCTCCGTAAAAAGTGTGTGTGTGTGTGTGTGTGTGTGTGTGTGTGTGTGTGTGTGTGTGTGTGTGTTCAAACCGAAGATTTTCCTCTCCTGTTTCATTTCATAGCTATCCCTGCTTTTCAACTGCCAAAAATTCCATCACCCTGCCAAAGTGTATAACCTCTGTGTATGTGTGTGTGTGTGTGTGTGTGTGTGTGTGTGTGTGCGCGCGCGCGCATTTGGACTTGTTAGAACTATTACTTGCTATTGGTTGCATGACTGTTTAAGAATGAGTTGAGTGCAAGCGCTTTGATTTGTCTACGCAAGATACAGCGCTATATAAATTCCATTTATTATTAGTATTATTGTCATTATGACAGATACTGTGTACATTGAAACTTGGAACAACATTTTTCCTGCCTCATAGTTAGGACTTTTGGAAGGGAGAGGAGAGGAGGGGGGCCTTAATTCTCTTAAACGAAATGAACATTAATATTTTCATGTTCGTTAGCTATACGGCACCAAAAGTCTTATGTCATGTAACCTTAATTGCTCACCATATATTTGAGAAAACTGTTTGGCATCAAGTGGCAGGACAAGATCCCAGACACTGGGGTGCTCACTAGAGCAAACCTTCCCAGCATCCACACCATCCTGATGCAGACCCAGCTTCGCTGGGCAGGCCATGTAGTTCGCATGCCAGACCATCGGCTCCCCAAGAAACTTCTGTTTGGCGAACTTCAGCATGGAAAGCGCTCCCAGGGAGGCCAGAAGAAACGCTTCAAGGACACTGAAAGCCTCACTGAAAGCCTTCAACATTGAGATAAACTCATGGGAGCAGGCAGCAATGGAGAGGCCACAGTGGCGAGCAGCTGTACGCAGTGGCGCCAAGGCCCACGAAGCAAACAATTGTGACAGCTGAGCAACGCAGGCAAGACAGGAAAGATAGAGCCTCCAAGTCTCCAAAAGCAGCCACTATACCCTGTCCATACTGCTCAAGAACTTTTCAAGCGCGGATTGGCCAAATAAGTCATCTTCGCACCCACAGAAATGGACCCTCCCAATCCCAGGATGAATAGATGGTCATCATCGATCCCGATGGACGAAGAAGAAGAAGAATATATTATTTAGGCACATTTCTCCTGATCATATTGGCCATTTATTCCCGAAGCCAGAATGTGGCTGCCTTAATAGTGTTACTGGTTGTATGACTAAGAATGAGTTGAGTGCAAGCGCTTTGATTTGTCTCTGCAAGATATAGCGCTGTATAAATTCCATTTATTATTATTATTATTATTATAAGTGGACACAAACGGTAATATACGCAAAAAAAAACCTCTAACAGAGAAATTACAAAATAGACCAGATGTCCTACGAAAACTGAACGTACCATTATTATTACTCTCTGTCTCTGTCTGTCTGTCTGTCTGTCTGTCTGTCTCTGTCTGTCTGTCTCTCTCTCTCTCTCTCTCTCTCTCTCTCTCACACACACACACACACACACACACACACACCAGTGGCGGCAGCTGTACGCAGTGGCGCAAGGCCACGAAGCAAACAGAATGCGACAAAATTTGCGAATTTTCGTCTATCACTCTTAAGTGAAACAACGTAAAATTGGCACACACACACACACACACACACAAACACAACACACACCTTTACTCTGCAAATAAAGAAATAAACTCAACTCCCTCCTTTTAAAAAAAACAACCCAAAAAACAACAAACAACGGTACATTCCTGCACATACACGCTTGTCTGCATGCCAATAAAACAAAACTGCACACTAAAAAAAAAATAAAAAAAAAGTCATCTGAGCGCTTTGATTTGTTGCTTTACAAGATTCAGCGCTATATAAATTCCATACATTATTATTATTATTATTACTATTACTTCTGTGCAGTGTACGTGAACCATCGGCCCGTGTTTGGCTACACTTTCGACCATGTGAAGTGGGCTTTCGACACCCTGACAGCCGCCCGTCCTGCCAGCTCTGCCCTCCCGTGTGGAGAGCTGCTCGATCTGTTGCAAAGCAGAGGTTGGTGTAGCCTCCACTTTTGTTCCATCATCTATTTAATATCATCGTCTTCTTCCCTCTTTTAAAGCATTCACTGCCCTGGAGTTCCACTGTGGGAACCTGACAGTGATCTGTAACGGGATAGCTCAGTGGTCAGAGCTCTCACTTTCCCCCCAAGCTAAGGTTAAACAGCGTGTCGAGTGTGGTTACCACTTGGATGGGTGACCGTTTGCGCGCCTTGGCTTCAGTATAGTTCCTCCCCTAGTTCACCCAGCTGTAAATGGGTACCTGTCTTTTTAGGGTCATGAAAGGTAAAAACAGCGAGGGAGAGGAGATGGGCGCCGCCTTCAATATACTGGCCCCTAGAGAAGTGAGGTCTCTGACGCCTCGTTCCACTACGACCACATGGGTTATGGAACGACCTTTACCCTTTTTTTATATTAATTTTTATTATTATTAAAGAGAAATGGGGGCAAACAGCATACTATTTAGCTAGCTACACGCTGGCACAGGCAGGCAAGAGTAACGCAGCACTGATACACACCCACCCATGCCTGGCCGCAGGAGAGCACATGACGGAATACGAACTGGCCGAATGCCTGGCCACGCTTCTGGGCCTGCGGCCTGAAGGGGGCGTCAGCGAGGGCCACCGGTTCAACCCTGCGGAGGCGGCCAGGGTGTTGGAACACTCGGTGCCGCGACAGATCACCGCGCCCGTCTTCATGCAGGACATCCTGGGCCTGGGTGTGAACCAGCAGCTGTCCCTGCCTGCCCCGCCTCCCTCTCCCCCCCCTGTCGTTGCTGCTGTAGAGCCTGCCGCCTTCCTCACAGACCAAGGCCTGGGTTAGGATATCGTTTGGAAAGAGGAGAGAGAGAGAGAGAGAGAGAGGGAAAGAGAGAAGAGAGGAGAGGGAGAGAGAGAGAAGGGCTGTTGGAGGAAGAGTTGTTGGTTTCTTTTCTTGCAGGTTGTGATGGAGGAAAGCTTAAAATGTGTGTGTATTGAAATGAAAAAGAAACACAGAGGCACGCACGCATGCACACACACACAAGCACACATGCACTTGTGCGCACACACACACACACACACATGCATTACACACAAGAAAGCACACACATGCATACGCACAAAAGAAAACACACAAGCATGCATGCACTTGTGTGCGCACACACACAAACACATGTGCACACACACTCTCACAGACACACCCACTCTCATCACACACACACACACTCTCTCTCTCTCTCTCTCTCACTCTCTCACCGACACACTCACTCTCATATCTCTCTCTCTCTCTTTCTCTCTCTCTCTCTCACACACACACACACACACAGTTACACCAAGAAAACACACACATACACACAGTGAAAAGCCTGCAACTCAATTCATTTGACAAAGTTACATATTCAACAGCAATTTCCATAATATACACATACTCATACAGGCAAACAAATATACTCTGTATACTCTGTTTATAACTTTTTTTATGATTATCCTGCTCCTGCTGTTACTGTTTACGATATTTTTTACAATATTCTATCATATGAATCATTGCACTCTTAAGAAGGTGATACTTAATTAATTTTCCAATCTTGTGGTGAAAAACTTGTGACAATAGATCCACACAAAACGATTTCAAAGTCACAGATTTTCCTCAGCATACTTCCAGTGCACTTTTTACATTTGTTTTGTATACCTTTATACAATTCTTGGATTTGTACAAGTTTATATTCAATTGACTTTTATGCTTATACCCCAATTTTCATATAATGCATTTTGGAATTTATACAAAATTTACTGATAAGTGAAATGCAAATGTTTTTCAAGATATTAGTCTTCGGTTGTTTTTTTTCATTCAATTTTTATCAGAGTTGTCATTCTATAAGACTTTTACATCTGATGATTAGATGTTCTATAACAGAGTTCAAAATGGCATAGAATATAGAGCCCATATAATTTTAGAAGTTGTCGTTATCGGTGATCATATAATTTTTATATGACATTTCTTTTACAAAAGATTACTTTGAAGTATTTATTTCTGAAATCTGATTTGGACACTGGCGCTGTTTATAAAATAAGACTTGACTGCCTCAAATTTTACATCCATTTTATTCTTTTGGACTTGACACATAGTCTGAGTGACTTTATTTTGACAGTGAATCCAGGCATCTATGTTGACAGCTGCTTCTTTTAAGGATGTACTCTTTA
>CM054157.1:49183287-49250456 GCA_028751875.1 Rapana venosa
GTAAAAAATTTGGGGAAATTCTTCATCTTCTCCTCTGAGCTACATTAACAGTACACATCATTCATGTATATCTATTTTCATTTCATTGGAGAGAGAGTCTGTGTGTGTGTGTGAGTGTTCGTTCTTCAATTTTACATCCTTCCATTACATTTGTGATAAACAGACAGGAAAATTGTGATGTGCATTGTTGCCTCTGTGTGTGTGTGTGTGTGTTTTGCTGTTGTTGTAGTGTGTGTATAGGATGTGTTTCAGCTTAACATCCTTCCACTAAAAAAATGATACAAGGTGGGAAAACGTGTATGTGCGCACATGTGTGTGTGTGTGTATGTGTGCACACGTATGTGTTCAAGTATGTGTTATGTATTTGTGTGCCTGCATGCATGCCTGTGTGTGCTGCATGCATGTGCGTGTATGTGTATATTTGTTAAACCAACATAGGCACATGTCCCTTTTTCTGGCAACAACTATTCACTTTTGTCATCATGGGATTTCATGCGCCTGTATATTTTCTCCTCTCTTCCCTCCTTCATGGCAGAAAATCGTGCCACCGTGAACAGGTAATCGCTTAATCTGGAGGCAGAAAGCAAAAATATGTATGAGTATATTAAGTTTGTATCCAAATATAAAAGTGTAAAGCATCATAATAAAGCAAAAATTACTTACTTACTTAGGCCCATCACTCCCCCTGGAGCATAGGCCGCCGACAACAGTCCGCCAGAGTCCTCTGTCCTGTGCTATTCTCTCCAGCTGTCTCCAGGTATATCCCATCTTTCTGGTTTCTGCCTCAAGGTGCGTCGCCAGTGTTTCTTGGCCTTCCTCTTTTTCGTTTTCCCTGGGGGTTCCATGATAGTGCCTGCCTTGTGATGTTGCTGGCTGGCTTTCTCAGGGTGTGCCCAATCCATCCCCATCTCCTGCGCCGGATTTCATTCTTGGCTGGCAGCGGTTGGTACGTTGCCACAGGTCTGCGTTGCGTGGTGTTGGGCCAGTGGATTGGAGGATTCGTCTCAGGCAGCTGTTGTGAAGGTCTGCACTTTTTTTTGAGGGTGGTCTTTGTTGTCCCCATGTCTCCGCCCCATATAGTAGGACTAAACTTGACGTTGGAGTTGAACAGCCTGATCTTTGTGCGGGTCGACACAACCTTGGAGCTCCAGATGTTCTTCAGCTGCAAGTACGCTGCCCTCGCCTTGCCAATTCTTGCTCTGACGTCTGCGTCTGTGCCGCCCTGCATGTTAATGATGAAACCCAGGTACGTGAATGTCTCCACTTTTTCCCAGCTTTTTCCTTTTTAGTGTGACTGGGTCCTCATCACTGTGTTGTCTTGAGAATCTTGGTTTTGCCTTCATGGATCTTGAGCCCAACTTGTAATGAGGTGGCTGCTAGTTCTGTAGTCTTGTCCTGCATCTGTTGGCGGCTGTGAGAAAGCAGGGCCAGGTCGTCTGCAAAGTCAAGATCACCCAGCTGCTCCCACAGTGTCCATGGATTCCAATTCTTCTGTATGCCGTTTGAAGTCTTCATGGTCCAATCGATTGCCAGGAGGAAGAGGAAAGGTGACAGGAGACAGCCTTGTCTGACTCCGGTCTTCACCTCAAAGCTGTTTGTGAGTTGTCCTCCATGGCCCACCGGAGGTCATTCTTTCATAGGAGTTCTTGATCAAGTTGACCAGTTGGTTGGCACTCCATGGTGGCGAAGCAATTTCCAGAGGTGTTGCGGTCCACACTGCCCAAAGGCTTTCTCATAATTCAAAAAAGTTGATGTATAAAGATGAGTTCCACTCTAAAGATTGCTCAACGATGATGCACAAGGTGGCAATCTGATCTATGCATGATCTGTTCTGGCGGAAGCCGGCCTGTTGGTCTCGGAGGAGAGGGTCGACTGCATTTTTCTTTTCTCTCGAGGAGGATCCTGTTAAAGACTTTTCCTGGCACCGGACAGAAGCTTTTTCCCTCTATGTTGGACAGTTACTGAGGTCTCCTTTCTTGGGTAGCTTGATGAGGTAGCCCTCCTTCCAGTTAATGGTACTTCCTCCTCTTCCCAAATCTTCCCAAAAGGGAGGGTACAGCATCTTACCGTGGTCTCCAGGTCTGCCTTGAGTGCTTCTGCGGGGATTTTGCCCGGGGTCCTGCTGCCTTGCCATTTCTCAGCATTTTGATGGCTTTCCTGATCTCCTCCTGGTTGGTTGCTCACAGTGATGTCTAGGTCTCTATCAGCAGGGTCGATGTCCGGGGGATTTGAAGGGACGGGTCTGTTCAGGAGTTCCTCAAAGTGCTCTGCCCATCTGTTCAGTTGCCCCTCTGTTCCCAGGATGGTGTTTCCTTTCTTGTCTTTAAATGGTCGCTCAGGCCTGCTGTATTTCCCCTGAGAGTTTCTTAGTGGTGTCATACAGAGCTTCATGTTGTTACTGGCTGCTGTTTCCCTCGGCTTCCTCTGCCAGGCTGTCGATGTACTTGCGCTTGTTGTTCTTGCGCTCCTCTTGACTTCTTGTTGGTTTCTGTGAAGTCTGCTTGTGCCTTGGCCTTTGCGGGCTCTTGTCCGGCTGTTTTTACTGCTGCTTTCTTCTGCTTTCTTTTTTCAATCTTGCCCATTGTGACTGCCGATATCCTTTCCTTCTGTTGGTGTCTTTTTGGGGCCCACTACTTCCTGACAAGTTGACGTCAGTGTCTCTTTCACTTTTTCCACTGGCTCTCGATGTCAGTCTTTTCTTCAAGCAGTTCTTGTAGTACTTGGTATTGTTGGTGAGGGACAGCTTAAATTCTTCATTTATTTTTGAGTCTTTCAGCAGGTGGTGTTGTACTTCTCCCTCTTTGTTGTTAATTTCTTTCCAGTTCCTCTTCAGCTTTAGCTTCAGCTGGTACCAAAAGGTGGTGGTCAGATGCAATGTCTGCTCCTCTTTTCACCCTTACATCCTGTAGTGATCTCCTGAATTTCTTGGCCATGCAGATATGGTCGATCTGGTTCTCAGCCCACATGATTTGGTGATACCAGGTGGCCTTATGTACTCTTCTGTGGGGAAAATGCTGCCACTGATTACCAGATTGTTGATAGCACAGAAGTCTGCAAATTTTCTCGCCATTCTCATCATCTCTCCTAATCCGTGTCTTCCCATCACTTCCTTGCATCCGTGTTGTCTTGTCGATCT
Organism: Rapana venosa; assembly: GCA_028751875.1. Lineage (NCBI taxonomy): Eukaryota > Metazoa > Mollusca > Gastropoda > Neogastropoda > Muricidae > Rapana > Rapana venosa. The sequence goes on from CM054157.1 coordinate 49,186,424, forward strand.
TGGCATTGAAATCACCCATGAGGATGTTTTTTATCTTTTTCTGGGTATTTGGCAATGACGTTCTGCAGTCTGTCGTAGAATTGATCTTTGGCTTTTTCTTCTCCGTCATTAGTTGGCGATTTAAAAATGGATGATGTTCATTTGTCTTCTTCTTCTTAGTCCTGAAGGATGCCGCAATGATTTTTTGATCCGTGTGCTTTTCCCCTCTTCGGGCTTGCTGCGCAGGTCTTGACAACATGAGCGCTACGCCTTCTGTGTGTGGAGCGTTGTCTTCATGGCCAGAATAAGCAAACATTTTCTCCAGTGGCAGTCTCCTTTGTCCTGACTGTGTCCAATGGGTCTCACTGATGCCAAGCAATGTGAGGTTGTAGCTTTTCATCTCTGCTGCTACTTGTGTTGTTTTTTCCCGTCCATACATGGTCCTCACATTCCATGTTCCCACGTTGTTGGTCCTGGTCGATAAAAGGGGGGGCGGCCTTGTGGCTTCCGTAGACTCACGGCTTTCACCACATGGCGTCATACATCCTCTTGGTGAGGACCCTTCCTCTCCCAGGGCAGTAGTCTTTTGGTCTGTTGTTGGCGTTTCTGTAGCAAACTTTGTTTTCACGGGGTGGGGTTGCTAGCCCCACGCCCAACCCTCCTCCTTTCTCATCCGGGCTTGGGACCGGCAGTGGCAGAGTTAAAGCAAAAATATGTATGAATTTATTAAGTTTGTATCCAAATATAAAAGCACAAAGCATCATGATAAAGCAAAAATATGTTTGAATATATTAAGTTTGTATCCAAATATAAAAGTATAAAGCATCATAATAAAGCAAAAATATGTAGGAATATATTAAGTTGGTATCCAAATATAAAAAGTATAAAGCATCATAATAAAGCAAAAATATGTATGAATATATTAAGTTTGTATCCAAATATAAAAGTATAAAGCATCATAATAAAGCAAAAATATGATGAATATATCAAGTTTGTTTCTTCTTCCTTTTTTGTCATGTTTCTCCCAGGGGAGGTTTGACATTGATGAGCGTTCTCCATCTCTCTCTGTTTTGAGCTTCCTCCTTATTTATGCCCCTTTCTCTAAGATCATCTGTATCCAAATATAAAAGTATAAAGCATCATAGTATAGTATAGTATGTTCTTTCGAGCCAGAAGGCCCATAGAGCCGGTGCTTATCCCGGTTTCTGTAGCGTTAAGCGAACTGATGGTTTTTCACCACCCCTGTGACAGGACGCTAGTCTGTTGCCAGATACTTCCCCAGCAGAGCTGGTACCCACTTGTACACCTGGGTGGAGTGAGGAAAATAGGAGTAAAGTGTCTTTCCCAAGGACACAACACCGAGCCGAGCGGGGATCGAACCCGCGACCTCTGGATCACGAGTTGACCGCCTAAACCACTCGACCACGGTGCCTCCTATAAAGCATCATAATGAAGCAAAAATATGTATGAATATATCAAGTTTGTATCCAAATATAAAAGTATAAAGCATCATAATAATAGTATTCAGATTCTGTGTGACATACACTATAGCCAAGTGGTTAAGACCTGTGGGTATAGAAGTTGTGGGTTCGAATCTCAGTGTCAGCATAGGGTGAATAAAGGGTGGCGATTTTTATTATCTCCTCGGTCAACTACAGTACAGACCGGCCAGTGCCTTAATTCCCTTTGCGTCTAAACATATGCAGAAGACCAAATATGCATGTTAAAGATCCTGTAATTCATGTCGGCATTCAATGGGTTACGGAAGCACAAACATACCCAGCATGCAACCTGTACAATGAAATTAGCTGCTCTGAAGTCAGAATGTGTCAGCTGAGGCCAGCAGCAGACCTCCTGTAAAGTTATAAGCACAGGAGAAGACCAGGCACTACACACCCCATCCAGTAAAGGAACACAGAGACAAAGAGAGATTGTATGTAAATTTAGTGTACACAGCATTATGATAGTAATGTACATAGTATCATGGGTAAATGGGTACCTTCCACTTTAGGATCAGGGAAGGTAAAGCAGGGGAAAGAGTTGGCACCGCCCAATATGCTGGCCTGAGAAGTTGAGGTCCTGATGCCTGCCCTAACTACATAGGGACACCTTACCTTTTATCCATAACTACCACTGTGATATTACACACACCGACAACAATTTATGACACGTAACTGTTCAAAAGGTGAACGTTGCGCATTTATTTCCTTTCTCTGGACAATGGGGTCAGCCTGAAACATAAAAACCGTTTTCCCACTGCAACAGCAACACCAAACGCAAAGAAAACGTCAACAATTTTTTGAGTTTTCTGTTTGTCTGTTTCTACCAGATTGTATGTTCATCAAAGGTGAGATGTTTGCATGTACCTTTTTTTTGCCATTTAGTGCGTTCCGACTTCGGAGTGAGTCTAAAGGACACCGGGTACATGCATTTTTTATAATATATATTTTTGTCAACTGTTCTATCTTCAAACGCCTCTCTTCCGAAAGACAGACATCTGCATGCAAGATGTTCTGCATGTGTTTGCACAGGTCTCGGTTTGTAGTCTCCTCCGAAGGACTTGCAGGGGAGTGGAGTCAGTACTGATGTTAACTCCTGGGAAAAAATCCCCTTGAACGGGCATCTCATTGGTGGCTTGATCCCAGGCAGTCAGATCACAAGCACAATGCTGTATCCTAACTCCCCCCCCCTCCCCTTTTCATATATAATTATTGTGATACTTGTCAGATTGCACACAACTGCTCACTTCGCCAAAAGCCTTCACTTGATACCTTCAAATCCAGCCTCAAAACACACTTGTTTCCTACCTGAGACTTTCCCCTCATATCTGTCCCTAATCTTCAACAGCATCCTTCACCTCCTAAGTGTGTTCATGAGTGTGTGTGTGCGTGCGCGTGCGCGCGCATGGAGAGTTGCATGCGTGTAAATGATTTGAGTGCAATCACTTCGATTTGTTTGTTTTTTACAAGATTCAGCGCTATATAAATTCCATATATTATTATTATTATTATTTGACTTCTATCCTGTGGGTCCATGAAGTTGTGGGTTCGAATCTCGGCAGCATCCTCTGGTGAATCAAGGGTGGAGAGCTTTACAATCTCCTAGGTCTACGTAAACCACAGACCTGCAAGTGCCTTCAATCCCTTCATGTATACATGCATACCAAATATAGCATCGTCCAAATATCTTTCTTTTTTTAAAAACAAAAGAGAAAAGAAACATGTTTGCAGTATCTCTCAAGATTTCCACACTAGAATTTTGTGTAAAATGATCCCCAACTCTTTCATCTGGCAAAACCAAAAGGGTAAAATAAGTTCTCTGAAGTTTGAGTGTGGCTGCCTGTATGGAAGGGTACTTGAAAAAAAAAAATCATTCAGGCAAACTTTTCATCCAGTGTGTACTTACAATCTCACAGTGATTCCCACGTAGGAAGAGGTCAGAGTGCATATTCTTGGTTACCTCCTGGGTGTTAGGCAGGAGAATGCGCCACAACAACAACAAAGTATTTAATGATACCAAATTTACTCACTCTCTCTCCGCCCTTCTGCACACAGCTCTGGCCAGATGAAGGTATGTTGCTGATTTTCCTCCTGACTAAAAGAAAAAAAAACAAAACCAAATGACAAAATTCCAGAAAATAAACCACAAGTAAGAATTACACTTTCGTTATAAGCTGTATCATAAATGACCCGTACTTACAGACAGATGTTACAAACTTGAGTGGATAGAGTGCATAGCTTTTACCCCTGTGGGAAACTCGGCAGCAGCTTCTGGTGAATTAAGGGTATGGATTTTTACAATCGCTTAGGTGAACTGAAAGGGCAGACCTCCCAGTGCTTTATTTTCCTCGATGTATAGACACATAAAAGGTAAAGGTAAACAACTCTCTTGTTGCCATGGGTTCTTTTACGTGTGCTAAATAATTATGTGTAACACACGGGACCTGTCTCATCCGAAAGACTAGCGCCCAGACCACCACTCATGATCTAATGGATGGGGAAAAGTTTCGGGTCCAAACGGGATACGAAGCACCGCACACTTCCGACCCAGACTTTACGCTTTCTAGACAGGCGTGTTACCTCTAGACCACCAATCCATCTTTCCCTTTCTCCAAAACTCTCCCCCATCCCCACCACAGACACTTATTGTGTATTTTACTTCCATGGCAGACTATGTTGATGACATCATCCTTTTCCACGCTCTCCGTTTCAGTTAGAACAATGTTGATACCAAGCAAGATCTTTTGTAAAAATTTTTTTATTCTTTTATATCAAGGATAATGGAATAAGTACTTACATGCTTTTTTACATCCAGTCCATGTGTGTATGCGGTTTTGTAAATGCTGTCATCTTTTCCCACCGACACACAATGGCCTACTCTTACAAAAAGCAGAACAGGATTTAACGTGTGCGCAAGATGTTCTGCATGCGTTCACACACGGGGGCCTCGGTTTATAGTCTCATCCGAAGGACTTTTAGGGAGAGTGGAGTCTGCACTGATGTTAACTCCAGGGGAAAATATCCACTTGAACGGGAATCAAACCCATCAACAAAAAGCAGTGGGGAGGTCTTCAAGTTGTACTGTGACTCTCCCCAAGGTTGGAATCCAGCTGCCTTAACGTCTTTCGCCACCACAGGCGACTTTAGTCTGTAGTTCACTGTAGTTTAGTTTAGACTTTAGTTTACTTCACTGCCATAGGCCACATTTGTCAACAGCACAGGTCAAGTTAAAAAGGAGTTTTTTATACATAACAAGGTTTCTCCTGTATGGCTCGGAGACGTGGGTTTTCACAAAAACCATCAAACGTTTGTTGAAGAGCTGTGAAAACCGAATGCTACGCTACATGACAAAGATCAAATGGGAAGACAGGATCACAAATGAAGAACTATGGAGAATGTGCAAAGTTGATGATCTGAAGTCTGTAACTAGTACCAATAGACTGCGCTGGTTTGGGCACGTTGAACGGAAAGCAGACCACGGCATCATAAAAAGAGCAATGAACTTCATAGTGGATGGAAAGAGACCAAAGGGAAGACCTAGCAAAACCTGGACTGCCTGTATTGCAGATGATCTTAGAGAAAGGGGCATAAATAAGGAGGAAGCTCAAAACAGAGAGAGATGGAGAAGGCTCATCAATGTCAAACCTCCCCTGGGAGAAACATGACAGAAAAGGAAGAAGAACAACAACAAGGTTTCACACCTACAGATGACTTGCGCACATGATAGCAGACCTATCGTCCTTCCTCCCTCACCCAGTTTTGCGAGGAAAAACTGACCATGTTATTCTGACACAGACTCAATGCTGAGAAATCAGCAACAGCACTGAAAAATACTTAGCGCTGAAGGAAGTTCTTCAGTCAGAAACTTGGCCGTGAAAGGGTTAATTAATGGTGGGCAAAAACGGTGGCATAAGCAAAAAACCTCATCATTGGTAAACCTCGGAGCTCTAGCCAAGGAATGGAGAGGGAAAAAAATCGCCAAAAATTACTGTGACTCAGAGTAAAAGTGTACCAGCAGAAGGGTGTCTGACTGACGACAAACAAACAAAATTGCTTTCCTATGAATCCCATGCAGTCACATGAAATGTGTATGCATCACGAACATGTTGTCACATGACGTGTACACATCACAAACATGTTGTCACATGACATGTGTACACATCACAAACATGTTGTCAAATGACGTGTACACATCACAAACATGTTGTCACATGACATGTGTACACATCACAAACATGTTGTCAAATGACATGTGTACACATCACAAACATGTTGTCACATGACATGTGTACACATCACAAACATGTTGTCACATGACATGTGTACACATCACAAACATGTTGTCACATGACATGTACACATCACAAACATGTTGTCACATGACATGTGTACACATCACAAACATATTGTCACATGACATGTGTACACATCACAAACATGTTGTCACATGACATGTGTACACATCACAAACATGTTGTTACACATCACAAACATGTTGTCACATGACATGTACACATCACAAACATGTTGTCACATGACATGTGTACACATCACAAACATGTTCTCACATGACATGTGTACACATCACAAACATGTTGTCACATGACATGTGTACACATCACAAACATGTTGTCACATGACTTGTGTACGCATCACAAACATGATTCACTGTGGAAAATGTACAATGGACACTTACCGGCAAGATGAAATTTTTCAGCGGAGGAAGGTGATGGCTCATCTCGTCAATCCAACCCTCCAGAAGCTCTACATAGGAGTCACTGAACTCCACTCGCTCTGAAATCATACAAAATGAATGATTATCCCTGAAGTCGGAATGTAGCTATCTGAACCACTAGACTGCCTTACCGTATATGCCTTATAGGCGTGCACCCTATACGCCTATAACCTGGAAAATTTCTGGGGTGTCGAACCAAATGAAACAAGCCAGCTTCCTTGACTACAGTTAAAGGGAAAGAACTCCAAAATTAGCGGAGATCACTCTCCTGTTGCTTAGCAACATCCAGCTGCAAAAATTGTGGCAAAAACCGATCACTTTTTAGCTCGTATTTTGTGTTTTTATATGCATGACTGCTTAGGCAGTTCTTGTTCAAAATGGCTGACACTTATTGTTGAAGGTATCAATAACTTGACACAGTGGAAAAAGTGGCAAATAAAACTTTAGATTACCTGACAGTGATGAAAACGATCGTGTATGATTCAGGAGATCGTGCATTAAAAAGAAAAAGAATGAGATTTGGCCTGGACTTATGTTTGACGTTATTAAGATGGGGGGTACTCAGAATGAAAGTGGTGATGAGGAAAGTATAGTTTTTGTCGATTTTTTACATTTTAAATATATTTTCGCATTGAAATATCATGCTAACTAATTTGAGCTTGCCTCGAAGTAATGTACGATATATATATATATATACTGTCATTGGGTAGACTATCAGGATTATTCCTGTAGTAATTTCTGAGTAAGAGGGATATGAACATAGCAAGTGATACATAAGAATTTTATTCCCCGGCATATAGAGTGCACTTGCACTGGGCAGTTAAGAAGTTAATGGTAGGTAAATACGGTCGTTTCCACAAAACCTCATGACAGATTATTAACCTAGGAGCTGTAGCTGAGGAACAAAAACTAAATAAATAAATAGGTGACATTAAAATATCTCTTTTAAATGTTCAATAATTTCTCATAAATAAATCATGCATAACATTATCAGTATCACCTATGGCTAAGGCCAAAAGCTTTATTAAAAAACCAATAACAGTTTAAGTGGAAAGACCTATTTTAAAGTATTGTGATGTTGTAGAATGTTATGTTGAGATTGCCTTCAGCCATGACAAGCTCTTAGCATAACAACCTGCACTCTCCTGTAATAATAATAATGACGACGATGATGATGATGATGACAACGATAACGACGACAATCATGATGATGACGGTGGTGATGATGATGATGATAATATATGGAATGTATATAATGCTGAATCTTGTAAAACAAACAAATCAAAACACACACACAAACACACACATGCATGCATGCAAACACTTAGGAATATGCTATAGATTACTGTGGTGTGGTATGGTGTGGTTGCTTTGTGCAGTGTTGTAGTGTGCTTTGTTACACTGCACTGAATATAATAGAATAATATAGTTTAGTGTCATGCCATGGCATAGAGTAGAGAATGGTATGGTGTGCGATAGCGTAACATAGTACACAATAGTAGTAGCGTAGTGTAGTTAGTGTAGAGTAGTGTAATGAAGTGGACTTGTAGCATAGTGTAGGGTTGTGTACAGTAGTGTGTAGTGAAGGGTAGTGTAGTCCAGTGTAGTACAATGCACTTGTGTAGTATAGTGTGGTGTAGAGTTGTGTGGTGTAGTGTTGTGCAGTACATTGTAGTGCAGTGTGGTGTAGTGCAGTGTAGTATAGTGTAGTGCAGTGTAATATAGTGTACATGCAGTGTAGTGTAATGTAGTAAAGTGTAATGTACTTGTAGTGCAGTGTAGAACAGTGCATAGTGTAGTGTAACATGGTACGGTACACACCACACTGCAACACACCAATCTATCTCATATATATATCTTCTTCTTCTTCTCCCTTTTTTGTCATGTTTCTCCCAGGGGAGGTTTGACATTGATGAGATTTGAAATTGACTCATCATTTTTTTGTCTGGAGCGAGGATTTTCATGGCCGGGTGCCCTTCTTGATGCCAACTCATTGGTATCCGCAATGAGACCTAGCCTTTGAGTAAAAACTCTAATCCACAAGGCAGTGGAGTGAACGGTTATTTTTAAAGGGCGCTGAACACTTGCCCTTCGCCAATTACATACAATTATACAATTATATACACATACACACACATACACACACACACACACACACACACACTCCTGAAGACATACTGAGGTGGGCAGGTCTGGCGGAGCTGAGGGGAGTGGCAACACTGGACCCCACCTCCTGAAGAATGCACTGGATCTGAAACACAGACAACCCAGCCCCTAACCTTCATCAGCGCTATATAAATTCCATACATTATTATTATTATTTTATCAAAACCTACATCAGTTATCACAACCTTCGTCAGTTATCCAAACCTTCCTTTGCCAGTTATCAAAACCTTTGTCAGTTATCAAAACCTCCGCCAGTTATCAAAACCTTCGTCAGTTATCAAAACCTTCATCAGTTATCACAACCTTTGTCAGTTATCAAAACCTCTGTCAGTTATCATGTCAGTTATCAAAACCTTCCTTTGCCAGTTATCAAAACCTTTGTCAGTTATCAAAACCTTCGTCAGTTATCAAAACCATCGTCCGTTATCAAAACCTTCCTTTGCCAGTTATCAAAACCTTCATCAGTTATCAAAACCTTCCTTTGCCAGTTATCAAAACCTTCGTCAGTTATCAAAACCTTCATCAGTTATCAAAACCTCTGTCAGTCAGTTATCAAAACCTTCGTCAGTTATCAAAACCTTTATCAGTTATCAAAACCTTTGTCAGTTATCAAAACCTCTGTCAGTTATCATGTCAGTTATCACAACCTTTGTCAGTTATCACAACCTTTGTCAGTTATCAAAACCTCTGTCAGTCAGTTATCAAAACCTCTGTCAGTCAGTTATCAAAACCTCTGTCAGTCAGTTATCAAAACCTTCGTCAGTTATCAAAACCTTCGTCAGTTATCAAAACCTCTGTCAGTCAGTTATCAAAACCTCTGTCAGTCAGTTATCAAAACCTCTGTCAGTCAGTTATCAAAACCTTTGCCAGTTATCAAAACCTTTGCCAGTTATCAAAACCTCTGCCAGTTATCAAAACCTTTGTCAGTTATCAAAACCTCTGTCAGTTATCAAAACCTCTGTCAGTTATCAAAACCTTTGTCAGTTATCAAAACCTTTGTCAGTTATCATGTCAGTTATCAAAACTTCTGTCAGTTATCAAAACTTCTGTCAGTTATCAAAACCTCTGTCAGTTATCATGTCAGTTGTCAACACCTCTGTCAGTTATCAAAACCTCTGTCAGTTATCATGTCAGTTATCAAAATCTCTGTCAGTTATCAAAACTTTTGTCAGTTATCAAAACCTCTGTCAGTTATCATGTCAGTTGTCAAAACCTCTGTCAGTTATCAAAACCTCTGTCAGTTATCAAAACCTCTGTCAGTTATCAAAAACTCCATCAGTTATCAAAACCTCCGTCAGTTATCAAGTCAGTTATCAAAACCTGTCAGTTATCAAAACCTCCGTCAGTTATCATGTCAGTTATCAAAACCTCTGCCAGTTATCAAAACCTCTGTCAGTTATCAAAACCTCTGTCAGTTATCATGTCAGTTATCAAAACCTCTGTCAGTTATCATGTCAGTTATCAAAACCTCTGTCAGTTATCATGTCAGTTATCAAAACCTCTGTCAGTTATCATGTCAGTTATCAAAACTTCTGTCAGTTATCAAAACCTCTGTCAGTTATCAAAACCTCTGTCAGTTATCAAAACCTTTGTAGGTTATCAAAACCTTTGTCAGTTATCAAACCTCCGTCAGTTATCAAAACCTTTGTCAGTTATCGAAACCTCTGTCAGTTATCAAAACCTCTGTCAGTTATCAAAACCTTCGTCAGTTATCAAAACCTTCATCAGTTATCAAAACCTTCATCAGTTATCAAAACTTCTGTCAGTTATCAAAACTTCTGTCAGTTATCAAAACCTTCGCCAGTTATCAAAACCTGTCAGTTATCAAAACCTTCATCAGTTATCAAAACCTTCATCAGTTATCAAAACCATTGTCAGTTATCAAAACCTCTGTCAGTTATCAAAACCATTGTCAGTTATCAAAACCATTGTCAGTTATCAAAACCTCTGTCAGTTATCAAAAACTCCATCAGTTATCAAAACCTCTGTCAGATATCAAGTCAGTTATCAAAACCCATGTCAGTTATCAAAACCTCTGTCAGTTATCAAAACCTCCGTCAGTTATGTCAGTTATCAAAACCTCTGTCAGTTATCAAAACCTCTGTCAGTTATCAAAAACTCCATCAGTTATCAAAACCTCTGTCAGTTATCAAAACCTCTGTCGGTTATCAAAACCTTTGTAGGTTATCAAAACCTTTGTCGGTTATCAAAACCTTCCTCAGTTACCAAAACCTCTGTCAGTTATCAAAACCTTTGTCAGTTATCAAAACCTACGTCAGTTATCAAAACTTTTGTCAGTTATCAAAACCTTCATCAGTTATCAAAACCTCTGTCAGTTATCAAAACCTCTGTCAGTTATCAAAACCTCTGTCAGTTATCAAAACCTCTGTCAGTTATCAAAACCTTCATCAGTTATCAAAACCTCTGTCAGTCAGTTATCAAAACCTCTGTCAGTCAGTTATCAAAACCTCTGTCAGTCAGTTATCAAAACCTCTGTCAGTCAGTTATCAAAACCTTTGCCAGTTATCAAAACCTTCATCAGTTATCAAAACCTCTGTCAGTTATCAAAACTTCTGTCAGTTATCAAATCCTCTGTCAGTTATCAAAACCTCTGTCAGTTATCAAAACCTCTGTCAGTTATCAAAACTTCTGTCAGTTATGAAAACCTCTGTCAGTTATCATGTCAGTTATCAAAACATCTGTCAGTTATCAAAACCTCTGTCAGTTATCAAAAGCTCTTTCAGTTATCATGTCAGTTATCAAAACATGTCAGTTATCAAAACCTCTGTCAGTTATCAAAACCTCTGTCAGTTATCAAAACCTCTGTCAGTTATCAAAACCTTTGTCAGTTATCAAAGCCTTTATCAGTTATCAAAACCTTTGTCAGTTATCAAAACATCTGTCAGTTATCAAATCCTCTGTCAGTTATCAAAACCTTTGTCAGTTATCAAAACCTTTGTCAGTTATCAAAACCTTCATCAGTTATCAAAACCTGTCAGTTATCAAATCCTCTGTCAGCTATCTATTCTTTTATATCAAGGATAATGGAATAAGCACTTATATGCTTTTTTACACCCAGTCCCAGTGTGTATCCAGTTTTTGTAAATTCTGTCATCTGTTCCCACCGGCACACAATGGCCTACTCTTACAAAAAGCGGAACAGGATTTTAACGTGTGTGCAAGATGCTCTGCATGCGTTTGCACACAAGGCCTTGGTTTATAGTCTCATCCGAAGGATCAGTTATCAAAACCTTTGTCAGTTATCAAAACCTGTCAGTTATCAAAACCTTTGTCAGTTATCAAAACCTTTGTCAGTTATCAAGGTCAGCTAAGCTAGCACAGTGCGCAAATCCAGCATAATTCAGTCAAGGGTCCAGGGCCCAGTGCTAAAACTATCACACCCCTTCCTTTTACCAAGTCCAAGTGCGGTCAGTTTCTGCTGTAATCAGCACCAGCTGGGATGGAATGGACAGCAGCTGAGAGTAGCTGAAAGTGGGGGACACTGACAACAGCTGTGTAAAAACCAAGGCCTAGATTAACATGTTGTTAAGCTTTGTCATGTCATGTTGAGATTGTCTTCAGCCACGACAAGCTCTTACCATAACAACTTGCACTCTCCTGTGTAGGAAAAAAAACTATTCTGAAGTCAGAGTATGGCTGCCTATATGGCGAGGTACTTTGAAAACGGTCATGCACACAAACTTCTCACCCAGTGTGCGCTTACAGTCTCACACACGGAGACTGGATGTAAAAAAGCACGTAAGTGCTTCCTCCATTATCCTCAATATAAAAGAACACAATAAAAAAAAAATTGTAAACAGTGATTTCCATGTGGGATGAGTGATACAGAGTGCATTTTCTGGGTGACCCCTCCAGGGTGTTAAGCTGGGGAACGCCCAACACCAACAAAGGATCTCAGGAAAGCAGGAATGTACCCGCATGTTTCCCCTTGCCACGTGATGAGGAAAGAATCTGTTAGACAGGGCACTATGTCCTGCTTATAAATACTTCCGAGATGTTTTCCAGCGTTCACAGATTTTTGGAAAGAGCAACAAAAACTGACAAAGAAGGAACAGCAGAATTTATTTATTTATTTATTTATTCTTTTATATTGAGGAGAATGGAATAAGCACTTATGTGCTTTTTTACATCCAGTTCCCGTGTGTATGCCGTTTTGTAAATTTTGTCATCCGTTCCCACCGGCACACGATGCTTACAAAAAGCGGAAAAGGATTTAACGTGTGCACAAGATGTTCTGCGTGCGTTCGCACAAGGGGCCTCGGTTTATAGTCTCATCCGAAAGAAGTGAACATCTAGGAGAAAGGAGGATTTTGTTTCAAACCCCCATTTAACCTCATCATACCTTTTTTAAAGAAAATGTTTTTTAAAACGTTCCTCGACTAGAAGTTTGAGGTTTATCAACAGTGAGATTTTGTGTCTGTGACCGCTTCTGCCCACCATGAAGGTAGCTGCATTCCGACTTCAGGGATGTATGCTGGATATGTTCATGTTTCTTCCGTAACCCATCAAACACCAACATGAGTTATAGGATCTTTAACATGCACATCTGATATTGTTCATGTATACACACATGCAGGGAATTAAGGCACTGGCAGGTCTGCACTTCAAGCTGACCTAGAAGATCATAAAAACCCACACCCTTCATTCACCAGCGCTGGCACCAAGATTCAAACCCACGACTTCATGGACCCATGAGATTGAAGATGAGCAACCTTAACCACTCGACTGGCTATATGGGGGACGGGATAGCCAAGTGGTTAGAACATTGCGCTAGCAATCTGACGACCCGGGTTCGATTCCCGTTCAAGGGGATATTTTCCCCTGGAGTTAACATCAGTGCAGACTTCACTCTCCCCAAAAGTCCTTCAGATGAGACTATAAACCAAGGGCCCGTGTGCGAACGCACGCAGAACATCTTATGCACGCGTTAAATCCTGTTTGGCTTGTCAAAAGAGTAGGCCATTGCGTGCCGGTGGGAACAGATGACAACATTGACAAAACCGCATACACACGGGGACTGGACGTAAAAAAAGCACATAGTGCTTATTCCATTATCCTCGACATAAAAGAATAAGATAAAGTAAAAAGTATGTTTTAAAATTATAATTACCTGAAGCAACTGCTCTTCCAAGTCAAGGCTGGCGTCTCTACTGTGTTCTGCTGCCACACTGAAAAAGAAATTCCATCGTTAACATAATTGTGCATGTTGCATACAAAATTGTACATGAATAAGTGAGTCCAAAGCCCAGCATATTTTTATTTTTTATTTTTTTAATTCTATACCACTTTAAGTCACAACAGATTTCCATGCATGAAAATCAGGCTGCTCTCCCTGGGGAGAGCACATCGCTACAAGAGCAGCGCCACCCATTATTGTTTTATTTGGGTTTTTTCCTGTCTGCAACTGTATTTGTTTCCCTACCAGAGTGGCTTTTTTTAAAGAGAATTTTGCCAGGGACAACTCTCTTGATGCCATAGGTTCTTTTACGTGTGTTAGGTAATTTTATGTAACACATGGGACCTCAGTTTATCGACTCATCCGAAAGACTAGCACCCAGACCACCACTAATGGATTGTGGATGGGGGAAAAGTGCTGGGCCCAAATGAGGATCCAACCACCGCACACTTCCGATCCAGACTTTTCACTTTCTAGGCAGGTGCGTTACCTCTAGACCACCGATCCACTGATATTACAACTGATATTAATGGAAAATATTAATGAACAACTCTTCATGTACAGCATCCCAGTGGCCCCTAGGAGTGTTGAGGGAGAAAAAAATATGATAAATCAAATAAGAGTGTAATAAACACAGCACACACACACACACAAATGCATGTGTGTGTGTGCGTGCACTCTCTCTCTCTCTCACAATTTAAAACTTGTGGATTTTTTTAATTACAAGTTGTAGTGTTTCTATAAACGGAATATTCTAGGTATGTTATACCACCCACATCTACTAAAACATACCAACTATCCAAATGTTTTTGCCAACTTTTTGTTTGTTTTTTTGTTCTATGGCTAGAGCTCTGAGGTTCACCAACAGTGTGATTTTTGCATATGCGACTGTTTTTATTTTCCCCCACCATTTAGGTAGCTGCATTCTGACTTAGGGGATATCAGAAGATATGATTACTTATAAATATTATATAATGATTATACCCGCTGCTCAATGACAACACTGGGCCATATCTCACCCAATAAGACACGACAGTTCATCCGTTGTGCCCAAAGCTTTGAAGATGGCGTCATCCTTGGGCTTCCTGTCCCCAGTGAACAGAGCGGACGTCCCTGAAAGCAAGATTTTCAGTGACAGGGTTATCTGTGCTATCAGCTAAAAGCTCTTCGGGAACACTACGATAAATAAGCTGGGTAGATTTTTGACTGACCTAAAAAAACTTGACACATGTTTGAAAGTTAGTCAGTCTGTATGTTAGTCTTGTTTTTCTTTTCTTTCCTTTGTGTGTGTGTGTGTGTGTGTGTGTGTAAGTGTGCTTGTGTGTGTGTGTGCATGTTGTGTGTGTGTGTGTGTGTGTGTGTGTGTGTGTGTGTGTGTGTGTGTGTGTGTGTGTGTGTGTGTGTGTGTGTGTGCATGTGTAGAAAGGTAGCTGCATTCTGACTTCAGGGATACAGTTCAGAATTCAACCTCCCAATATTGCCAGGACAGTCAGGAGGTACCTCCCTGATCTTTCCGACTTTCAACTATCATGGGTTCTTTTGACATGCACAAATCTGTAAACACACACAGGCCTGACTGGTTTACAGTCTCCTCCAAAAGACTTGGACATTCCGTTTGATCTTCATGTCAAACTGGAAAGAAAAGGGAAAGGCTGGGAGTTGAACCAAGAATCTCAGGGTTTACTTGTTAGGCAGGTGAACGTCTTAACCATCCTGCCTCCTTCCTCCTGTTGCTTTGTTTGCATTATACAATGTATAGTCCCAGGGGAAATATCTTGTTTAAGAACTGTACCATCAAGTCAACCAGGCCAACCATGACCTGCACCTTCCTTCTCCTTTTGTCTTTCAGTTTGTTCCTCTGACCACTCTTCGTCCAGCAATGTGTTTGTCAGAATGTCTTTAATGGAAGAATGGTTGTACATTCAAAAAGTCTTGCTTCTTTTTCTGTCCGTCTGTCATTGTCTACCTTTGTCTCTCACTTTCTCTGCTCAATCAAGCATTTATTACTATACAAATACTTGTTACATATTCTCAATGATGTTCATTTTTGATTTTCAATGAAACTTTTTAAAAAGTTAATCCCAACCTTTATCTCCTGTCCTGGTGTAGATCTTGGTGTGTTTCCTGCACACTTGCTGTGGATTCCCCTTTCTGCAGCCAGATAAGCAAAAGGAAAATACAAAGATTTAAGTAAGATGTATTATGCATTTTAAGAAATATAGTGAAACTCACACATGTTTCATTACAAAGATACTTCTATAATTGATTCTGTTTTTCTTTTACACACACACACACACACACACACACACACACAGAAGGCAACCATCATGCAGGCACACACACACACACACACACACACACACACACACACACACACACACACACACACAGAGTCCTTGGATGAGACTATAATAGTATACACGGAGGTCCCGTGTGCGAACGCATGCAAAACATTTAGCGCACATGTTACAACCCCTTCCGCTTTAGGAAGAGTGGGCCATTGACATTGTGTGCCGGTGGGAAGGGATGACAAAATTGACAAAACTGCATTCCATTATCCTCCACATAAAAGAATAAATAAATAAACACACACAGACACAGACACAGACATCCTTCCAATAAGACTATAAATAGAGGCCCCATGTACCAACCCATGCAGAACATCTTGGGCACATGTTAAATCCTGTTCCGCTTTTTGAAAGAATAGGCCATTGTGTGCCAGTGGGAACAGATGACAAAATTTACAAAACCGCATACACACGGGGACTAGATGTAAAAAAGCACTTGAGTGCTTATTCCATTATCCTCGATATAAAATAATAAAAGGTAAAAGGTAAAGGCGTCCCATAACCTATAAGGTCGTTGAGGAGCTAGGCGTCAGAGACCTCAGCTTCTCTAGGGCAAGCATATTGAGGGCGGCGCCCATCTCCTCTCCCTCGCTGCTTTACCTTCCCTGACCCTAAAGAGGGCAGGTACCCATTTACAGCTGGGTGAACTGCATTGAAGCCAAAGCGCGCAAACGGTCACCCATCCAACTGGTAACCACGCTCGACGCTGCTTGGCTGGGGGAAAGCGAGTGCTCGAACCACTGAGCTATCCCGTCCGATATTATTATTATACATATTATAAAATAATAAATAAATATATATAAATAAATAAATAAAACACACACAAGACCTGATCTACAGGAAAAGATTATTCGATAGGACTACTTGTTCTTTTACACCACAGGCAACCATAACGAGAAAAAGAATTAGCTGCTCAACTCCAGCGATATCATGCTTACTCAATTTTTTTACTTCTAGAAACTTACAAAACGGCTAAGGGCATCCTAATTGAACGCCAAAGATTCAACACACGCATTGCCGAAGACATTTCGTCTGCTGCAAGTATTTCGAAGGTAGATCACTCCAATATAGAACTTGTTGATCTTGCTAATTCTTTCGGTGATTCTTATCAGCAGAAGAATATCCCTCACTCACAAAGCTACGGTGTTTTTAAAAATTCTTAGCGACAAACAAAATATACAGCTCTTCTTTTGCTTACATAATATAATCCGAATAAGTTATTCTAGAATTGTAAATATGAGGATTGTTCAATTCTTATTTGGTTTGTCAGTCATCACAGGGGACGTAACCCCGTAACCTTGTAATGTTTCATAACTTTAAATGGCTCTGTGTCCTCTCTAGCCTAGGTTAGAAAGTCGGATAATCTGTAGTCTTTCGCCGGTTACAGACAGTCAAACGCAGTTAAAATTTCTGGATTACTTCAGCGTTTTGTATGTAAAAGATGGCTTTGGCAAAAAGTTTTAAAATGTGCTGTTTCTTGTTACCGAAAAGTGGCCATGGGAAAAGTATTGTCTGCTTGAGCCATTGCCTGAAAGTGAAAGTGAAACACTCTACCTCAAGCAAAAGCCTGGCATTCGTCCCTCAAAGCGAAGAACCACCAGAAGAAGACATCTATCAAATGGCAGAGTTTATTGCAAAAGCCAGAAGACTCTTTGTCCTCACCGGTGCAGGTATTTCAACTGAAAGTGGTATACCCGATTACAGATCTGAAGGAGTAGGCCTGTACGCCAGAAGTAACAACCGACCCATTCAGTATGCAGACTTTTTAAACAGTTCTGAACTTCGCCGGAGGTATTGGGCCAGAAACTATGTAGGCTGGCCAAGTTTTTCGTCCCATGAACCAAACGAAGGTCACTACATCCTCAGTCAGTTGGAACAAGATGGAAACATTCATTGGTGTGTGTGTATGTGTTCTTTTATTTCGAGGATAATGGAATAAGAACTCTTTTTTTTTAACATCCAGTCCACATGTGTATGCAGTTTTGTAAATTTTGTCATCCGTTCCCACCAGCACACAGTGGCCTACTCTTCTGAAAAGCGGAATGGGTTTTAACATGTGCACAAGATGTTCTGCATACGTTCACACACGGGACATCAGTTGAAGTCTCATCTGAAGAACTTGGGTGGGGGGGGGGGGCAGTGGAGTCAGCACTGATGTTAACTCCGGTTTATAGTCTTTGTGCGTGCCACTATTTTTGCCCACCACGAATTTGGGATGTATGCTAGGTATGTTTCTGTAACCCACCGAACGCTGACATGCATTACAAGATGTTTAACAAAAACCTGCACACACACATATATATATATATATATATATATATATACATATAATATATATGATATTCTGCATATGTATATATATATATACACAAAAAGAATAAACCATTATTCACCACCCATAATTCACCCGACGCCACTGAGATTCAAACTCTTGACTTCCTGGACCCAACAACTCATGTGGTTTTCATTAATGGGTCTGCAGGCTGGTGACACAAAACGTAGACGCCCTCCACTATAAAGCCGGCAGCACCAAAGTGACAGAGCTGCACGGCAGTGCTCATCGCGTCGTCTGCCTGTCGTGTAACGACATGATGCCCCGCACCACCATGCAGAAGCAAATCAAGGCCCTCAACCCTGACTGGCATGCGCAGTCTTCGCAAATCGCGCCGGATGGTGATATCAATCTGACTCCAGAGCAGATCCAAGGTTTTCAGGTCAGTGTTGAGGTGGTTTGCTTTTTTACAGCTAGCAATGGGAGAAATAGTAAAGGTGAGAGAGAGGGAAGGGTCAAAGTCAAAGTTTTGTTTTCAGATGGTACATTGTTCATCAAGCCATGATCTATCTAAAGAAAATAAGACAGAAAAAAAGATAATATATATGCAGACATAGAATAAAAAAGCTAATCAATGATAAACCATACAAATTAAACAAGAAAAGACAATAACATATGCATACATGGAATTAAAAACAAAACAAAAAACCCTGAACAATATTAAACCATACATTTCAAATAATTCAAAAATCTTGAAAAGGGTGTGTGTGTGTGTGTGTTGGGAGGGGGAGTGGCAAGGGGAGGATTGACTTCATATTTGTCTTCTTTGTGCAATCACTCTCAGGATAATATTTAGTAACAGTTATTTCAAAAACACAACCAAAAAACAAAATAAAATGGTTGCACTTATATAATATACAAAATTCACCATTGTCTGTTAACCTCAGCCAATGAACAGGAATCAAATTTTATTGACAAAAGGTAGAAAGTAAGAGAACTTAAAAAAATAATAAAATTTTACCCTTGAATTTTTCTAGCACAGATTGGGGGGTGGGGGGGGGATGCCCTGATTTATGCTGAAAAATTACTTGGCATTCCTTCAGTATGTGTGTATGTTTGTGTGTGTGTGTGTGTGTGTGTGTGCGTGCATGTGTGTGTAGGCATGTGTATGTACATGCATATATTATATGTATTTTCATTTGTTCTTTTGTTGAATCGTCTTCTTACTTACACTGTTACTGTGATGTCAGGTGCATAGACACTTTGATTTGTTGCTTTACAAGATTCAGCGCTATATAAATTCCATACATTATTATTATTATTATAGACATGTGTGTGCATATATATACAGTTGGGGGGGGGGGGGGGGGGAGTGTAGGTGTATGTTGCATTGGATAAAGATGGGAGCTAAAAAAGACCACAGAAGGTTTTCTCAGCTTAAGCATTCAACGTTTACGGTATCACCGGAGTTGGAATGCAGCTACCTTTAAGGGTGGAGGAAAAAAGTTCTCATACGCAAAGAAAACGCTGTTTTCCTTTATGCCACGCTACAGGTGCCAGGGTGCAAACAGTGTGGGGGGATCTTGAAACCAGAGATCGTTTTCTTCGGCGACAACGTGCCTCAACCCATCGTCAAAGCCAGCTTCAACAGACTGTGCGAGTGCGACGCCATGCTTGTTGTAGGATCGTCCCTTCAGGTGATGACTTTTTGTCCTCATGGATGAAATTGTTGGGGTTTTTGTGTGTGTGTTTTGGTTATTGTTTTGTTTTTTTGATGGATGCTATAGCCAAGTGGTTAAGACCGGTCAACTTCAATCTCATGGGTCTATGAAGTCGTGGGTTTGAATCTTGGTGGGTGGCATCTGGTGGATTAAGGGTGTGGATTTTTACCGTCTCCAAGGTCAGGCCTGCCAGTGTCTTAATTCTCTTTGTATATAAACACATGCAGAAGATTCAACATGCACGTTAAAGATCCTGTAATTCACGTCAGCATTCGGTGGTTTGGGCACGTTAAACGGAGAGCAGACCACCACATCGTAAAAAGAGCAATGAACTTTGTAGTGGATGGAAAGAGACCGAAGGGAAGACCTAGCAAAACCTGGGCTGCCTGTATTGCAGATGATCTTAGAGAAAGGGGCATAAATAAGGAGGAAGCTCAAAACAGAGAGAGATGGGGAAGGCTCATCAATGTCAAACCTCCCCTGGGAGAAACATGACAAAAAGGCAGAAGAAGACAGATTTGGTGAGTTACAGAAGCACGAAAGTACCCAGCATTCATCCCCGAAGTCGAAATGCGGCCACCTTCATGGTGGAAAAAACCAGTTGTATACAGCAAAATCTCTCCATTGGTGACCCTCGGAGCTGTAGCTGAGTAACCAAAAGAAGAAAATGGGTTTTTTTTCCCTTTTTTTCCATATGATCTCTCTTTGCGTTTGGTTACCAGGTGGGGTGTGTAGTGCCTGGTCTTCTGTACTTTTCATTTTTGCAGGAGGTCTGCCTGCTGGCCTCAGCCAACATTCTGAATTCAAAGCAGCTCATTTCATTGTGCAGGGTGCATGCTGGGTTATGTTTGCATTTCCATAATCCACCGAATGCCGACATGAATAACGGGATCTTTAACATGCATATTTGATCTTCTGCATGTGTATATATACATGAAGGTAATTAAGATGCTGACAGGTTTGTACTTAAGTTGATTGTGGAGATTGTAAAAAATCCACCACCACCCCCCCTCCCTCCCACCCAATTTACCAGACGCTGCCGAGATTTAAACCCGCAACTTCATGGACCCATGGGATTGAAGTCAAACGGCCTTAACCGCTTGGCTATAGCGTCCACCTTTATTTCATATGAAATTGTTGTTGCTCCATGTTGCCCAGCTTA
Organism: Rapana venosa; assembly: GCA_028751875.1. NCBI lineage: Eukaryota > Metazoa > Mollusca > Gastropoda > Neogastropoda > Muricidae > Rapana > Rapana venosa. The sequence continues at coordinate 49,207,503 of CM054157.1, forward strand.
GGGGTTATCCAGACTGTGCACTCTGACCCAACCTTGGAATCACTGCAAGTAAGTAAGGCACACAATGGCCTACTCTTACGAAGAGTGGAACAGGATTTAACATGTACGCAAGATGTTCTGCGTGCGTTTGCAAGACTGTAAGTACACAAAGGATGAGACGTTTGCCTGTATGACTCTCTTCAAGTACCTTGCCACTCAGGCAGCCAAACTTTGACTTCAGAGGATGGTTGTTGGTTGGCACATATCTGTCCCTAATTTTCAGCAGCATCTTTCACCTTCTAAGTGTTGTTCCGAGTGTGTGTGTGCGTGCGCGTGTATACGTGCGCGCGCATGGATTTGAAATCTGTTGCTCATTATGTTTAAGGAGAGTTGCATGCCTGTAAATGATTGAGTGCAAGCGCTTCGATTTGTTTGTTTTTTTACAAGATTCAGCGCTATATAAATTCCATATATTATTATTATTGTTTGGTTGGCTGGCTTTGTTTTGTTTGGGGTTTGGGTTGTTTGTTTAAACAATGTATATACTTACACTGGGTTGGGGGGTGGCGTTTAGTGTAGTGGTTAGAGCACTGTGCTCACAATTTGACGGCCCACCGAGCCACCACCAAAGACACCCATTCAAGGGGATTTTTTTTCCCCTGGAGTTAACAACTCCACTAAACTAAGGCCCCCTGTGTGAAAATGCACACCAGACATTGTGTGCACATGTTAAAACCCATTCTGCCTTTTGGAAGAGTAGGCAGTTCATGCTGGCAAGAACAGGTGACCAAAAAACAAAAGAAAGTGCATGCACATTGATGTCATGTAAGACATCATTCCAAAGTCTGAACGCTAAAAAAAAAAAAAAAAAATGTACATGATGACACAGTAAGATTGCAGGAAGACTTGGGGGGGAAAGGTATGTGCATATGCGTGGGAGCGTGTATGCTTTTTTACTGTCTTCCCACTTTTTATTTAGTATAAGACAAATAGGGAAAAAGGACTTATTAGAAGAGAAAAAAAGAGAAGCCAAAAGTGTGTGCACATGAGTGTGTGTTGTATATTGTGCTAGTAGGCCTACCATGTGTATGTGCATGCGTGCGTGTGCACTGTGCTTGTATTTAATTTGTGTGTATAACTGTATGTGTGTGTAGGTGTATGTGTGTGCGTATGTATGTGTGGTGTATGTGTGCACGTGCATTATTTTTATTAGTGCTTTTTTACATCCAGTCCCCGTGTGTATGCTGTTTTGTAAACTCTGTCATCTGTTCCCACCGGCACACAATGGCCTACTCTTATGAAAAGCGGAACAGGATTTAACATGTGCGCAAGATGTTCTGCGTTATTGTATGTATGCCTCTGTGTGTGTGTGTGTGTGTCACTGTGTGTGTATGTGTGTATTCATGTATGTGTATCAATTCCAACCGACACATGTTTCTAGGTGTACTCAGGATTTCGCTTCACAGACAGAGCGAAGAAAGCACACACACCAATCGCTGCACTCAACATCGGACCGACCAGAGCCGACCCCTTCGTGAGCGTGAAGATCAGCGCCAGATGTGGACCCGTCCTACGACGAGTGTATGAAATTTTGACATCGTCTGCGTCCTGAAATTTCTCACGCCACGTTTTTCCTTCCTTGTTTCCTATCCTTTAACTTCTTTGGAAGTTTAAGAGTTTTGTTTTGAAAGCGAGTTCCATGTCCCATTCTATAAGTTTGACCATCTGCCATATAAGAGTTCAATAGTTTTAGTGAGGGGTTGAGGGTTTTTTCAGAAGGAAAGAATGTGTGTGAGGAAGTCATATCTGATTTTGTGTGTGTGTTTTGTTCCTCAGCTAAAGCTCCAGGGTTCACCAATGGTGAGATTGTTGCGTATGCGACTGTTTACCCACAATTAAGGTAGCATGAGGTCTGAACATGACACCATATGCATGTTATTTTTTATAATATTGTCATATGCTCCTACCAGCATGCAATGGCCCTCTCTTTTGTAAGGTGGAACGGGTTTTATGTTAGTGCAAGATGTTCTGTGTGCATTTGCACACGGGACCTCTGTTAAGAGTCATATCCAAAGAACTTTTGGGGGGAGTGGAGTCAGTACTGATTTCAACACTAGTGGAAAAGTCCCATAGAATGGGTGCCTCAGTCAGGGCTTGAACCCAGGCCATCAGATCACAAGCGCAACGATCTAGCATTAACCTACCCCTCCCCCTATAACAACATTTTGATTTAGGCTTTAGCACGTAGCTTACATTAATAACTGACACAGCTTTTGGCCTGGGCCATCTAATGATGTTTTGTTTGATTTGTAATTCACTACTTGGTGATATAGACACACCCACTTTCAAACCAATACCTCTCTCTCTCACTGTTATTTATTTATCTAATGATGTGACAGCCCTGATATGGCCTCTGTGGTTGGCGGGGCTGTAAACAATGACTGGATTGGATTAGTAATAGTAGTAAGTATGGCAAGTACTGACAGACCCTTGAGAGGGGTTTTTTTCCTGTAGGTTTTAAGTCTTTGAGCTACTTCTACCTGCATGACTGTGATAAAGTGAAATGATTAGATGCGATGAGTATTACACAGTTATTCAGGAAACAAAGTTTTCCTTTATACTTGAAGCAGCGACCTTTGTATGCTGGTTTCTCTGTAGGAACACCATTTGATTCTTAATTACAATGAGGTGGGCTGTTTGTTTTGGGTTGGGAGGGGGGCTTGTTGGTTTTGGTTTTTTTAGGGAGGGAGGGGGGGGTTATATTTTTACTGTTTTTTTTCTTTTCTTTTCACATAGTTTAATCGGACAACCTCAGAGCTCCTACCCAGAGAAAATTTACTATGGTTTCATCCGTTTGTGGATGTGATTTTGAGTGTTGCTCAAATTGATTTACCAACACTGATGAAGAAACGAAGGCAGCCAGAATGACATGGGCTGAGCTGAAGAGGATCTCCCAAAGCTGAGTTTGTTGGAGGGGTGTTGTTGCAGCCCTATGTTCCCCAAGGAACCAAGAGGCATAAGTCAAGAAGGTATCTCTCTCAGGCCAGGTGGATGTGACGCCAGAATATTTTGTGATAGGAAGCTCAGAATACAAGCAGTCACACAACTATAGGAAGCATAGAATTCAAGCAGTCACAAAACTATAGGAAGCGTAGAATACAAGCAGTCACAAAACTATAGGAAGCATAGAATACAAGCAGTCACAAAACTATAGGAAGCGTAGAATACAAGCAGTCACAAAACTATAGGAATGAATACATGCAGTCACAAAACTATAGGAAGCGTAGAATACAAGAAGTCACAAAACTATAGGAATGAATACAAGAAGTCACAAAACTATAGGAAGCGTAGCATACAAGCAGTCACAAAACTATAGGAAGCGTAGAACTAGAATACAAGCAGTCACAAAACTATAGGAAGCGTAGAATACAGTCACAAAACTAGGAAGCATAGAATACAAGCAGTCACAAAACTGTAGGAAGCGTAGAATTCAAGCAGTCACAAAACTATAGGAAGCGTAGAATACAAGCAGTCACAAAACTATAGGAACGTAGAATACAAGCAGTCACAAAACTATAGGAAGCATAGAATTCAAGCAGTCACAAAACTATAGGAAGCATAGAATACAGTCACAAAACTATAGGAAGCATAGAACACAAGCAGTCACAAAACTATAGGAAGCATAGAATACAGTCACAAAACTATAGGAAGCATAGAATACAAGCAGTCACAAAACTATAGGAAGCTTTAACACAAGCAGTCACAAAACTATAGGAAGCGTAGAATACAAGCAGTCACAACACTATAGGAAGCGTAGAACTAGAATACAAGCAGTCACAAAACTATAGGAAGCGTAGAATACAAGCAGTCACAAAACTATAGGAAGCGTAGAATACAAGCAGTCACAAAACTATAGGAAGCATAGAACATAAGCAGTCACAAAACTATAGGAAGCATAGAACACAAGCAGTCACAAAACTATAGGAAGCATAGAATACAAGCAGTCACAAAACTATAGGAAGCGTAGAACACAAGCAGTCACAAAACTATAGGAAGCGTAGAATACAAGCAGTCACACAACTATAGGAAGCATAGAATTCAAGCAGTCACAAAACTATAGGAAGCATAGAACACAAGCAGTCACAAAACTATAGGAAGCATAGAATACAAACAGTCACAAAACTATAGGAAGCGTAGAACACAAGCAGTCACAAAACTGTAGGAAGCGTAGAATACAAGCAGTCACAAAACTGTAGTAAGCATAGAACACAAGCAGTCATACAACGAGTGCTCTTCCCTTGCTGAGGCAGCATGAGCACATCGCCACTGACCGCGACAAATCGTCTCTGATTCAGTGTCGGCTGCTGCTCTGTGAGGCAGGGACACCACAGAAGTTAAGGCAGCGCTAGATATATCGATGGTTAGATAGATAATCTTCTTCTTCTTCCTTTTTTGTCACGTTTCCCCCAGGGGAGGTTTGACATTGATGAGCCTTCTCCATCTCTCTCTGTTTTGAGCTTCCTCCTTATTTATGCCCCTTTCTCTAAGATCATCTGCAATACAGGCAGCCCGGGTCTTGCTAGGTCTTCCCTTTGGTCTCTTTCCATCCACTACGAAGTTCATTGCTCTTTTTATGATGTGGTGGTCTGCTTTCCGTTGAACGTGCCCAAACCAGCGCAGTCTATTGGTACTAGCTACAGACTTCAGATCGTCAACTTTGCACATTCGATTAGATAGATAACAGACACAAATAATCAGTCTTTTTGTTGTTGTTCCTCAGCTAGAGCTTGGACATTCACCGATGGTGAAATTTTTACATATATGCGACTGTTTTAACCTACCATTAACTCATTGGAGTCACAGTGAAATGGATCCCGCCATTTTGTGGTGACGCATGATTTTGGCTATATTTGAAAAACTCAGCAGACTTACCCAACATAATAATGACATACACATTATACATCATTGAAAAGCTTATAATGTCTTCGTTTGAGATTGCTTCACAGTTTTTTTAATAGATGAATGTATTTATTTTTTACAAATTTCCAAAATATGTCACTGAATGCTGAAAATAAAAGTTTTGAAAATTAGGGTTGTATCATAAATGGCTTGAACTATTCCAACTAGTCCCTTGCAAGCAATGGTGATTGATTTTCACCAAAGTAAAGTCCAGAAGACTGGCTTAATCCATGTGATGTCACTTTTTGTCAACAGATTATTTTTTTAAAGAATCATAACACTGGAGTGCCTAAAATCCCAAATATATCTACTTGTTGACATGTCAAACATAATTGGCCAACAGATCAAAACTAGCAAGCTTATGGTCAAGGAAAGCAACTGCGTTTAAAAAATATTGCCCTACAGGCCAATTAAAATTTTCCCTTATTTCCCCCCTCATTTTTTTTTGGGTTTTTTTTTAAAAATTCTAAGTTTTCCCGATTTTTTAAGTTCGGCACGTCACGTAAAGGAAAATGAGTTGGGTAGCTGCTTTGGGGTCTTCAGGGATGGTTTTTCACGGGTTTATGAAACTTTTTTTGGGGTTGTTTAAAAAAATTTTTTTTGTCAACCCCCTTTGGGCCCCTAAAGGGCCTACTTTCCGAAAAGGGTTTGTTTTTGGGGGGCCCAAAGATGTTCTCTGTGTTTCGTTTCCTTTGGGGCCCTCGGTTTCTAGCCACCCGGGACTCTGGGGGGGAAGCGGAGTCGGGTACTGATTTTACCTCCAGGGGGAAAAATCCCCTAAAACAGGCCCACAGTGGGGGCTTGATCCGGGGGCCCAAACAAATTCACGACACAGCGCTTTTATTTAGGCTATTATTGAAAAAAAAACCCAAAGCCCTGACAGGGAAAAGAGGCCAAGCCCCTTGCCAGAGACAGGAAAAAAGGTTTGGAAAGGGCCCCTGTTGGGGCCCTATGCTCCCCCTGGGGCTATAAGGCTAAGAAAAAACCCCTCATCCCCTTTAGTTTTTTAAATTCTTTGTTTTCAGGACCCGATGGGCCCAAAAAGATTTTGTGAAAGCACAAAGTCGGAAAACTTGCACTTTTATTTTCCTGTGAAAAGTATGTGATTTTTTTTAAAAACGGGAATTTTTATCTCGTATTTTGGATTTTTCCCATTTTGTATAGGTCTTTTCTGCGTAAATATTTAAAAGAAAAAAACCCCCATATCATTTTTTTAATTTGGGTTTTTCAGTTATTTCTTTGTTTTTTATATTAGTTTTTTGAAAAAGGTTGAAATTCCAACCAGGGATGGTGCCCCAAACCCCTTTAAAACCCAGTGTGCATGCTTTTTTAAAAATTTTGTCTTATTTTCCCTCCCGACACAATAGCCTACTTTTCCCCAAAGGCCCAAAATTTTTTTAATGTTTTGGCCAATTTTTGTGTGTGTATTCACAAAAAGGCCCAATGGGTTTTTATAGCTCTTTCTGAAGAACTTTTGGGGGAGGGAGTTGGCTTTGATTTTTAGTTTTTTTTTTCCAAAATTCTGGTTCTTTTTTAAAGAAATAAAAACCAAAAACATGATGTTAAAGGGGGGAGAAAAAAACGAAAGAAATTTTTGGGTAAGCTTTACATTTCTCTCAGAGAAATTTTTAACTCGTTCCTTTAATGTTGTGGTTGTGTGTTCCCCCCGTTAAAAAACTCTGGGGGGTTTACCCAGAATGTGCACTCTTGATTCACTCATCCCTTTTTAAAACACTGCGAGATTAAATTTTCAAAACTGAATTTAGAAGTTTGGTTGGGTTTTGGAAATGTTTTCAAATACCTTTGCCATATAGGGGAGCCATACTCCCGCCCTTTAGAGGAATTTTTTTTTCCTTTTTAAAAAGGGTAGAGAGGTTGGGTTTTGGTTTAAGAGGAAAAGTATGGCTGAAAGGGACTCTAAACCCCAACGGTTTTTTTACAAAATAACAAAAGGGAGTGTAGGGCTTGGCAATTATTGACATCACTAAATGAAAACAAGGGTTTTGGGGCCCGGGGGCCCTTTTATACAATGACAATAAACAATGAAATTCTGGTTTTACTGAAAGGGACGGGACCGCTTTCTTTCCCTTGGGGTTTTTTTTTCAAAAATTTTTCCCTTCATTTGCACAATTTTGTTTTATAAAAAAACCCAAAAAAAAAATAAAAAAAATTAACCAAAGACAAAAACTTTTGGGGTAAAAGGAAAAAAACAAACAGCAACAAAAAATACAGTCTCGCTGTTAGGGTTTTGGGCACCCCCACCACAAAATGATCGCTTTACAAACCCGACCCCCCTTTCTGCTAGGAGCCATTTTTTGGTGGGGGGGGGGGGGGGGGTTTGTTGATTTTGAATGATTATAAAAAAAAAAGAAATTTTTCTTAAAACCCTTTTACTGAAGTAAACAAGGATAATTTTGTTTCCTTCTGCCTTAAAAAAGATTTAAAAAAAATCCAAAACCCTCATTCTACCCTTTTTACGATTTCAAGACTTGTCAATTTTTTCATTTTGTACTTTTTTTCCGTCCCCCCCCTTTTATTTTAATTTTCAAAAAACTTTTATACAACGTCTTGATTTTCAATTGGGTTTTTTGTATTGCCCCCGCATTTTTTTTTTGCAGATTTAAAAACAGGGCAACAACTAAAAAAGTTATCTTCATTTCAATGCACTCATTATGTGGGGGAGCATCACATATTTAAAAAAATAAATTTTAATGAATTTATATAGCGCTGAATCTTGTAAAACAACAATGTATGTAAGCTCTCTGTTTTCAATAAAATGTCATCACACCAAAGCATTTTAAAACTACTGTAACTTTTCCCCCCCAATCTAAACCCTTTTGGGGAAAGCCCCTTGTTTCCCCTCAACTAAATGGGAAAAATCCATTTTTAAAATTTTTTTGTAGAAAATTACTACTATGCTGAAATTTGGGCAATGTTCTGGGGAAAAAACTTTTTACCCAAATTTTTAAAAGCAAAAAATTTCTGATGGGAAAAGGAATCCACAAATATAATCTTTTTCCCTTTACCAAACACACTACATTTTGATTTACCCCAAAAATCCTATCTTATTTTCATTCTTTTTCTTTTATTTCGAGGGATACTGGAAAAGAAACTATCCAGTCCCAATGAATATACAGTTATGTAAATTTGAAACCATTCCCACCAGCACACAATGGCCTACTTTTCCCAAAATGGGAAAACAGGTTTTAATGTGTGCGTAGATATCTGCGTGCATTTGCCCCCAAAGGACCTCAGTTTTTTAAGTTTCATCTGAAGGACTTTAGGGGGGAATGGAGTTGGCACTGATGTTAACTCCAGAGGAAAAATCCTCTTGAACGAGATTGGAACCCGGGTCAGCAGATCACAAGTGTAACGCTCTAACCACCAGGCTAATCTGTCCCCATATACTTCATTAGTTTTACTGGAGGCTGTGACACACAGAAAACTTCACACTGCAGCCCCTATGATAATAAACACAGTGGATGTACAATAGGAAGAAAGAGACGAACAGCAGAGAATACTGATTACAGTGTAACACCACATACATCTGCACCAATATGGGATGACTGCAAGAATTACATGGTATATACTTCCATTTCTCCCTTTGAAGTTGAAATAATTGTACATAGTGGGGAAAAAAAAAACACATGTACACACTGCATCCCCTTTAGTCAAAATTGACTTTCATTATTTGAAAAAATAAAACAATTCCTCGCACGCCAAAGTCGAGTGCTGGGTCTGACTTGTCAGGCGCTTAATGGCAGCACCAAGCATTTTTTCCGGTAATATGACGACAAAATAGTTGCTATCTGAGTGTCTGACAAAAGAAGAAGTTTATACAATAAACAGAATGTTTTTGTTTGGTGATTATTGTCTCTAAACTTTCAAAGAAAGAAAGGGCAATCTTTTTTTGCCATGTCAGAAGAGAATTTTCAAATATTATATTATACATACATATTAGGGCTAAATCTTTACTGCTTTTTTTGGGGGAGAGAGAGGGGTTTGGGTTAGTGTGGTGTTTTTTTTGGGGTGGTGGGTGGAGGGGTTTTGGGTTGTTAGGTGTTAACACTTCTTTCAGTCTCAAAACATGAAATTTAAAAAAGGGTTAAGAAATTAAATAAAAACATGTCATATAAAATCTAAGTCTTCAAATATTTCATAAAATTTGTTTTCTGGATTCTTTGTTTCAAATTTCCCCTTTTGGGACAATCATTTGGATTAATAATTTTAAAAAAAAATAAAATATATATGAATAAAAGAATATAAACATTTATAATAAGCCACGGGCATATTAAAAATGAAGAAATTTTAAGAATGTATATCATAATATGAACATAACAGGCTGATGCATAAACACTCAGAATAGATTAAGAATTTTTAAAAATAATAACAAAGTAAGTCAAATTTTGTTTGTGTTCCTTGGCTACAGCTCTAAGGTTCACCAATGGCAAGACTCTGCATATACGACCATTTCTCCATCATTATGGCAGCCACCTTCTGTCTTCGGGAATGAGGTCAACACAAGACACCAGCGTGCATACGTCTTTTTTTTATTTTTTTTTTTACTTTTACTATGTCACTCTTTCCTACCAACAAACAATAACCTATCTTCCGAAAAGTTTAAATGGGTTTTAACATGTGCGCAAAAAGTTCAACACGCATTGGCACACAGGTCCTCGGTTTATAGTCGCATCAGAAAGACTTTTAGGGAGGAGTGGAGTTTCTTTGTCTTCACATATAGTTAGCAAGGCTTTCTCATCACTGACAGACGCCAGCAAGCTTGATTCCTAACCACTAGGCTATCCAGGCCACATTGGGGGAGCGGAGTCAGCACTGCTGTTAACTCCAAGTAAAATCCCTTACAATGGTGGCTTGATCCCGGGACTGTTAGATCACCAGCGCATGACTCTAACCACTAGGCTATCCTGCCCTTCACCCCCCTTCCCCCCACAAGTATGGCTTGATATCAACTAGGCCACACAGATTTACAAACAATATGGATATTCAAACAACTGCAACATGCAGGCTAGATATACAATTTCATGATCATGAACACACATTTGTGAGGACAGGCACAGGCTAATCATACTTCTGCACATACGCACGCCACACACACAGTCACACACACAAATGCGCACAAACACACACACTTCCAACAGTTCAAACCTCTTAAAATCCCATATATACGCACACACACACACTGCTACTTCAGTTTTGCGTCCGTTGCCAGATGCACACCAGGTTGTTGTCTGTCCCTCCTGCCACCACACTCCGGTCAGACGACACCACCACATTGTTCACCGTCACCTGCACACAGGACGGGGGGTTTGGGGGTTGTTGGTTTGGGGTTTTTGTTTTGAAAGGGGGGGATCGAGACTCTGCAATGACATTGTTTTTTTGTTGTCATTTTGGGGGGGGTTTTTGCTGTTTTGATTCTCTTTTTATGGATTTTTTTTTTTACATCCAAAATTTTATATTACATGCATACATACTTACGTACATGCATAGATACATACAAGCATACACACATACATTAATAAACATACGTGCCTGCACTGATGCAGACTCAATCAGAGCAAGAGACTCTTCTATGTGCAGCATGAAAAAAAGAACAGCCAGCAAATTTCCAGATAAGAGAGATATGCTTTGGGTGTGTACAAATTAAGGACGTATTCCACAAGCCACATATTATAACAAGTGATATCAAAACCTGTACTAAGTAATTAGTACAGTTATTCCTTGTTTACAACTTTTTTTCTTTTTGTCTGTGAAGACTGTGTCTGTTTTATCTACTTTAACCTGCTTTTCACTTCCCTCTAGGGTTCTTTTCATGCTTCAATTAAGCCCATATATGGGAGCCATCTTCTCTGGAAAACATGGTAAGTCATATTCAAATAAGCTGCATGCACTGACATTGTTTATTCGGGCTAAATACTGTGTACGCCTACATGATTTTGCTCTTCTTACGGTAGTATGATGATAGTTTTATGATGTATGAGAGTGAACAAACTTTGTCATTTGCACACAGGATGTTCATTGGTTCGTTTCCTTCTAGTCAGGTGTTCCACAGCTTTAACACCCTGGGGTTAGTCACCCAGAACATGCACTCTGTCTGTCTCACTCATCATCCCACCTGGGAATCACAGCGAGATTAACTTTGAGTTTGAATTAATTGTAACAAGAACAGAGACACTTGCTGTTGTTTTGGGGTTTCTTCTGACTAAAACCTACCAGATTTGGATTGATGAAGTTTTTCCTCAAGTCTTGAGTCATGCTATTTTTTTTTAAAAGTCTGTGATCAACTTAAGGTAGCATAAGTCCAACACACACACACATACACAGTAACACATACCAGTCACATACAGTAACACGCACACAGAGTAACACACACACTAACACATAAACAGATACACACACAGTAACATGCACACAGTTCACACACACGCACACAGGGTAACACACACACACACACATAAACCATACCAGACACACACAGTCCACACTTCTCACACACTACTCACACACTAACACAAACCAGACACACACACATACAGTAGTGAACGCACACCTCCACACACATACACAGTAAGACAGACACACACACATTCTCTCTCACACACACTACTTGAGCACCAGATACAAATAACAACAATGTGATGCCAGATGATACTACGTCATTTCAAAAAAAAACAAATCTTTGATTTCAATTGTTGATCAAAAGTACTTAGCCCTGTGCACTTTCGATGGCGTAAATAGATCTACATACTTGTATAGAATAAACATGTCCAAGAGATGGTGAAATATAGAAAGTATGTAGGTTACACACACACACACACACGCACGCGCGCGCACACACCACACACACACACACACACAAACACCAGTCTCTTACAATGATATTAACCCAAAGAAAGTCTGTCCCAGTTAAAGTCTTTTGAACACATGTTATCATTTAATATATCTATCTAATTTTGTTTTTTCGGATACAATGGATAGGTTTGTCAAGTTCTTTAACTAATAGTTAAAATATGAATACACTCTTAAGGTAAAATTGATCTCTTGATTATGTAAATTTTAATGGTTATATAATTTGTTGCCGTTGTTGTTTTCCTATCGTAGACAGTTAAACAATGATAAGAATGGAAAGCATTTCTATAGTTAGAGATATTATAACGGAAAAGAAACAACTACAATTCATTACAATGATATGCACATGGTTTGTTTACCACATTGAAAAGATCTCTGTGTTCACAATGATATTTAACAAATGAGTAAAACATGAGAATATTATCGTGGAATACTAGAAGTATCTATGGAAAAGTGGATGGAATTAATGTAAACAAACTAAATGACGTACACATAAAAGACATGTTGATATTATACGATGTAATAATTTTACAAGAAACACATTTAGATAAAAAATCTGTAGAAGATGTAACTCTACCAGGATATATGTCAGTGCACTACTGCAGACCAAAAAGAAATAGATCTGTCAGTGCTTCAGGAGGTATTTCAGTTTTCATTAAGGAAGATTATCGAAAAAGTATAAAATTTTTACCACAAAATAGTTCAGATATTGTGTGGATGCAAATGATACAGGAAAACTCATTAAGATCATCAAACAAGAATATTTTTATAGGATGTGCATATATTCCACCCGAATTTTCTTTTTTTGGAAAAGTTCATACACAGAAAATATGGGAAAATTTAGAACAAGACATAGAAAGTTTGTCTGAAAGAGGTCAGATAATACTGTGCGGAGATCTAAATGCGCGATCAGGAAGACTGACTGACTTTATAGAAATAGATCCAGAACCAAGTTACTACAATTTACCTGAAGAAAATGAATATGACCAATGTTATCAAAGGTGCTCAATGGATAGAATTGTACAAAAATATGGAAGACTTTTAGTTAATATTTGTACAGACAATCAATTATATATATTAAATGGCCGAACATTAGGAGATTTACAGGGTAGATTTACATGCTTTCAACCTCAAGGTTCTAGTGTTGTGGATTATTTCATTTGTTCAAAATCATTTATGAAAGAGGTGAAACATATGAAAGTTAGAGATTTAATGGAATACTCTGATCATTGTCCACTAGATTTAGATATAGATATACCAGATATAGACAAAACATGTTTGCAGAGGTCTATAAAAATAGTAAGAGACACACAAGCAGAGTATATTACTAAAGATTCACCACAACAAACACGTTTTGTATGGGATACAAATTCCAAAGAACAATTTGAAAAGGCACTTCTACTACCAGCAATACAATCACACATAACACAAATAAAAACTGAAACAAATACAGTATTAAAACAAATAAAACAAAGTACAAAGCAGCCTGATTCCACAAACGTAGTAAATGAACATTCCAGACAACTGTCTGATATCTTTCTCAAAGTGGCACAATTAAGCTTGAGGACCAGAAAGTCAAAACCGGTAAGAAGAAATTAAACACAATAAAAAATGGTTTGATTCGGAATGTAACAGTACAAGAAAAGAAGTAAAGTCTCTACTAAATGCAATAAATAGAACCCCGTATAAACCTGAACTTCGAGAAAAATACTTTATGAAAAGAAAACAATATAATACTTTAATCAAAAAGAAAAAGAAAATCTTCAAAAATTCACTGGTATCACAGCTACATGATGCCATTGACGAAGATCCGAGTATATTGTGGAAAACTTTACAAAAATTAAAAGAAAGTGAAGATGATGGATTAAAACATCATAATCATATTAGTAGCAGTAAATGGACTGAACACTTAAAAACACTTATTGGTAAAGAACCGCAAATAGATCCAGACCACAAAAAGCAAGTACTAAGCAGGTTTAATGACTTAAAAGTATCTAATAACCCACTGCTAGATAAGCAAATTACAACTGAGGAAATTACAAAAACAATCAAAAAGTTGAAAAATAACAAATCGCCTGGAAAAGATGGAATCACAAACGAAATGATCAAATCAGTTTCATCTAATGTTATAGAGATAATGCGGAATATTTTCAATTTAGTATTAGAAACGGGTATATATCCCTGTGACTGGAAAGTAGGAGTGAATGTCCCAATCTATAAGAACGGATGCATATACAACCCAGAAAACTACAGAGGAATAACGTTGACAAACACTATTGGAAAACTTTTTTGTCAAATACTGAACCATAGAATTTCTGAATATTTAGAAAATAACAATAGTATTGTTAGAGAACAAGCTGGTTTCAGAAAAGCATGCAGAACAACGGACCATATCTTCCTACTTAACAATTTAATAGATAGTGTACTGAAAGTAAAAACTAAAAGACTTTATTGCTGCTTTGTAGATTTTCAGAAAGCGTTTGATAATGTGTGGCACGAGGGTCTTCTTATAAAGTTAAACGAAATAGGAATAACAGGCAAAACTTTTAATGTCGTTAAAAACATGTATTCCAATGCAACAATATTTACAAAAATACGAGGCAAACACACAGATGAAATCATGGTCAGAAAAGGGGTACATCAGGGAAATACATTAAGTTCTACATTATTTAATGTATATGTCAATGATATAGTTCAATATACTGATGAGAAAGATTCGCCATATATAACCGCAAAAGACAGAATTCCTTGTTTACTCTATGCTGATGACCTGGCATTGCTATCAACAACCAAAATAGGTCTTCAAACTAAACTGAATAAACTGCAAGAATACTGTTCTAATTGGGGTTTAAAGATAAACAAAACAAAAACAAAGGTAATAGTCTTTACGAGATCACCTCCTAAAATTCCAATTCATTTTAAATGTGGAGAGCATGTAATTGAAACAGTAGAAACTTATAAATATCTAGGTGTCGTTTTTCATCAGAACGGGAAATTTCAAGCAACACAAGAACATTTAGTAAAACAAAGCAACAAAGCAATATACGCCTTTAAAAGGGCAATTCATGGACAAAATTTAAAGACTACTATAATAATGCGTTTATTCGACTCACTGATAACCCCTGTTTTAACCTATGGAGCAGAAGTTTGGTTTCCTTTTTGTTTTAATGGGGATACAGAATTTCATATTGATAAACTGTTCAAGGCATGCTTATCCAATCAGTTTTCGTATGAGAATTTTCATGTAAAATTTTGTAAACAAATGATAGGAGTTCATAAAAAAGCATTAGTACTAACCACTTTGGGTGAATTAGGGAGATTTCCACTGACCCTTAAAATCATATGCCAGATAATATCCTTTTGGATTCATTTGACAGAATCAAAACCAGACTCTTATATTAGAATAGTATACGATTATTTGTATCAGAAGAATACATACGATAAATGGATAAACACAGTGAAAAATATTCTGTACACAATTGGATTCAAACATGTCTGGAAGAACCAAAGCACTCTTAATGTTCATCGGTTGAGTTATGCTGTTAGAAGAAAACTTGAGGACATGTATAAAACATTTTGGATCTACCAAAAGAAAGAGTTTGCAAAACTAAAATTTTATGATTTTGCTACCAAAGAATACAGATTGGAACCATACTTAGTAAACTATGAAAACAAAACTCATAAGAAGACATATTGTAAATTTCGCACAAGCTGTCACAATTTAATGATAGAGAAAGGGAGACACCAAAATATATCCAGAGAGGACAGAAAATGTAGACACTGTAACAAAATTGAAGATGAATTTCATTTACTTGATGAATGCATTTTATATGATGAACTCAGAAATAATTTGTTATTAAAAATCAAAACGAGAGACAAAGAATGCAAAAACTGTGTACATAAATTAAGTGACATAATCACAGTTGATATATATCAAGCAGATATCATCAGATATGTGTATGAGTGTTTTGAAAAAAGAGAGAAAGAAAAGTAGAATACAACATGTTTTTTAGTGTACATCACTTTTAGCCAAAATAGATAATTATAGTTGATGTTTTTGTTGTGTCAAATAAGTCTACATGACTTAAATGGCAATAAAATATTCTGAATCTGAATCTGAATCTGAATCAGAGTAAGACACACACACATTCTCTCTCTCTCTCTCTCTCTCTCCTCTCTCTCTCTCTCTCACAGAGTAAGACACACATACACACTCTCTCTCTCTCACACACACACACACACACAGTAATGCACATACACAGTAAGACACAAACACACACACTCCCTCTCTCAAACACACACACAACAAGTAACAAACACACACAGAGTAATACACACACACACAGACACTCACTGTTGCTTTTTCCTCCTCTTCACTCAAACCCTCCACATCTGGCCACTCCAGAATCTAAAACAGGATTACACAAACTTTGATTTTTCTATAACCCCCCCCCCCAAAAAAAAAACATTCACAAATCACCTCACAACACAACCTGTAAAACAGTGATACACACCACTGCTCCTGTTCACCGTAACTAGAATTTACAGACAGAAACTTGTAGAAACCACTCTCCTGAAACCATTACCTTAGAATGTAAACGAGCGATACATGCCTAAATTTATTTTGAAAATGATTTATAAAGGATGAAACGTTTACCTGACAACCTTTCACTGATATGTCAAAATGCAGTATACATCTTCTTCTTCTTCTTCCTTTTTTGTCATGTTTCTCCCAGGGGAGGTTTGACATTGATGAGCCTTCTCCATCTCTCTCTGTTTTGAGCTTCCTCCTTATTTATGCCCCTCTCTCTAAGACCATCTGCAATACAGGCAGCCCAGGTTTTGCTAGGTCTTCCCTTTGGTCTCTTTCCATCCACTACGAAGCTCATTGCTCTTTCTATGATGTATACATCCTTACTTATTTTCTTTTTCTTTTTTTAAATGATTTGCAAATCATTACAACCCATTCATTGATACATCAAAATGCATTTTACATCCTGCTCACGTGCTTTGAATTTTTTAAATTTTTTTTAAAGAAAAGACAAATACATAAACCATTTACCTGAAAAACTTACATTTATACATCAAAATACAGTTTTTGTTTTTCAGGGCTGGTTTTCATGCTGAAGTTGGATGCGCTGGGCCTGACTTGTCAGGCATTTAACGGCAACGCAACACATTTTCGCTCATAAGACAGACTACAATAGTTACTGTCTGAGCATTTAAAAAAAAATTCTTTTATATCGAGGATACTGGAATAAGCACTCATGTGCTTTTTTACATCCAGTCCCCGTGTGTGTGCGGTTTTATAAATTCTGTCATCCGTTCCCACCGGCACACAATGGCCTACTCTTACAAAAAGCGGAACAAGATTTAACGTGTGCGCAAGATGTTTTGCGTGCGTTCGCACATGGGGCCTCGGTTTATAGTCTCATCCGAAGCTATCCTGCCCCCAAAATGTAGTTTAAATCCTTGCTAATGTTCGCTCTGGAATTAAAAATTTTTTTTTTAAAAACAAAGTTCCAACAAAGTTTTCGAAAAGAGAAACAAACCTGCGAAGGAAGCAGTATGGAGGACGAAGGTGTGGGCACGGACTTAACGACGTTCTTCACATCGTACAGGTAAACGTTTCCCTTGTCGTCCCCCACACTCAGCACACCTGCAATCAATACAATATCATTCATCCCCTTTATTCTTCTGCTAGAGCTCTGAGGTTTACCAATGGTGACATTTCTTTTGCGTATGTGACCATTCCCCCACCCAACACCACCACTGAGGTAGCCATATTCTGACTGAACCTACCAATTTTGCATTTTTTCTTTGACACAGTTCACAAGTCTCGCACACGAAACTGGTACACTTTCACTACTCGATCAGTCCTTCGGATGAGACTATAAACCGAGGCCCCATGTGCAAACGCACGCAGAACATCTTGCGCACACGTTAAAACCCTGTTCCGCTTTTCGTAAGAGTAGGCCATTGTGTGCCGGTGGGAACATGACAATTTACAAAACCGCATACACACAGGGACTGGATGTAAAAAAGCACATACGTGCTTATTCCATTATGCTCAATATAAAAGAATAAATAAATATAGGACTACATTTATCAAGCGTTACGAGAATCGTGTTCCATGTGTAAAATCCACAGAAAGTAATTGCATTGTGTACCACTTTAAGTCATGGCTGATTTCTCTGCATGAAATTCGGGCTGCTCTCCCACATAAGCAGCGCCACCCTTTTTTTTCTTTCTTTTCCTGTCTGCAACTGTATTTGTTTTCACTGTCAGGGTGGCTTTTTTTCTACAGAATTTTGCCAGGGACAACTCCCTTGCTACTGAGGGTTCTTTTACGTGCGCTAGATATGTGTACCACACAGGACCTCATTTTATCATCTCATACGAAAGACTATCACCCTGACCACCTACCACTCATGGTCTAGTGGATGGGGGGGGACAATTTCTGGCCCAAACGGGGATCGAACCACCACACACTTTGAACCCAGACTTTGCTTTCTAGGCAGGTGTGTTACCTCTAGACCACCTTCTTCTTCTTCTTCCTTTTTTGTCATGTTTCTCCCAGGGGAGGTTTGACATTGATGAGCCTTCTCCATCTCTCTGTTTTGAGCTTCCTCCTTATTTATCCTTTACCAGTTGGATGGGTGACTGTTTGCGCGCTTTGGCTTCAGTACAGTTCCCCCAGCTGTAAATGGGTACCTGCCCTCTTTAGGGTCAGGGAAGGTAAAGCAGCGAGGGAGAGGAGATGGGCGCTGCCCTCAATATGCTGGCCCTAGAGAATGAGGTCTCTGACGCCTCGCTCCCCTACGACCTTATAGGTTATGGGACTCCTTTACCTCCTTTTACCTTATTTATGCCCCTTTCTCAAGATCATCTGCAATACAGGCAGCCCAGGTTTCGCTAGGTCTTCCCTTTGGTCTCTTTCCATCCACTACGAAGTTCATTGCTCTTTTTATGATGTGGTGGTGGTCTGCTTTCCGTTGAACTCATAGACCACCGATCCGCAATAAAAAGACAAGCTACCCACCGTTGACGTATCCCAGGTTGATGTACTTGAGGCCGACTTCAGGGTAGGCCAGTCGCAGCAAAGGTATCACCTGTATGGTTTTCTTTGATCCCCGAGACTTCAGGTGATCGTCCAGATTCCACACCAAGATGTTCTCCGCTCCCATGCACTTGGTTGCTGATACAAAACACAAACGTACACAAGCGCATGCACGCACACACACACACACACAAAATATGTGACAAACGCCATTCTCTGTGACTGAAATATAAATCACCAGAAAAGTTAAATCGTTTCGATTATAGCAATGATGTCAGGAAGAGACTTTATATTAACTGCAACAGCATCGATAATAGGATGATAGTTAAATATGACACAGTTTTTCGTTCAAGTTTTACCATACATAAGAATTCTTTTTGTGTGTGTGTGTGTGTGTGTGTGTGTGTGTGTGTGTGTGTGTGTTGTGTGTGTTGTGTGTTTGGTGTGTGTTGTTTGAATAGAGTTCGGTTGTTTGGGGGTTTTTTGGGGGGGATGTGGGGGCAGTTTTCTGTGTGAGCATTTCTTCATTGGGACATGTGGGGTCTTTTTGTTTTCATTTAATGTCTTGGCTAAGAGCTATCATATCATCTTGAGCTGTATTGTCCTGTTTTGTATTGTGATGTATTGCTTTGCATTGTACTGTACAAGTAATGTAGCGCAGAGTACTGCACTGTACTGAATTAAATTTCATTATATTGTGCTGTACTGTTTTGCATCATACACCACCTTTAGACACGTTTCTCAGCATTAACCTTTCCCCTAAGGGTAACCCACTACAGGGTAACCAACCATCTACTTACCCTTCCCTCCATATCACCCACTACTGGGTTACAAGGGTAGCATACAAATGTGCACAGTGCACATACCCTGGGAAAGAGGGGTTCTCTCCCTTAACGTAGGGATAGTGTTAAACAAATGCGAGGGGGAAAAAAAAAGACTTTGCAAAAAAAAAAAGAAAACATCAAATTCCTTACCAACAAATCCGTTGTCCATGGCAACCAGAGAGTCCACTTCCCCAACACCCCTGCCAGACTCTGTGATGGAGACGGAGAAGCTGTGTTCCCTGAAAAACACACCCACACACTATGGGATAGCCTAGTGGTTAGAACATTGTGCTTGCAATCTGACAACCCGGGTTCGATTCCCGTTCAAGGAGATATTTTCCCCTAGTGTTAACATCAGTGCCGACTCCACTCTCCCCAAAAGTCCTTCGGATGAGACAATAAACCGAGGCCCCGTGTGCGAATGCACGCAGAACATCTTGCGCACACATTAAAATCCTGTTCCGCTTTTCGTACGCGTAGGCCATTGTGTGCCGGTGGGAACAGATGACAGAATTTACAAAACCGCATACACACGGGGACTGAAGGTAAAAAAGCACCTAAGTGCTTATTCCATTATTCTTGATATAAAAGAATAAAATAAACAAAAATACATATGTGACACTCCACCACAAAATGAGCCACTTTGCACCTGACCCACTTTTCCGCTAGGAGCCATTTTAGGCAGGTGGGGGGTCAGGTTGCCGATTTTGTGATTTTGATTGATTATAAAACTATAGCCATTCTTCTACCTTGTACTGAAGTATCAAGGCGTAGTTTTGTTTCCTTTTACTTTCAAAATGCGTTTTAATTTTACCCAAGCCCTGTCTGACCACCTATTTTGACATAAAACTTGTCAATATCTTATTTTGTCACTTTCTGCAGTATTTTGTCACTTTCTGCAGTTTATCAATTCAATTTGTGATAACTTTTCATATAATTTTTCGATTTTCAATCTGTTTTCTGCACTGAATAGCATTTTTATTGCATAGTGATAACAACTTAAAATTTACCACAAGCGCAATGCAACTCATTGTGTGACGGAATGCCACATTTATCATTAACTGGAATGAATTGTTGTTCTTGCATACTCCCCAGCTTAACTCACTGGAGTCATGCAGCAGATAGAGACATGCTGTATGCCTGGCTAAGGCACGCTTCAGTTCCTTACAAAAAAAATTCCGCCATTTCAAAGGGAAATTACTCAAGCCTTTGACAGCGAGTTCTTCCCCCCTTAGCCATTTAACTGATCAGTGATGTCACAAAAGGGTTTTTTTAATCTGTTTGTGGCTATGGGATTTTCTCAAAAAAGGATGCCAGCACAAAAGAAGTTAATTGATTTGTCAGTAAAATATGGAAACTTTTTACATCAAATACTGATTCTTGAGGCTGAGGAAACGTCACTGTGTGTCAAAGTAATTTTTATTCTTTTTGTGTGTGTGATTTAGCTGTTAGATACTTATACCATGTAAAGGTAAGCAAATGTCAAAATGGTTTTTATTTTTATTTTATTCTTTTATATTGAGGATAATGGAATAAGCACTTATGTGCTTTTTTACATCCAGTCCCCATGTGTATGCGGTTTTGTAAATTTTGTCATCGGTTCCCACCGGCACACAATGGGAGGGGGGAGGGGAGGAGGGGAAGGGCTGTTAGCATTCACTGACTTGATTTTTTAAAATGACACAAACACATATACATCTATGGGAAAAAAAAATGTAATTACTGAAAGTACATAAAATGTACTTTTACACTGTCTGGCATTATCAGTTTTATGTTTGCTGAATTTTCAGACAATGGCCAAAATAGCATTTCACAAAACGTGACTCCAATGAGTTAATGCCCTGGTAGTCACCCAGAACATGCACTCTCTCACTCAACCCACCTGGGAATCACTGTCAGACTGTAAGTACACACTGGATGAGAAGTTTGCGTGCATGAATGTTTTTCAAGTACCTTGCCATGCAGGCAGCCATACTCTGACTTCAAAGGACTTTCTGTTTCTCCTTTTATACGTAAAGTGCAGGTTGTTATGCTAAGAGCTTGTCATGTCTGAAGACAATCTCAACGTAACGTTGTAAAGCATAACAACATGTTGATGTATACCGTAGTACTTTGCTTACATGAATAACTGATTAAGCTTTTGGGCTGGACCAAACTGGAATAAGAGAGAGAGAGAGAGACTGACAGACTGACAGAGAAAATAAGAGCGAGAATGTGTGTGTAATGTTTATTGAGAAAATAAGAGCAAGAATGTGTGTGTAATGTTTATTGAGAAAATAAACGAGAATGTGTGTGTAATGTTTGAGAAAATAAACGAGAATGTGTGTGTAATGTTTATGAGGGCAAGTTGAAAGGGACACAGCAGAAAAGAGATTGCGATCATTCAAAATTTCCCTTGCCTACCATTTGCATATATGATTAATAAAAGTTGATTTTGACAATCTTAAAAATGCCCCCCCCCCCCCCCCCCCCCCATCTTTAAAAAAAAAAAAAAATGTTTGTCAACATTTCAACTTCAACAAAAATTCAGTATAAAGATCATAGGAGTTCCATGGAATGTGGTTACCTTAATGCTGGGATGAAACAGTCGCACACACAAAAATATCACCATTGGTAAACTTCAGAGCCCTAGCCAAGAAAAAAAAACCAAACAAAAGAAAAGAATACACAAAATAGGAGTTCCATTCTGACAATGATTATCAACAACAACCAGCCAAAATCTCAATTAGCCGACTTCTGAATGACTTCTCCCTAAACTCCTTGAGAAGTCAATGGGCCATTGCACTGAATTTTTCAGGCAGAATGTTTTGAGCAATTTGAGCCTAGTGAAACCCATTTCTCTCTCTGTTAAAGTGTGGAGAAATGTAATGTAAGAATATAAGCAATAAAGTGGCTTCACAAGTAAAATCATAGCGGAAAATCTGATGCACATAGCACATACAAATTGCTCATAACACTTTTGCTCTTGAATGGACTCCATATAAGGCCTTGTTTAATGATGAAAATTAAGTGTTGGAATATCTGTTGAATACCTTTGTTGTACTATAAGCATATTTTATGTTGCATGACAGTCACTATAATAATCATATATAGAACCTTCATAGAAAAAATGTATACTAACCCATGTAAAACATACTATCTCTGTTGCGTCCGCTGTCTGTCTGTCTGTCTGTCAGCTGTCTCATTCTCTTTCTCTCCTTTATTTGTGTGAGTGTGTATGTGTTTGGGTTTTATTTTCTTTCTGTTTTTCCTCACGTTTCTTTATCCTATCATTTTTTCCCTTCTCCTTTTCGCGAATATTTTTCAATGCCTTTTTTCCTTCACATAACAAAAACCATATTTCATTAGAATAATAATGATAATAATAATAACAACAACAACAACAATGTAAAACATGATAAAATTGAATTAAAATTATTTTAAAAAATTTTTTTTACAAGACAGAAAATCTAACGCAGATTATGCACAATATTCACACGACAAATATTCAGCAAGGAAAATAAAACAACAAAAAAATGCTGACTCTACAAGTCGAGTTCTGTGGGAAGAGGAGGCAACTGGGACTTTGCCGAGCGCCCATCCCACAAATCCCTTCTCCGTCACGGCCATCAGGGCACCGCTCTTTCCGCTGAACGTCAGGCACAGGGCGTCGCCAACACTGCCCGACGTCTTCACCTTCATCAACGGACTGAAACACGACAGTTCCAATACGCCGACTTTTCAACAAACTGTATACACAAACTCAGGTCTTTGGCTATTTTTTTTCTTTCTTTAAATTTTCATTTCAGTCCATACATAACACACAGAGAGAGGGAAAAGGCTCATCAATGTCAAACCTCCCCTGGGAGAAACATGACCAAAAAAAAAGAAGAGATACAAAGATGAAGTTCATACAAAGATGGGTTTGAGGAAGTCAACCACGCAGTGTATACTTTTGTCTATGAAAGTTTAAAGCCAAAGTTCCCTGAGTTCAAACATTTCAACAACACAAGAATTGTTTTTAAAAAAAAAATTTTCCTGATCATACCATAAACTATAAAAGAATAAATAAAATAAAAATAAATAAATAGATATACATGCAGAAAATCAGATGCGTATGTTAAAGGTCCTGTTAATTCATATTTGCATCCAGTAGGTTATGGAAACAGGAACATACCCAGCATGCATCCTGTTCATGTTAACAAAAAATGAGCTGCTCTGAAGTTGACACTGTCTGCTGAGGCTAGCAGGCAAGACCTCGCAGCGCACAAATCCCGCATAACTCAAGTCCAGGGTGCAGTGCTAAAATTTGTGCGCCCCTTCCTTTTACCAAGTCCAAGGGTGGACAGTTCTAGTACCAACAGACTGCGCTGGTTTGGGCACGTTCAACGGAAAGCAGACCACCACATCATAAAAAGAGCAATGAACTTCGTAGTGGATGGAAAGAGACCAAAGGGAAGACCTAGCAAGACCTGGGCTGCCTGTATTGCAGATGACCTTAGAGAAAGGGGCATAAATAAGGAGTAAGCTCAAAACAGAGAGAGATGGAGAAGGCTCATCAATGTCAAACCTACCCTGGGAGAAACATGACAAAAAAGGAAGAAGAAGAGGAAGTGTGGTCAGTTCCTGCTATAATTAACAGCACCAGCTGGGCTGGGCTGGATAGCAGCTGAGAGTGGCTGAAAATGGGAGAAACTGTCAGCTGAGTCCTGCAGAGTGACAAGCACAGGAGAAGACCAGGCACTGCACACCTCACCTGATACGGGAACACCGAGAACAGGGACTTCTTCTTCTTCTTCCTTTTTTTGTCATGTTTCTCCCTAAAGGGGAGGTTTGACATTGATGAGCCTTCTCCATCTCTCTTGTTTGAGCTTCCTCCTTATTTATGCCCCTTTCTCTAAGATCATCTGCAATACAGGCAGCCCAGGGACAGTAATCCCATTTCACCTCAAAGAAATCTATCCTATGCCGAAAAAATGAATACAAAACTTTTTTTTTTAAACATTTTGGATACCCATTCAAAAACAACAACAAAACCCTACAGACTTCACTGCATGTTTTTCCTCATCTAAATCTTTCTTCCATTTAAAAAAAAAGAAGAAAATAATTATACAAAAAATATATATAAAACATATACAAATAATAATGGTGGATTGGTGGTCTAGAGGTAACACGCCTGTCTAGAAAGCGAAAAATCCGGGTCAGAAGTGTGCGGTGGTTCGAATCCCGTTTGGACCTGAAACTTTTTCCCCTTCCACTAGACCATGAGTAGTGGTCTGGGTGCTAGTCCTTCGGATGAGACGATAAAGCGAGGTCCCGTGTGTTACACAAAAATTATTTAGCACACGTAAAAGAACCCATGGCAACAAGAGAGTTGTCCCTGGCAAAATTCTGTAGAAAAAAGCCACTCTGATAGGGAAACAAATGGCAGTTGTAGACAGAAAAAAAAAAAAAAAAGGGTGGCGCTGCTCCCCGGGAAGAGCAGCCTGAATTTCACGCAGAGAAATCTGATGTGACTTAAAGTGATATCAATAAAAAAAAAAATAATAATAATTTATCACCTGTGGTTAACGGTTCCCTCAGCACCAGGCATCCCAATGTTCCACAGCATGATGGAGCCATCTTTAGATCCACCTGCACAGGTATAACAGGTCAAGGTAAAGGTGTCCCATAACCTATGTGGTCGTAGGGGAACGAGGCATCAGAGACCTCAACTTCTCCAGGGGCCAGCATATTGAAGGCGCGCCCATCTCCTCTCCCTCGCTGCTTTACCTTCCCTGACCCTAAAGAGGGCAGGTACCCATTTACAGCTGGGTGAATTGGGGGACTGTCGTGAAGCCAAGGCACGCAAATGGTCACACACCCAAGTGGAAACCACGCTCAATGCTGCTTAACCTTAGCTGGGGGAAAACGTGAGCTATCCCGTCCCCAATATATACATATGTATACCAAAAGACTGTGCTGTTTGTTTCTGTACCATGCTTATATCGTAAGAACTGTGCCAACAACAAACAAAAAAGACATAAAATTTAAGACAAACTGATCATAAGCTACTGCAGAACATCACAGTTCAAAGTACTGAGGGGGGTGGCACAAAACAAGACCAAAAAGAAAGAAAAAAGGTAAAAAACAAAGTAAAAAACCCAAAAAACATGAAATGCAGAAAATGAGTTAAAACAGAAAAGAAAAAAAACCAAAAATAAAAGGAAAAAAATTGCACCCCCTGACACCCCCCCCCCCCCCCCCCCTCCTACCCACCCACCCCGAAAAGAATTTGATAGTTTTGACTTTCCATGGGTAAACACACTTGATACACACACACACAAGCACGCACACACACACACATCATCGACAAAAAACTTTTAAAATTCTGACCAACCAGAAGCAAAAGATCATATGACAGATCAAACTAGGAGACATGTACACAAATATAATCAAGTATAATCTCATTACCTGTACACACACATGTAACATGTACACACACATTTTTCTTTTACACTTGAAACCATGCACATACCACTCTAGCAAAACACACACACACATATATATCAACCCAACAATAACAACAACACAAACAGATACTACTGTAACAACACACAAACAGATACTACTGTAACAACACACACACACACACATACACATCATCCCAACAACAAGAACAACACACATATACACACCACCCCAACAACCCCCCACACACACACTCACAAACACCCATACCCAAAACATATGCACGCACACACACTACAACAAACCACCCCACCACCACACATCAATACCCCCAAAAAGCACACACACTCCCCTTAGCCCCCACAACACACACACTCCTCTACGCCCCCCTACCCACCACCACACTCACACAACATAACACACATTCCCCCTGCCCCACCTCCCCCCACAAACACAACACACACATCCCCTCAACACCAAACACACCCCCCCCCCCCCCCCCCCCCCCTCTCAACACCACACACACACACAAAGGCCACTCACTAAACAGCAAACTGGGACAGTCGGGATGGAAGGTTAAACAGCTGATGTATTTGCGGTGTCCCTTGATGGTGCTGTAACACACCAGCTGGTCGGGATAGATCAGCTTGATGGTGCAGCTCAGACCTGCACAGGTTAAACATCCATGATGACAACCGGTTTCCTTGGAGGTTGGGGGTGGAGGGGGAGGTGTTTGTACCACATTTTCTTCATTAGTACCCTTGCATAATTCTAAGCTGTTTTATTTTATTTTTTATATCTTTTATATCTAGGATAATGGAAGCTAGTAAAGGTTAGGGCTTTTAAATTTTTTATTTTTTTTAAATTTATTCTTTTATATCGAGGATAATGGAATAAGCACTCATGTGCTTTTTTACATCCAGTCCCCATGTGTATGCGGTTTTGTAAATTGTGTCATCTGTTCCCACCGGCACACAATGGCCTACTCTTTCGAAAAGCGGAGCAGGACTTAACGTGTGCACAATATGTTCTCTGTGTGTGTGTGGTGGGATGAAAAATAAAAAATTTAAAAAAGAGATAATTTTTTTACATTTTGTTTATTTCTTTCATGCTGCTGATCACTATTTAAAAAAATTAACTTTTTTTTTATTAAATCCGCTTTTCCTCTCACACACATTCACACACACACACCATTGGTAACTTTTTATTATGCTAGTAAATATGTTCAAAACAAAACTTGTGAATTGATTTAAAAAGGTAAAGGCGTCCCATTACCTATGTATCTTTCACAGCTCGCTCTATATGTAGGTTGTATACAAACTTAGCAATGGTTTACACAACTTTTTACAGCTCGTTCAAAACGTTGCTGCATGTCGAATTGAGGTTTTCAGTGATCGTTTACAGGTGCGAAAAATGTGTACGTGATTTATAAATCGTATGTTTGTTCATTTCGATAATGCTGTTGATGTGTGTGTGTGTGTGTTTTTAGAAAGAAAAGAATCCCTTGTGCAAAGTTGTGTGTGTGTGTGTGTGTGTGTGTGTGTTGTGTGCGTGCGTGTGTGTGTGTGTGCGTGTGTGGTGGGATGAAAAATGAAACATTAAAAAAAGATAATTTTTTTTACATTTTGCTTATTTCTTTCATGCTGCTGATAACTATATATATATATTTTTTTTAAACCCCAAAATCAGCTTTTCCTCTCTCTCTCTCTCTCACACACACACCACACACACATTCACACAGGTAACTTTTTATTATGCTAGTTAATATGTTCAAAACAAAACTTGTGAATTGATTTAAAAAATAAAGGTAAAGGTGTCCCATAACCTATGTGGTCGTAAGGGAGCGAGGCATCAGAGACCTCAGCTTCTCTAGGGGCCAGCATATTGAGGGTCCCGCCCATCTCCTCTCCCTCGCTGCTTTAACCTTCCCTGACCCTAAAGAGGCAGGTACCCATTTACAGCTGGGTGAACTGGGGGACTGTACTGAAGCCAAGGCACACGAACAGTGACCCATCCACTTGGTAACCACGCTCAATGCTGCTTAACACTGGCTGGGGGAAAGTGAGTGCTATGACCACTGAGTTATCCCGTCCCCTGAATTAATTTACAGAATACCAAAAACGTTCTCTCAAAAGAATTGCAGATTAGTTATAAACAGGGGTACATACCAGAATATGTTCATGTCGATGCTTTCACACTGTATATAAGTGAATGAGAAAAACTGTGTGTACTTCAAGTGCTCTGCATGTGTTTTCACGAAGTACACACAGGCATGTATGCCGGCGCATCATTCCAACTTTGGAGATGGTGTCTAAACCAGACACTTATGTGCATGCATTTTTCAAACATTCTGTCACCTGCTCCTACTTCCACGAAATAGCCTACTCCTCTGAAAGGCAAAATAGGTTTTTTAACATGTGCTCAAGATGTTCTGCATGCACTTGCACACACGGCCTCAGTTTATAGTCTCATCCGAAAGATTTTGAGGGAGTGGAGTCAGTACTGATGTTAACTCCAGGGTAAAAATCCCCGAAAAACAGGTACCTCCACGGTGGCTCAATCCCAGGCCGTCAGATCACGACGCTCTAACCACTACGCCCAAAAATGAATAAATTAAAAGAAGACACCAGCTCACCAGCCACAGCTAACACGTTGATTTTCCTGCCATCGCCTTCTAAAGTGGTCCACGCCAGTGTGTAAAAATCCTGAAATACACAACAACAACAAATATAGTTATCATGATAATACTACCATTCTAAATGGAAAGAATTGGCAAGTCTGCTCGGAAATCAGAAAATCCCACTGGAGAGACGCTGTCTAATATATAAGGCCTGCATCAGACCTGTTCTCCTGTGTGGCTTGGGGACGTGGGTTTTCACAAAAACTGTCGAACGTTTGTTGAAGATGCATGACAAAGATCATTTTAAGTACCTCGCCATACAGGCAGCCATATTCTGACTTCAGAGGAGTCTATCACTGTAAATATCAGTTGCAGTAATGTTTGCAAGATACCTTTTCTGCACGTGCTCAGACATTAAATCAAAGAAGTTGAAGGTTCAAATCTTGGCTGCGAAGTCAGGTGAATTAAGGATGTGTGGATTTTTACGATCTCCCAGGTCAACTTCAAGTGCACACCTGCCAGTGCCTTAATTCCCTTCAAGTATAAACACACGTAGAAGAACAAATATGCACGTTACAGATCCTGTAATTTATGTCAGCGGCCAGTGGGTTATGGAAACACAAACATGCCCAGCATACAAGTTGTAAAATGAAATGAGCTGCTCTGTAGTCGGAACGTTTGCTGAGGCCAGCAGGCAGACCTCCTGCAAGGTTACAACTACCAGCACAGAAGACCAGAGAATAAGAGGTAAAGGTAAAGGTGCCCCATAACCTATGCAGTCAATAGGAAGCAAGATGTCAGAGGTCTCAGCTTCTCCAGGGGCCAGCATATTGAGGGCAGCGTCCATCTCCTCTCCCTCGCTGCTTTACCTTCCCTGACCCTAAAGAGGGCAGGTACCCATTTACAGCTGGGTGAACTGGGGGACTGTACTGAAGCCAAGGTGTGCAAATAGTCACCCATCCACTTGTTACCCAAGCTCAATGCGGCTAAACCTTAGCTTGGGGAAAGCAAGACCATCTATCCCGTACCACAGAGAGAGAGAGACAGACAGACAGAGAGAAAGAGACACAGGAAAAGACAGAGAGAGACATGAAGGACGGGCACCTCAGCTCTGTCGGTGTCTTTGAAGCGTTTCATGACCAGTCCCGTCAACACATCGATGAAACACACCGTGTTGCCTCCACAAGTTGCTAAGATCTTCCCAGTCTCTCCTGCAACACGGCAAGATTTATCTTTGGAAATGTTTGCATATCATTAAAAAAGAATAATATCATTAAAAAACAATAATATCATTAAAAAACAATAATATTCATTCATCATGCCTGTATTGCAGATGATCTTAGAGAAAGGGGCATAAATAAGGAGGAAGCTCAAAACAGAGAGAGATGGAGAAGGCTCATCAATGTCAAACCTCCCCTGGGAGAAACATGACAAAAAAGGAAGAAGAAGATTCATTCATAATGTACATTCCTCTCTCAACAAATCATCTTTCATGCGCTCAATGACCACTTTCAGTCTCCATCATGAAATTTTTATTTTTTACGATAGTACAGAAAGTGCAAACAACAATATTGCAAAATTCAATAAAAATTTAACATAATAAACAAATGGGATTGGATTTGGGGGGGAAAAAAACGAACCTGATATTAAGGATGGGCTAGATTATAAATTGTTATCAGAGAGCGTGAAGAAAGATTAAAGCATGGTTGCCGGAAGCATACATGATTTGGCTTCTTCCAGGCATATGCATCTCACATTGTTTCTGGAAACTACCTGAAATGGATTTGCAAATTAACAATTAAAAAAAAGTCGCATGTATATAGCATGCAAATTGTACTGTTTGTAAAGGCAGTCCCTCTATGCAACTTTTATCTGCTCCCCTTTTCTCCTCTGTATCTTAAATACTATTTGCTGTTAATTTGCACACAACCTTTTTTGGTTGGTCTGGGTTTTCTTGCTCACTGACAAAATTTACATTTGGGTTTTAAAATGTTTATTCAGAAAACAAACACATCATCATACACACACCCATTTGGAGCAACAAGAAGCTGATAGCTTACAGTGTGCTCCACCAAAATTAACACTTTTTAAGGTTAACACAACTTTCTTTTCAAAATAAAGGGAGAAATTTTTCAATACAAATACTGATGTCCTAACTAAAAACGAAGTAAGAAATTATGGAACAATTTAAACAAGTGTTGATATTTATTATGATGATAAGCTACTTTTATACTCTGTAAATTTCTCTGTAAATATCTAACCTTCTCTCCCTCCCTCTCCTCTTCACCAAGATTATCTTTCTTTACTCTTCCCCTAGCATTCATTTTAAGAATTGTCTTGAATGAAAAGTTGGTTTGTTACTTGGTGTGTGTGTAGGCTTCTGCAAACACCCTCAATGTATTTTCTTTTTTGTTTTTTCCAGTAAACTAAATTGTTTTCTACTGTCATTTGGATAACCAGTGCATTTTTCTCATTCTTTTCTTTGGTCTTTTGTTTATCTACAATTCAGCCTGAGCAAAAGAACTTCATGAGAACACCAATAAATTAATTTGAAATGTATGCACTTCAGATCTTTTTTGTTTTCCTTTTAGACTTTCTTCTTCTACTCAAACACTCAGAAAGCAACTATTGTTGTCCAATGTATGACAAAAATGCATCACGCTGCCGTTAAGCGCCTGACAAGTCAGGTCCAGCGTATCCAACTTTGGCATAAGGAATAATTGTTATCTTTTAAGTCTTTTTGGAAAAAAGGCAGGAGAATGGACCAAGAAGGCAGAAAATAGACAAGGAGGTGACAGGAAGAAAAGGAACAAGGCAGAAACAAAGAGAGTGATAGAAAAGGGGACATTTCTGGCACAGAATTTCCAGAAGGTGGAGATGCTATTAAAATTTTATACTGACAGACCCTCGGCATCTCCACAGAAGAATAACTTTTTTTTTAAATGAATGCACGTCAGTTTTCTATCTTTTCCCTTTTAGACTATATCACACACTGACACAGAAGATGGACAAACAACTCGAACAGTCTTAGGTTCAATTCCACCCCAACACACACACACTCTCTCTCTATCTGTCTCTCTCTCTCTCTCTGTCTGTCTCTCTCTCTCTTATATATCCCTAAAGGCGGGGACTGATTGTAAAAAAAGCACATGGGTGCTTATTCATTATCCTCGAAATAAACGAATTTGTCATTGTCATTGTCAAGAAAGAGAAATTTACAACAACAGCAACAACAACAACAACAACGAAGTCTTTCTGCCAGTACCTGGGGTGACCAGGCTGGGTTCAAAGGCACACATCCACACTTTGGTTTCTTTGCGTTTCTTCCCATCCAGGATGCTATGGCAACACAGGAAATGCTGGGGGTCATACTCCCCCAGTGCTGGCTGCAAACAAATATCAACATGTTTGGTTTTAGCAATCTGAAAGGAAAAATCCTAACTTGACTTTCGTGTGTGTGTGTGCGTGTGTGTGTAAAAGTATTGACATGAACATATTCTGGTATGTACCCCTGAGTGTGTGTGTGTATGTGTGTATGCATGCGCGCGTGTGTGTGCTTATTGTTTAATTACTATTTATTTATTCCTTTGTTTCGAGGATGATGGAATGGCACTCATTTGCTGTTTTTTGCATCCAGTTCCCGCTTGTGTGTGTGTGCGGCTTTGTAGATTTTGTCATTCATTTGCACTGGTGCACAATTGCCTACTCTTCCGTAAGGTGGAATGGGTTTTGGTATGTGCGCGGGATGTTCTACATGAGCTCCCACACGGGACCTCGTTTACTGTCTCCTGGAAGGATGTGTCTGTGTATGTGTGTGTGTGTATGTGCATATGCGTGTATATGTGTGCATGCGTGCGTGTATGCGTGCCCGCGCAAGTGTGAGTGTGTATGTGTGTGTGTGAACCTTAACTATATGACCATAATGGTCCTATGTTAAGTTCCCCTCTCTCTCTCTGTCTAACATGGTCTCAGTATAATGTTTAATTTACAATGTCATAACAAAGTTTCACAATGACATATAATTGAGATTGATGTCATTCCATCACATCACTATAATAAACGCCCCTGAGGAAGGCGAAAGCCGAAATATTGGGGAACATCTATATATGCTGGTTGTTCTACTTTCAAAACAGCACTGACCAAACAGTTTTACATTCTCTGATATATCCCCCTGATTGTCAAGTGCGTGTGTGCGTGGGTGCGTGTGTGTGTGTGGTAATGAAAATAAGTGCTCCTGTATCTTGCTTTTGGCTTTCAAGAATGATTTCTAAATTGTGTGTGTTGTATATATGTGTTTATGTCTTTACTAGATAATGGTCATTATGGTGCGCGGGTGCACATGTGTGTGTATGTGTGATAAAACTGTGTTCATATATTGGTGTGTGTATGTATGGGTGTGCACATTGTGTGTGAATGTGCACGTGCGTGCACCCAAAAAAAAATTATTTTTTTTTTTAATAATTTCTTTTCCAATCAATGGTATTTACAACATTGTATTCATACATTGGTGTGTGTGTGTGTGTGTGTGTGTGTGTGTGTGTGTGTATGTGTGTACGCGGTGCGTGTGTGTGCGCGCACCTGGGTTTGTGTTTGTGTATGATAATTTTGTAAAGCTATCTTGGAATGCTTATAACAATCTGAAATGTATTTTTCTTGTGTCTTGTGAGATAATTATAGGTATCAATGTTCCTGTCAGTATTGTAACTGCCCTTCATGGGATGATTGAAGTGTTTTTGACTTGACTTGACTTGAGTTTGTGTGGTATATATATACATATATATAATATATATATATATATAAAAGGATATATATACATAT
Organism: Rapana venosa; assembly: GCA_028751875.1. Classification (NCBI taxonomy): domain Eukaryota; kingdom Metazoa; phylum Mollusca; class Gastropoda; order Neogastropoda; family Muricidae; genus Rapana; species Rapana venosa. The sequence goes on from CM054157.1 coordinate 49,241,059, forward strand.
ATATAAAAATTTGTTGAAATATGGCCAAAAGAGCGTGTCAGTTTTGTCAAGATGTGAAATAGACTGCAACGCCTTTGAGTTAATAGACACACTGTGGGGTTTTTTCTTTTCTTTTTTTAAATTAAACCCATTTTTAGAAGACACTCATCAGGTCAAAATCTGAACAAAATACATGCTAAAGAAAGTGGAGGGTTTTTTGGTTTGTTGTTTTTTTAAATAAATGTACAGCTTTTACCTTCACGTACAATTGTGTGTTCAAGGAAGCATGTAAATCTAGATCTGTATCAGTGTCTGTTTCACAGTCTTTAGTACTGTTTTGTGTCTATTATACTGTATAAATACCTGTGAGTATGTGTGTGTATGTGCATGTGAGTGTGTGTGCAAGTGTATGCATGTGTGTGTGTGTTTGTATGTGTGTGTTGTGTGTGTGTGCGTTTGGGTATACCTCTGTATCTCAATCTGTATATGTGTGTCACTGTGTGGTTGTGTGTGTGTGTGTTTATTTATTTCATTCTTTTATTTCGAGGATAATGGAATATGCATTCATGTGGGTGGTTTTTTTTCATCCAGTCCCTCTGTGTGTGTGTGTGTGTGTGTGTGTGTGTGTGTGTGTGTGTGTGTGTGGCTGCGTGCATGTGTGCGTGCGTGCGTGTGTATGTGTGGTGTGTGTGTGAGTGTGTAAGCATATATCAACACATGTAATTGTGAAAAATTATGCATATGTCTACATCATGTACATGTATGCATGCTCTCTCCGATGTATCAATCTATCATGCAGAGTTAATCAGTTCTAGAATTGGACTAAGCAAATATACCACAGAAAAACACTGAAAAAATCAAAATGGCCTTATAATATTCCAGAATCTGCTAAAAAGCACAATTAATTTAATGAATTATGTTAGAAGCAAAGGCTTTTGTTTGGGTTTTTTTGTTTGGGGTTTGGTTTTGGGGGGTTGGGGTTTTTTTGTTTTGTTCTGTTGTTGTTGTTGTTGGGGTTTTTTGGGGGGGTAAAAAAACAAAAAACAACAAAATGTTAGAAGTATATACTGTAGTAGTGCTTACTAGAGAGCTGGTGATCTCAGGTCTGCCCGATGTTCTTTTGGTCTTGGGCTTCATACTGCTGAAGGATCGCCCTGTGACTTCTGTGAAAGAAAGGTCTTCTTTCCTGAAAGTAAACCCAGAAAAATTACAAAATACCACACTAATGTAAATTTCAAAACACTCATTTCTTTCTCACTTTTGGGTTAAGGGGGGGAGATGTAAAATGATACCCCCAAAAATGTATAGCAGTGTTGTCTGCTCTCTCTCTATCCTGAGAAAAAAAAAAGCCCAGCAAAACAAAAGTTTCAATTCCCCCCCCCCCCCCTCCCCCCCTTCCTTGACTAGACCTCAAAAATGTTTCACCAATGATGAAATTTTGTGAATGCAACTTTCCTTACCCCACCATAAAAGCACTTCTTCCAGAGGAGTGACTGCAATCAAAAAGCTGATTATTCTAGAGGGGGAAGTTTCGATCAAGCTGGGCAGTAGATGGTCCTGGTGGGCTGTTTTGTGGTTTTGTTGGGGATTTTTTCTGTTTGTTAGATGGGCAGCTCAGTCTGCAATGAAGGCAGCAGTACACTGCAGGTCCTCCATGGTCATCATAGGACTGATTGGCCACTGAGGTGCAGTCAGCCAAGTTCCTCTTTCTGAGACCCCTGTGCAGTGGGCAGGCCTGCAGGTCATGTTCTGTTAATAACCTTCTGAATGTGATCGGCAACACTCTTATTTTCCTCTTGCATATTTTAAATGATGAAGTCCATTTTTCCCTTGTTGACGACATTCAGCTGACAGATCTAGCAGAACCACGGCCTGAAACACAGCAGTTCTACTAACGATTGCCTTTGGTATGACCTAACGAAATGAGCATCCCCTTGTCTGCTGCCTGAACATCTCACACCAGCTTTGTCGCCAACTACTATCAGAGAAATCTCACACCAGCTTCAGCAAAATGCATCTCAGTACACTAGCTTGTGGCCAACTCATGCAAATGTACAATTGGATTCCGAGAAAAAATACTGCCTACTGTCACTTGACTTCTTATTCGTCGTCGAACACTCAGACAGCACCTTCTGACTAGGCCTATTGTTGTCTTGTCAAACGCCATGAGCTAAACTGCACTGTGCTGTCATTAAACTCCTTACAAGTCAAGCCCAGCGCATTGGACTTCAGTGTGTTACTGTCCCTTAACTGCAATGACTGTGCTTCCATTATTTATTTGGTCTAATATTGTAATCGTTGAAAACATCACAGCCACAATCTATTATGGTAGATCGTGGTTTTGACCAAACCTTACCTTCTGAGGCTCTACACGTGCGGAGTTCCCGCAAAATAATTCCAGATCATGGGGAGAGTGACGTCCCCTTTATGGGGTGGTGTGTGTGTGTGTGTGTGTGTGTGAGGGGTGCGTGTGTGCGCGCATTATGCACGCACGTGCACGCACAAGTGAGTGCATAATAGGGTTTTTATTCCATAAATACTCTAAGGGAATCTTTTTATCATTTTTTTTAATCCATATTGTCATTGTGACTATGCGTAAAGCAAGTGTCCAAAAACAATTTTAAGAGAATGCATAGATCACTCGACGTAACATTTATATCAATATTTTGTTTTAATATAAAAATTCAACCAGAATGATTCTTCACCCATGGAAGTGACAAAGAAGGGATACTGAGGGCTGATAAGCAGAAGATGGGGGTGGGGGGGGGGGGGGGGGATGTGGACTGTCAACTTAGCAAAATGAACAGGGAAACCATTTTAAAGACCTAGGCTTTGGTACAACAACTAATATGAATGCAGGAGTTTACTGAAAATGTATTCAGTGAAGCTGCAATGCTCCAATAACTCCTGTGTGAACAACCAGAAGAAGAAAAAAAACTACCTTAAAACAAGTTGTTTTCTTTCTAATGATGATATATTTTACCAAATTTTTATAAGCTGAAAAGAGTAGGCATCTATAGTTGACAACAAAAATAAAAATAAAAACAAAGTGTCAATTAAGTTGTTTTTTATGATGACGATGATGATAATGAAAATGATGATGTTGTTGTTGTCGATGCTACTGTGAATAAATATAGGCTAGAATCTTCGTAATCATTCCATTCCATCTTTTTGGATTTTGACTACTCAAGATGGCAGCCTCCTTAGTGAGAAGTTGTGCACTTCGTGCAGGTGCACGAAATACCGTTGTGTTCAGGACAGGCACGGTGTTTCAGGTAGAGTGCAACAACGTGACTGAAACTACTGATACATTTCAATAGTTTCTTATCCGAAAGCGGTTTCATTTAGTTTGCTCTAGGCCTATGACTTTGGCAGACACGGTTTTGACCGAAGGCAGCACATAGAATTTTCATGTTCATGATATCGTCTGCAACAAGTGTAGGCCTATTATAGGCTAATGCTGGTCCTTATAGTGATAAACGTGCAATTTTAAAAACTAAGGAATCCCACAGCTGTATTGAATGCCTCTGATTGGTAACAGTAGTACTATGCTATAAGAAAACATTCTTTGAATATTTTGTACTTTATTTTTTTAATTTTTATTCCATTTGAGACAGGATGTCAATTGATGTAACACAATTTTAGTGTTTTTTTCAAGTGAGTGAGGGGAGGGGGGGAGGGAGACAACAAACTTGATGAGTACTTTGGATCTTAGACCCTTCAAAGCATAGATCTAGTAACTAGTAGTAAGCAGTATGAACTACATTATAAAACTTAATAAGCAGCTTTTTTTTTCTTCATGTATGGGCCCAAGTCATCATTACATAAATTACATCCCTAACTGACTAGGTACACAACTGAAAAAGCTACTGATCACTGATCAGTCAAGATGTTTTGCATCCTGTTTCTAGAGTTGCTGACATTTTTCTGCCTCATCTGTTCTACTTCTGGCTCTGTTTGAAATGGCAGTCACAAGTGTGTGTGTGTGTGTGTGTGCACATGTATCTTATTCTTAGAGCTTTTGTTTAAAAAAATTTTGGGTTTTTTAATATACCCTGTGATTGTGGTTCACCAATTCAGTTGCATTAGAATTTAGATTTATGATTGATTTGCCTCATGATATGAAATATGTACACACATGATGATCTAGTTCTCACTGTTTGCAGTTCTATTTTTGCAGAATAATTTTTATAATTTATTACTTAGGGGTGGAATATGGGTGCGCACACACAAACACACACACAATGCATGTATAGTTGTATACACATGCATACATGTACACACAGTGATATTCTGTTGTGCACTTGCAGCAGACATGCATATTGCATGCACACATTCAGGATACACTATCATACAGTGATACACTCATGCACACACACGCACACAATGCGTGCATCCTTTAGATGAGACTATAAACTGAGGTCCCGTGTGTGAATGCACGCAGAACATCTTGCGCACATGTTAAAACCCGTTCCATGTTTTGGAAGAGTAGGCCATTGTGTGGCAGTGGGAACGGATGACAAAATTGACAAAACTGCATACACGCGGGGACTGGATGTAAAAAAAGCATATGAGTGCTTAATCCATTATCCTCAAAGTAAAAGAATAAAAAATAAATTAAAAACACACACACACACTTGCAATGGGTGACCTGCTCATTCTCAAACTCTCACAGAGAGCTGTTTGCTTTAAAATTATCTTCTATCTAACTGTTCATTTGATTATTGGTAAAAATAAACTTATAAAAATCAATGTAATCATCATAATCATCATAAAACAGAGAGATAGAGAAGGCTCATCAATGTCAAACCTCCCCTGGGAGAAACATGACAAAAAAGGAAGAAGAAGAATATAATGATATGGTTTCAGACATGGACAAGAACATCATTTTTCCGCCGGAGGAAGGACAAGGAAGACAGTATGCCAGCCATTGATGACATGTCTGATGAGACACAGCTTGTGGCTCCCCCAACAAGCATCGCAGCTGCCAATACTCTGAGAAAACGAGAGTATGTACAGTATAGTTTACTGATTTTGTGGAGTGGCTGGCTGCTCTGTGTGTGTGTGTGTGTGTGTGTGTCTTTTTTTGTGTTTTGTTTTGTTTGTTTCTTTTAGATCTGATTTTCAGTTATTCCATTGTGCAAAGTTCTATGAAGTGATAAGATCACATCTATAGGCTAAGGAGTACTAGAAGTTGGAATCTTTGCTTTCCCGTTGCGAATGTGTGTGTGTGTTTGTGTGTGTGTGTGTGATTCTGTGTGTGTGTGTGTGTGTGTGATTCTCTGTGTGTGTGTGTGTGATTCTCTGTGTGTGTGTGTTGTGCTCATGATCTGTTGGCCCAGGTTCAAGCCCCCACCGAGGCACCCTTTCAAGGTGATTTTGTCCTCTGGAGTTAACAGCAATACCTCTCCTCCCCCAAGCTGAGTGTGCCATACATACCACCGGCCATAGCTGGCCTACTACTGTTTTACAAGAGATGGACAAATTTGTGACATGAGCACACATTATGCATACATGTATATATTAATTATTACACACAAATCTCAGTTTATAGTTTAATTCGAAGGATTTTAAGGAAAATGAGGTGGGCACCAGTTATGCTCATTGGCATGATTTTTAAAAATTATATTTTTTGTCTCTTTGTCAGAGGCTTGCAGACAGTGCGTGGGTACAAGCCCCCTGTGGATGTGGAGATGCGTGTGCAGAAAGTGGTGTCCGACATCTGCGGGAATGTGGATGACTGGAGCAGCGTCAAGTTGGACAACAACAGAACCAAGTTTAAGGTAGGCCCTTTCCATGTCATCAGAGTGTTTTTGGTGTGGCGTCCATTTTGAAGAGATGGATTGATTGACTTTGTCCCTCATGGCCACAGTGAACTTAATGTCAGTTACCAGAATTAAGATTCCAACAATTATACATATATGATGGTCCTTTTTTTTTTTTTTTTGGATAGTGTTAAAGCAGAAATTCCAAAAAAATAGTAATTTGATGTGTTAACTCTTTGTTTCATAATTCCGTAAGCACTGAACCACAGCAATGTGCCACTCGTAAACTGCCGATCTGTGGTAATGTCGCATGTTACTTTTAGAAGTTAGCAGTTCCTGTATGAGAGTTGTTCTTGCTTCACTGAGCACATCAACATTGTCTTTGTTTCAGGGCTGCAGCCAGAAAAAGTTGTTCTTGCATCAGTGTAGGCCATCAGTTTAGGATTTCTGCTGTTTCTTTATTTTGGACCTGTCACTTTTGTCTGATGATGAGACCATTTCGGACTATACTGTCTGGACTGAAACTATCTCATAGTTTTGAAGCTGTAATCAGCACATCTAAGTAGTGGATAGTGAACTTGTTCTATTAACAAAAATTTTCATCAGCTGTACCGTGGTTGGCTTTGCCAGTGGTGTTTGTGGTAAATCAGTTTTAGCTATTTACACCTGTGCAGTGTGTTTGACAACATGGCATCAAGTTTTTTTTTAAATAGAGAAACATTACGTTTTTTAAATTATACTTTATTCATTAACAAGTTTATTATTGCTAATATTGTGTCCACTTAAGACTTCATCAAGACTGAAAGGAAAGCTGCAAAAGACTATTTGAATTTGCCACATTACATAACTTCTACTCAGTATACCTGAAAAACTTCCAAATGTCTTCCACAATGAGAAAAGGACAAACTAACAGTTGAAGTCTTTGCTGGTTAAATTAATGCTTTATCCAAAGACACTTTGTGATGATGTTTAATCTGAAATCCTCAGAGGTAAAGACCAAAGAAAAAGAGACTAAGATCAACCATGCCACACAGTAGACTTGACTTACTTGACTTATGCCTCTTGGTTCCTTGGGGAACATAGGGCTGCAACAACACCCCTCCAACGAACTCGGTTTTGGGAGATCCTCTTCAGCTCGGCCCATGTCATTCCGGCTGCCTTTGTTTCTTCGTCAACACTTCTGCGCCAGGTCTGCTTTGGTTGACCAACTTTCCGCTTCCCTTGTGGATTCCAGTCAAGGGCCTGTCTGGTGACATTTGACGCAGGCTTGCGGAGTGTATGGCCGATCCATCCCCACTTCCTTTGTTTAATGGTGGACTCAATTGGGGTTTGTCTGGTCCTGTCCCACAGTTGTTTGTTGGATATGACTTCCGGCCACCTGATGTTGAGGATGTACCTGAGGCGTTTGTTGGTAAAAGACTGGAGTTTGTGGGTGTTGGTTTTTGTTACCCGCCAGGTTTCTGAGCCATAAAGTAGGACCGATTTGACATTGGTGTTGTAGATCCGAAGCTTATTTTGAAATGAGAGGGCTGTTGACCTCCAAATTGGCCGAAGGGTGTTGAAGGCGTGACGGGCTTTGTTGATTCGGCACTTGATGACACAGTAGACTAGAAGTGTGCAACTTTGTGGGGGGAAAAAAATTTATGTTTAAAAAAAAAAAGTGATCTTAGGCCAGTTCATACCTTCCAGAGAATACAGCAACACAAATGCAAGAAAAATGCGAGTGACTCTGAAAATCAGTACAAGTGCAGATTCTTTCACATTATCCCTTTCTGTGTTAATAGATTTGTACCTGTATGTATGTGTTCTTATCAAACACTTTATTCCCACAGATTCTGGACCAAGCGATGCGCGAGTTTGACCACTACATCCCCAACAGTCAGCTGCTCGGTATGCAGACAGTCGAAGATGTCGTCGCCTTTTTCTCCACGCCTGTCCACGACACGACGTCGTACGAAGATATGTCCACGCTGGATCTTCCCCCCAACCTTCACATTCAGCTGGAGCCCTTGAGGTTCGACCCAGAAACGGACACCATGTTTGGCGGAGTGTCCGCCTTCCCCAATAACCCCACTGTCGTCAGCAGTCTGAAGTACAGGCGGAAATACGGAAAGAGTGATAAATGATGGACTGGGTAGGCAGGCAGGGGTGACAGTTGTTAGAGGAGTATGTGTGTGTTTGACTGTTGATCAAATATATGTATGTGGCAGGTTAGGGGTTTGCCTTTGGTGGTAGTTTGGGATGTAATGAAGATAACCTGGGATGTAATGAAGGTAATCTGTCCATTACACCAACTCTGATCTAAGTAAATGTAGTTGTCTGCCATCTATGTGTGCAGAATGTGATCTTTTTGGTAACTGGAGAGTTTGAGTTGGGGTGGGGGTTTTTTTTCCCTCCTGTTCCTCTGCTGCTAGAGCTCTTGAGGTTCACCAATGGTAAAATTTTGCGACTGCAGCCATTTACTGGAGAGTTTGAACACTGTGTCATTGTATGTTAGATTTACTTTTGGGTAGGTGGGGGGGTATAAAGTACTGATGTGTTAAAAAGAATGGGGAAGAGGATAAGAGTAAGACTGCAGGTAAAATGTGGAATAGGGCAAGAAATGGGTGGAAATGTTTTGGGGGATCCTCGGCTAGAGCTCTGAGGTTCACCAATAGCGAGATTTTTTGGCATATGTGATCATTTCTTTTTTTCCAAGGGTGGGAATTTGAGAATTTTGTATCAGCATGTTCAGTTTTAGAGCTTGTACAGTTGGCTGTGAAAAATCAAATGGTCCTTTGAAAACGGTCACGATTTCACTTGGACTTGACAATATAATTACTTAGTGGCATAGAAAAAGATTGCATATTTATTTGACAGCGTTTTTGTGTATATTTTGATTGTAGATCATGTTTACTACTTGCAAAAAGTATGAATATCGTCTCATCAAATAGTTGGAACATGACATGGACAATGATGATTTGTGCTATCAGTATAAAAAAAAAAGTGCAAGTCTGTGTATTAACTTGTGAGACTAATGTAGGATTTGTATTGGTCAATAAAGCATGAGATGAAGTCTTGTGGTAATACTTGGTAAATATGACATTTCTGGGTGGTTTTTTGTTTTTTTGTGGGGGGGGGGGGGAGGGTATACAGTTTAGTCCAACTGCCCAGCACTGAGAAAGATTTGAAAACCAGCCCAAAATGTCACAACACATTTAATCTTTTCATTATGATATTTCACCAGCACCATATTCACAAGCATCATGAGTCTTGAATGATAAAAAGCTGATGACAATACTTCTGAAACAGCCACATCTTTTCAAATCATTCATACACACACACACCTTTTCATATCAAAATTTCATTTACACACACACACATCTTTTCATACCATATATTCATTCACACACACAAACATCTTTTCATATCATAAATTCACACATGCGCGCACACACAAAATCATCAATTCCAGAACAAAAGTCAACATCATTCTACACATTCGCTTTAAAATTCCATTCAAATTAATACCATATGCCACTCACTGCACTAAACCACTCGCTCCCGTCCTCTTTTATTCCTCATAACAATTCTATATACATCCAATTTGTTTCAATTTCATGCAGAAACCAAAGTGTCATAATTTCAATATGGAGAAAAAAATCATTCCCGAGT
>CM054157.1:49250956-49275454 GCA_028751875.1 Rapana venosa
TGGTGGAGCGTCACATATGTGAGAGACAAGAGCTCCAACACAAAAAGTGTAAAATAATACTCCTTCTGTTGTAAGCACAAAATACATAGAAACATTCTAAAAGCCCCACGAGTAAAACCATTTTGGCAATGAATAAAGTCTTACTATATTGGAAGCTCTTTTTTCACCCGTTTCAAAGAACTGAACAAGGTTTTTTTCTGTGTGACAAATGCGACGCAAGAGAGTTGCTGTATTTTCTTGGGGGGAAAACAAAAACTATAATTTGTCGAGCCACACTTTTGTGTAGAGCACGTGCTTTATAAAGAGATTTTTCTTGGATTCTGCCAGTCTATTTTTAGCAATAGGATTGGTCTATCACCTATGTATAGAGCACATGCTCTATGAATAGATTTTTCTTGGATTCTGCCAGTCTATTTTTAGCAACAAGATTGGTCTATCACACCTGTGTATAGAGCATGTGCTCTATAAATAGATTTTTCTTGGATTCTGTCAGTCTATTTTTAGCAACAGGATTGGTCTGTCACACCTTTGTAGACAGCACATGCTTTATAAATAGATTTTTCTTGGATTCTGCCAGTCTATTTTTAGCAACAAGATTGGTCCATTTCTACTAGTCATAGCTGGTGATCTCAGCTGTGTGTACTGTCACCCAAGTCCTGACAGTTTTGCATTTAAATCAACGGCATTGCATATTTTCTATTCAGTTATTCTTGCCACACACGAAAAATGTGTTTGGCAACAATTTGATGTTAAACAACTTTAAAAATACTTTTAAATTGCCAATGTCTGCCACTTTGGATGGGAAAAAAGCACCGACCGACACTCCACAGCTGTCAGTTCCCCCCACTTTCAGCTACTCTCAGCTGCTATCCATCCCATCCCATCCTAGCTGGGGCCAGCTGGTGCTAATTACAGCAGGAACTGACCACACTTGGACTAGGTAAATGGAAAGGGCATGCTAAATTTAGCACTGCTAACTAAGTGATGTTCGATTTGCGTGCTGTGGTTCAATCTCCCCAAAAAGATTTTAGGACCAAAATAGCAACAACTCATTTTGCTATCAAACCCTACTAAGTAGTTTCTTTTTCTTTTTTTGTTGTTGTGTTTTATCTAATTGGTTAAATTTTCAACAAAATTTAAACCCTCTGAACTGGACATATTGAGTTGGTAGAACAACTGGATATGTGGCACAACCATGATTACAACAGGATAGGCAGTGGCCATTTAGTTAAGCAAATATGCTTAAAGTTCAAATGCTGCTTATAAATGAGTTTTCTCCCATTTCTCTTTCCAGTTTAGGTAGTGTGGCTTTTACAGCAGGGCACCCTATAACCTGGACAGTAAAGTGTATACCTTTGCTGAAAAGACATGTCACATCACAAAGCCTTCATGTCTAAACACAGCTACAATCTGATAAAGAAGAAAATCAACAAAAATGCTAACTGACTATTAGTAAATGACTAAAAATGAAAGCACTGCAAACATAATTATACACAAATAATTATTTTAAAAAATCAAATGAGAACTTGAAACTTCAAAACTTAATGCTTGATAAGAAAACTGATGAAGACTGATAATAAAAAATATTTTAAAATACTCACAGCAACGAATGATTTTGATTATTCACATGCTATTATAAATTAATAACTGATGAAGATGAGTGACAGAAAAGACAGAATTCTCACTGAATCATTGAACAGAAAGTAATAAATGTTCAGACATTTTGTGCACACCCGTCTGAGTGTACGTTTGGCAACAGATTTGTATAGATCTATCTGTCAAATTCTGCAATAAATTTCCTTTTTTTTCGTTTGGCAAATTTGCTAAAATATTCATATGATGGTTTAGGGGTTTGTTTTTTAAGAAGGGGGGGGAGGAGGGGTACTGTCTTTCTAGACATTCATCTTCAACATTTGCTGTATCTTTTCCTACAGTCCTTTTCACTGTTTAAAAAAAAAAAATTGTTTTGCAAAGTTTCAGCCATACTTTAAAAAGTTATGATTCCTTTTTTTGGTCATCTTTCTGTTCATTTTGGTTATAAGATGTATCTTTCTTGTGTTTTGACCTGATCAGCTGATTGGAATATTGTCTTCAGTTTTGGAATATTATTATCGTTTCCATTTCTTTTTGTACAGTCCTTCAAATAGTCACGTAATTTGCACAGCACAAATCAGTTAACATTGTGATGTCTTAGTTGTGACAATAACAAAGTCACATAACATCACCAAAATACAAAAAAAAGAGAACATGGAATACAACAGTCACAAAGATTCCTTTAATAACAAGAGGAAATCTCCCTTCGCTATGGCAACAAGATTTGGAAGAGGTATTCTCAAAACATCTATTTTGGCCTATGTGTGCTCGCACACATAAACATACTTATGAAAAAGAATCATACTACACACACACATGCACTAAAATGTTCTTTATACACACACACACATATGCACTAAAATGTTTTTTATATGCACGCACACACACACACACACAGCCTTTCTGACACATGCACAAACACAGTCACACACACATTTTTACCTCCCTCTCTCCCTCTTTCCACATCTTTAACACCAAACACATGCACCCATTTAAATCAACCCTACACATTGTCCCGTCTTGAAAGCTTTTCTTCTCATTCCTCGGCTAGAGCTCCACGGTTCACCAATGATAAGATTTTTACGTATCATGCAACCCTTTTTCCTCTCACTTTTTTCCTTTTAAAAAAAATTCTTTTATATGGAGGATAATGGAATAAGCACTCATGTGCTTTTTTACATCCAGTCCCCGTGTGTGTATGCAGGTTTGTAAATTCTGTCATCTGTTCCCACCGGCACACAATGGCCTACTCTTACGAAAAGCGGAACAGGATTTAACGTGTGCGCAGATGTTCTGCGTGCGTTCGCACCCGGGGCCTCGGTTTATAGTCTCATCTGAAGGAGCCACATTCCGACTCCTGGGATACAGTTGGGAACGGAGCGTACCAATTTTGCCAGGACAGTTGCAAGGTACCTCCCTGCTCTTTCTGATTTTCAACTGTCATGGGTTCTTTTGACGTGCACAGGACCATAACCACACAGGTCCAACTGGTTAAAAGTCTCCTCCGAAAGACTTAGTTCGATTCTCCTGTCAAACTGGGAAGAAAGGGCAAGGCTAAGAAGAATCAAACCCAGACCCTCATTTTAAAAATTTTTTTATTTTATTTTATTCTTTTATATCGAGGATAATGGAATAAGCACTATGTGCTTTTTTTTGACATCCAGTCCCCGTGTGTATGCGGTTTTGTAAATTCTGTCATCTGTTCCCACCGGCACACAATGGCCTACTCTTACGACAAGTGGAACAGGATTTAACGTGTGCGCTCATGGTTTACTTGTGAGGCAGGCGAACATCTAAACAACCCTGCCACCTTCCGTCTTGAAAGCCTTATACATAACGCATGGCACTGAGATTAAAAGCTCAAAATCAGATGAAGCACTGCTACAAAAAGCAGAACATTGTTTGGTTAGCCAAAATCGTTTCTCCATCCCAGGTCAGTAAGTTTTTTTGTAAAAAATCTGAATTGTCTATTTCCAGGGTAGTTGTTACACTTGAGGGAGGGAGGGATAGCCTAGTGGTTAGAGCGTTGCGCTCGCAATCTGACGACCCAGGATCGAGTCACCACAGAGGCGCCCGTTTTAATTGGGATTTTACCCTGGAGTTAACATCAGCGCTGACTCCACTCCCTCAAAGTCCTGTGGACGAGGCTGTAAACCCAGGCTATGTCCGCAAACACACACAGAGAACATCTTTCACACACATTAAAAACCTGTTCTGCCTTTAGAAAGAGTAGGCCATTTCATACTGGTAGGAGTGGATGACAATTTTTTTCCTTTTAAACCACATGCACACAGGCGTCATGTTTAGACACCATCCCCGAAGTCAGAATGCAGCTACCTTAATAGTGGGTTGAAAAGGTGGCATACGCAAAATCCCGCCCTTGGTGAACTTTACAGCTCCAGCCAAAGAAGACAAAAGAAGTTGTTGCTCTTAACCTCTTCACCAGTTTAGCCCTATCACCCCTCCCCCCACCCCCTTTTAAAAAAAAAAAAATCATCTTCCAACTTTCAGCCTTGCACACACACACACGCAAATGCATAATCATGCATGCTCGCGTGCGCACAGGCACACAAACACATGTCCAACATCACCACACAAAAAACTGGTGTAAAATCGAAGACGACAAACAACATCGAGCACAAGGAGTTTCCCACTTGTCCTATCTCCTCTTGCTTGACTTCTGTATACAACCCTGATCTTGACTTCTGTATACAACCCTGATCTTGACTGTTGTATACAACCCTGATCTTGACTTCTGTATACAACCCTGATCTTGACTTCTGTATACAACCCTGATCTTGACTGTTGTATACAACCCTGATCTTGACTTCTGTATACAACCCTGATCTTGACTGTTGTATACAACCCTGATCTTGACTGTTGTATACAACCCTGATCTTGACTGTTGTAAACAACCCTGATCTTGTTGATTGTTGTATACAATCCTGATCTTGTTGATTGTTGTATACAACCCTGATCTTGTTGATTGTTGTATACAACCCTGATCTTGTAATACTGCCATGACTTATAATATTTTTAAAAAAGGGGAAATAATGTATCATAAAATGACCAGAATAAAATCATGGGCAATTAAATCGGCAGCCCCAGAACTGACTGAGGAAGGCAAGCGCAGTACAATCAACTGACCACCAGAAGAGTGTGGAAACACGATGCAGCAACAAGAAGTCACACATAACATTGCTCCAGATGTTTAAAAAAATTAGATATAATAGCAATTGCTCCATACTTTAAAAAAACAACAACAACCAAATAACAGCAATTGCTCCATATTTTAAATAAAACAACCAAATAACAGCAATTGCTCCATATTTTAAATAAAACAACCAAATAACAGCAATTGCTCCATATTTCAAAAAGCAATCTATTTTCCACGGCAAACCATGTCCATGACCATCACCACCCACCCCCCCCCCCCCCCCTTTCACAGAATGTCTGTTTGGGGTTTCTGTTTCCTTAACATATTCCCTGAAGTTGGAATGTGGCTACCATAACTGTGGGAAAACGTTCGCATATGTGACTCATGGAGTAAAGGGTTTATTTTTTCTTTTCTTTTTTTTTTTTTGGGGGGTGGGGGGAATTAAAGGTTCACCTACAGTAGGACGCACACTATGACTCACAATGTGAAGGTTTACCAGAAGAAGAGTGAAAAGCTGACAGAAGGGGAAAAAAGTACTTTTCCACAAACCTCGTTGTTACATAACATTACAGGTGAAGGTTGCCAACATGGTTTGCCGTGAAAACACATATAACACAATTCTGGAATGACAATTTTTTTCCTTTTAAACCACATGCACACAGGCGTCATGTTTAGACACCATCCCCGAAGTCAGAATGCAGCTACCTTAATAGTGGGTTGAAAAGGTGGCATACGCAAAATCCCGCCCTTGGTGAACTTTACAGCTCCAGCCAAAGAAGACAAAAGAAGTTGTTGCTCTTAACCTCTTCACCAGTTTAGCCCTATCACCCCTCCCCCCACCCCCTTTTAAAAAAAAAAAAATCATCTTCCAACTTTCAGCCTTGCACACACACACACGCAAATGCATAATCATGCATGCTCGCGTGCGCACAGGCACACAAACACATGTCCAACATCACCACACAAAAAACTGGTGTAAAATCGAAGACGACAAACAACATCGAGCACAAGGAGTTTCCCACTTGTCCTATCTCCTCTTGCTTGACTTCTGTATACAACCCTGATCTTGACTTCTGTATACAACCCTGATCTTGACTGTTGTATACAACCCTGATCTTGACTTCTGTATACAACCCTGATCTTGACTTCTGTATACAACCCTGATCTTGACTGTTGTATACAACCCTGATCTTGACTTCTGTATACAACCCTGATCTTGACTGTTGTATACAACCCTGATCTTGACTGTTGTATACAACCCTGATCTTGACTGTTGTATACAACCCTGATCTTGTTGATTGTTGTATACAATCCTGATCTTGTTGATTGTTGTATACAACCCTGATCTTGTTGATTGTTGTATACAACCCTGATCTTGTAATACTGCCATGACTTATAATATTTTTAAAAAAGGGGAAATAATGTATCATAAAATGACCAGAATAAAATCATGGGCAATTAACTCGGCAGCCCCAGAACTGACTGAGGAAGGCAAGCGCAGTACAATCAACTGACCACCAGAAGAGTGTGGAAACACGATGCAGCAACAAGAAGTCACACATAACATTGCTCCAGATGTTTAAAAAAATTAGATATAATAGCAATTGCTCCATACTTTAAAAAAACAACAACAACCAAATAACAGCAATTGCTCCATATTTTAAATAAAACAACCAAATAACAGCAATTGCTCCATATTTTAAATAAAACAACCAAATAACAGCAATTGCTCCATATTTCAAAAAGCAATCTATTTTCCACGGCAAACCATGTCCATGACCATCCCCACCACCCCCCCCCCCCCCCCCCCCCCCCCCCCCTTTCACAGAATGTCTGTTTGGGGTTTCTGTTTCCTTAACATATTCCCTGAAGTTGGAATGTGGCTACCATAACTGTGGGAAAACGTTCGCATATGTGACTCATGGAGTAAAGGGTTTATTTTTTCTTTTCTTTTTTTTTTTTTGGGGGGTGGGGGGAATTAAAGGTTCACCTACAGTAGGACGCACACTATGACTCACAATGTGAAGGTTTACCAGAAGAAGAGTGAAAAGCTGACAGAAGGGGAAAAAAGTACTTTTCCACAAACCTCGTTGTTACATAACATTACAGGTGAAGGTTGCCAACATGGTTTGCCGTGAAAACACATATAACACAATTCTGGAATGGGATTGCTGGATTACACCATTCACGATAGGAAAGTTAATAATAATAATAATAATAATGTCTGGAACTTATATAGCGCTGAATCTTGTAAAGCAACAAATCAAAGCGCTCAGATGACTTTAAAAAAAAAAATTTATCAAGGATAATGGAATAAGCACTCATGTGTTTTTTTTTACATCTAGTCCCCATGTGTATGCAGTTTTGTAAATTTTGTCATCTGTTCCCACCGGCACACGATGGCCTACTCTTTTGAAAAGCGGAACAGGATTTAGCGTGTGCGCAAGATATTCTGCATGCGTTCGCACACAGGACCTCGGTTTATAGTCTCATCCAAAGGACAATAGTTGTAGTCCTCTGTGTTTGTGTGTGTGTGTGTGTGTGTGTGTGTGTGTGTGTGTGTGTGTGTGCCCATGTATGGGCATTTTTTATATTTTTATCTGAAGTTATCTTGGAATGTTTAAAACCAATATGAAACATAGCTTTCTTGTGTCTTTCGAGATTATGATACGTATCAATCTGCCTGTCAAGTATAGTAATTGCCCTTCATGGTATAATTAAAGTGTTTTTGACTTCACTTCACTTGACTTGACTTGACTTGACTGGAACAGTAGGAAATTTGACGGCTGGAAAGTCATATCACTCAGGAGCGCAAGAAGTTGGGAGAGAGGTATCCCTCAGGTTCTGGAATCAGGGCGTTGTTCTTCATGGTTGTCTCCAGGAAAGTCTCGAGGCGGATGACCGGCCCGCTGCCTGCAGCCACGTCTTTCAGTTTGGGCAGGAAGCCTTTGTACAGGAAGTAGAGGAGCTTGACGAACTGTATGCGGTAGGCCCGCAGCAAAAAGTTGCCCGTCACCTGGGGAGACAAAGAACAAGGTGTTACTGAGATGAGGACGCGTTTCTTTCGGTTGTGGTTGTTGTTGCTGTAAGGCACATATATATATATATGAATATATACATATATATATATATATATATATACATATATATATATATATATATATATATATATATATATACACACACACACACAATCATTGCTGTTGCTGTTGTACATTTCCTAGCAAAAATCTCTGAGGGCCACCCAGAAAGTCGGAATGTGACTGACTACCTGAATGGCAGGCAAAAACAGTAGCATAAGCAAAAATCCCACTAATGATGAACCTCGCAGCTCTTGCCAAAGAAAAATAAGAGACTATGAATCAAAGCTTGCGTGTACCAACACAGCATGCACAGCCTCTTGCATGCACGTTTAAAGCCTATCCCATCTTTTGCAGAAACCTCAACACAAACCCACCTCCACTCATGCAGCCCCTCTCCACCCCCCAACACACACACACACTCTCCCTCTGGGAACAGATGACAGAATTTACAAAACCGCATACACACAGGGACTGGATGTAAAAAAGCACATAAGTGCTTATTCCATTATTGTGGATATAAAAATAAAATTCTCTCTCTCTCACACACACACAGAGTTTATTTTGTTGCGTCAAATAAGTCCCATGTGACATTTATGGCAATAAATAATTTCTGATTCTGATTCACACACACACACACAGCAACACACACACACTCACTCACTCACACAGCAACACATACAGCAACACACACACACAGCCACACTGTGTTAGAACATTGCGCTCGCAATCTGACGACCCGGGTTCGATTCCCGTTCAAGGGGATATTTTTCCCTGGAGTTGACATCAGTGCAGACTCCACTCTCCCCAAAAGTCCTATGAATGAGACTATAAACCGAGACCCCGTGTGCGAACACATGCAGAACATCTTGCGCACATGTTAAGATCCTGTTCCGATTTTCGTAAGAGTAGGCCATTTTGTGTCTTTGAGATTTTTTATGTGTACCAATCTGCCTGTCAGTATTGTAATTGCCCTTCATGGGATGATTAAAGTATTTTTGACTTGACTTGACTTTACAGATGACAATTTACAAAACCGCACACACACGGGGACTGGATGTAAAAAAGCACATAAGTGCTTATTCCATTATCCTCGATATAAAAGAATAAAATAAATATAAATAATTTAAAAAAATAAAACACAGCAACACACACACAATCACCCACCCACACTCACACAACAACACACACACATACAGCAACACACACATACTTACATGCAGAATGTCGTAGATAGCGGTGGCGGTGATGTCGGGGTTGGGCTGAAGGTTCATGGACCGGGTCAGCCACACCCAGGCGTGCTCTATACCGTGGGGGTGCGCGACATTGCCTCCCTGGGGAGGGGAGGTCACCATGATGGCAGCGTACAGGCGCAGGATGCCTGACATGCGTTTGAGAAACTTGTCCTGCTGCTCGATACTGCCGTCGACGATTTTGTAGCCGAGCGATCTGTATGTGGAAAGAATGGCGGCTGTCAGTGTCTCTTTTTTCGTTTTCGTCAACAAACGATCAGAAAGCCACTATTGTTGTCTGTTATATGAGTGAAAATAATAATAATAATAATGTATGGAATTTATAATATAGCGCTGAATCTTGTAAAGCAACAAATCAAAGCGCTCAGATGACATGATTTTTTCTCTCGAGGATAATGGAATAAGCACCTCGTGTGCTTTTTTTTAACATATCCAGTCCCCGTGTGTATGCGGTTTTGTACATTTTGTCATCTGTTCCCACCGGCACACAATAGCCTACTCTTTCGAAAAGCGGAACGTGTGCGCAAGATGTTCTGCATGCGTTCGCACACGGGGCCTCGGTTTATAGTCTCATCCGAAGAAAATGTGTTGCGCTGCTGACAAGCGCTGACAAATTGGGCCGAGTGCATCCAAATTGATGTTTTGCTTATTCAAACTACCATCTGAAAATGTAAGTTTGACTTTGACTCCACCGCTACACAGCATCCTTGCATGCACACACACATACACACAAATCTCCCAACTCTGCTCTATACACGCACACACACCCCTCCCAACTATATCCCCCACCCTCATCCCTTCTTCCCACCCTTCCTCCTCCCCTGTACCTCACCCTTTCTCTCCACACTTTCCCATCACCACACACACACACACACACACTCACACACACACAAACACACACTCACACACACACAATCACACACACACAATCAAGTCCTTTGGATGAGACTATAAACCAAGGCCCCAAGTGCAAACACACGCAGAACATCTTGCACACACGTTAAATCCTGTTCCGCTTTTCATAAGAGTAGGCCATTGTGTGCCGGTGGGAACAGATGACATAATTTACAAAACCGCATACACAAGGGGACTAGATATAAAAAAAAGCACATAAGTCATTATTCCATTATCCTCGATATAAAAGAAAAAGAATTTTTTAAAAAAGAACACACATACACATACAAATACACACACAAAACTCACACAAAACACACACACACAAACTCAACACACACACACACAAACTCACACAAACACACACACCACAAACTCACACACACACACACACTCACACCACACAAACACACACACACTCTCTCACACACACAAACTCACACACAAAACATACACACACTCTCTCACACACACAAACTCACACACACACACACACTCACACACACTCTCTCACACACACAAACTCACACACCCAACATACACACACTCTCTCACACACACACACAAACTCTCACACTCTCACACACACACCTCTCTCTCTCACACACACACACACCCACACACACACTCACACACACACACACACACACACTCACACAGCCACTCACCTGTGGTAATCCTCAGAGGACTGGTTGGGGAGGCGAGGGGGGTAGAAAGGCAGCACGTAGGGGCACAGGGCCTGCAGGTGAGCCATGATTAGCTCCCCTACATCGGGAAATTCCGTCCACAAACCCACCGCCACTGCCGCAATGGCGAAGGCCGACTCGTGATTGGACGACACTTGTTCGTCGGCTTTTTTCTGGAACAAACACAAGGATGTCAAGTATGTCATAAAGTCTGCACAAAAAAAATTGGCAGAGTCTGTTACAGACTTTACTTTGCCCAAGTCTGTTTTTAAAACTTTGCCAAGTCTGTTGTTAAAACTTTGGCAAGTCTGTTTTTAAAACTTTGCCCAGTCTTTTTTAAAACTTTGCCTAGTCTGTTTTTAAACCTTTGCCAAGTCTGTTTTTAAAACTTTGCCTAGTCTGTAAAAAAAACTTTGCCTAGTCTGTTAAAAACTTTACTGTGCCAAGTCTGTTTTTAAAACTTTGCCAAGTCTGTTTTTAAAGCTTTGCCAAGTCTGTTATAAAACTTTGCCTAGTCTGTTAAAAACTTTACTTTGCCTAGTCTGTTTTTAAAACTTTGCCAAGTCTGTTTTAAAACTTTGCCAAGTCTGTTAAAAACTTTACTGTGCCAAGTCTGTTTTTAAAACTTTGCCAAGTCTGTTTTTAAAGCTTTGCCAAGTCTGTTATAAAACTTTGCCTAGTCTGTTAAAAACTTTACTGTGCCAAGTCTGTTTTTAAAACTTTGCCAAGTCTGTTTTTAAAGCTTTGCCAAGTCTGTTGTTAAACCTTTGCCAAGTCTGTTTTTAAAACTTTGCCAAGTCTGTTTTTAAAACTTTGCCCAGTCTGTTAAAAACTTTGCCAAGTCTGTTTTTAAAACTTTGCCAAGTCTGTTTTAAAACTTTACCAAGTCTGTTTTTAAAACTTTGCCCAGTCTGTTTTAAAACTTTGCCAAGTCTGTTTTAAAACTTTGCCAAGTCTGTTTTAAAACTTTGCCAAAACTGTTTTTAATGTCTGTTTTAAAACTTTATTTTGCCAAGTCTGTTTTAAAACTTTGCCAAGTCTGTTTTAAAACTTTGCCTAGTCTGTTTTTAAAACTTTACACAGTCTGTTTTAAAACTTTGCCAAGTCTGTTTTAAAACTTTTCCCAGACTGTTAAAACTTTTCCCAGACTGTTAAAACTTTGCCCAGACTGTTAAAACTTTGCCAAGTCTGTTTTTAAAACTTTGCCAAGTCTGTTATAAAACTTTGCCAAGTCTGTTATAAAACTTTTCCCAGACTGTTAAAACTTTGCCCAGACTGTTAAAACTTTGCCAAGTCTGTTTTTAAAACTTTGCCAAGTCTGTTATAAAACTTTGCCAAGTCTGTTATAAAACTTTTCCCAGACTGTTAAAACTTTGCCCAGACTGTTAAAACTTTGCCAAGTCTGTTTTTAAAACTTTGCCAAGTCTGTTATAAAACTTTGCCAAGTCTGTTATAAAACTTTGCCAAGTCTGTTTTAAAACTTTGCCAAGTCTGTTTTAAAACTTTGCCAAGTCTGTTTTTAAAACTTTGCCAAGTCTGTTATAAAACTTTGCCAAGTCTGTTTTTAAAACTTTGCCAAGTCTGTTATAAAACTTTGCCAAGTCTGTTATAAAACTTTTCCCAGACTGTTAAAACTTTGCCCAGACTGTTAAAACTTTGCCAAGTCTGTTTTTAAAACTTTGCCAAGTCTGTTATAAAACTTTGCCAAGTCTGTTATAAAACTTTGCCAAGTCTGTTATAAAACTTTGCCAAGTCTGTTATAAAACTTTGCCAAGTCTGTTATAAAACTTTTCCCAGACTGTTAAAACTTTGCCAAGTCTGTTATAAAACTTTGCCAAGTCTGTTTTTTTAACAATTTTGCCAAGTCAGTTTTAAAAACATTACCAAGTCTGTTAAACACACAAACAGGATGTGTGTTTTTGTTGTGTGTGTGGTAATTCACTGTGTTGTGCTGTATTGCTTGCTTGCACCCCCCCCCCCCCCCCCCCAACCCCCCACCCCCTAAAACAAACAAAGAATGTGTTGGACACTGTTTTGTTGTGTTGTGCGACGTTATGCTGTCTTGTGTTGAACATCCCCCCAACCCCCACCCCCACCAAACCAAACCCAACCCTTGAAGTGGTGTGGTGTGGTGTGGTCTGGCATTCTGTTGCATGCAGGTGTGTTGCGTTGTTTTGTATAGAGCAGCAGCAGCCCCCCCCCCCACTCCACCCCCACCCCTCAGCTGTCAGTTTCCCCCACTTTCAGCAACTCTCAGCCTCGATCCATTCCATCCCAGTCCAGCTGGTGCTGATTATAACAGGAACTCACCACACTTGGGACTCGCTAAAAGGAAGGGGCACGTGATAATTTCAGCATTGGGGCGCTGGACTCCTGACCAAGTTATGCCAAATTTGTACACTGTGCAACCACCCCCCCACCCCACTCCTACTACCACCACCCCCATCCACCACTCCCCACCACTCCACCACTACCCCTATCCACCACTCCCTCCCACCACCACCCCACCCCTACCACCACCACCCCCTATCCACCGCTCCCCCCCACCCCCCACCTACCACCACCACGTCACCCCCTATCCACCACTCCCCACACCACCCCTACCACCACCACCCCCTATCCACCACTCACCCCCCTCCCCCCTACCCCCCTCTTGTTTGATTTGTATAGTTCACCATAGATTAGGTTTTTTATTCTATGTCTGCATATACATTATCTTTTTTTCTCTCTCTTTTTTTTTCTTTCTTTAGATAGATGGCTTGATGGAAAAGAAAAAAAAAAAAAAGCAAATGCACTGCTTATTCAACGTACCATCTGAAAATAAAAGTTCGACTTTGACCGGCGACAGACTAGCGTCCTGTCACAGGGGTGGTGAAAAACCATCAGTTCGCTTAACGCTACAGAAACCGGGATAAGCTCCGGCTCTATGGGCCTTCTGGCTCGAAAGAACATACTTTACTTTTTGACTTTGACCAAACCCCCCCCCCCCAAAAAAAACCCCAAACAAACCCCAACCCCAACTCACCACGATCATCTTGGCCACCAGGTTTTTGCAGAAGGCGAGGCCGTGGGGAGTGGCGTGCACGGACACCTGCCTGTCCAGCACTGGCACCGTCTCCCCTTTCAGCAGGCAGCCAATGCGCAGCAGCTTGTCCCGCAAGTGCCGGCTGCTGACCGGAGAGACCGCGTTCAGCGGCGTGTTCACCGCGCGCTGGAGGTCAAACCGAACCTTCTTCATCTGCCGAGGAGAGAAAAATACATAAATCAATAAAAAAAATTTGTGATGTTAGATTTTTAAACGTAAATCAATCAATAAAAAAAATGTTAGATTTTTAAACGTAAATCAATCAATAAAAAAAATTTGTGATGTTAGATTTTTAAATGTAAATCAATCAATAAAAAAAATTTGTGATGTTAGATTTTAAATCGCAAATCAATCAATAAAAAAATTTGTGATGTTAGATTTTTAAACGTAAATCAATCAATAAAAAAAATTTGTGATGTTAGATTTTTAAACGTAAATCAATCCAATAAAAAAAATTTGTGATGTTAGATTTTTAAACATAAATCAATCAAATAAAAAAAAAATTGTGATGTTAGATTTTTAAACGTAAATCAATCAATAAAAAAAATTTGTGATGTTAGATTTTTAAACGTAAATCAATCAAATAAAAAAAAGTGTGATGTTAGATTTTTAAACGTAAATCAATCAATAAAAAAACTTTGTGATGTTAGATTTTTAAACGTAAATCAACCAATAAAAACATTTGTAATGTTAGATTTTTAAACGTAAATCAATCAATAAAAAAAAAATTGTGATGTTAGATTTTTACACGTAAATCAATCAATAAAAAAATTTGTGATGTTAGATTTTTACATGTAAATCAATCCCAAAAAAAAATTGGTGATCTTAGATTTTTAAATATAAATCAATCAAATAAAAAAAATTTGTGATGTTAGATTTTTAAACGTAAATCAATCAATAAAAAAATTTGTGATGTTAGATTTTTAAACGTAAATCAATCAATAAAAAAAATGTTAGATTTTTAAACGTAAATCAATCAATAAAAAAAATTTGTGATGTTAGATTTTTAAATGTAAATCAATCAATAAAAAAAATTTGTGATGTTAGATTTTAAATCGTAAATCAATCAATAAAAAAATTTGTGATGTTAGATTTTTAAACGTAAATCAATCAATAATAAAAATTTGTGATGTTAGATTTTTAAACGTAAATCAATCCAATAAAAAAAATTTGTGATGTTAGATTTTTAAACGTAAATCAATCAAATAAAAAAAAATTTGTGATGTTAGATTTTTAAACGTAAATCAATCAATAAAAAAAATTTGTGATGTTAGATTTTTAAACGTAAATCAATCAAATAAAAAAAAGTGTGATGTTAGATTTTTAAACGTAAATCAATCAATAAAAAAACTTTGTGATGTTAGATTTTTAAATGTAAATCAACCAATAAAAACATTTGTAATGTTAGATTTTTAAACGTAAATCAATCAATAAAAAAAAAATTGTGATGTTAAATTTTTACATGTAAATCAATCAATAAAAAAATTTGTGATGTTAGATTTTTACATGTAAATCAATCCCCAAAAAAAAATTGGTGATCTTAGATTTTTAAACATAAATCAATCAAATAAAAAAAATTTGTGATGTTAGATTTTTAAACGTAAATCAATCAATAAAAAAAATTTGTGATGTTAGATTTTTAAACGTAAATCAATCAAAAAAAAAAAATTGTGATGTTAGATTTTTAAACGTAAATCAATCAAAAAAAAAAAATTTGTGATGTTAAGATTTTTAAACGTAAATCAATCAATAAAAAAAATTTGTGATGTTAGATTTTTAAACGTAAATCAATCAATAAAAGAAAATTGTGATGTTAGATTTTTAAACATAAATCAATCAAATAAAAAAAATTGTGATGTTAGATTTTTAAACGTAAATCAATCCCCCCAAAAATGTGTGATGTTAGATTTTTAAACGTAAATCAATCAATCAAAAAAAATGTGTGATGTTTTAGATTTTTAAACGTAAATCAATCAATAAAAAAAAATTTGAGATGTTAGATTTTTAAACGTAAATCAATCAATAAAAAAATTTGTGATGTTAGATTTTTAAACGTAAATCAAGCAATAAAAAAATTTGTGATGTTAGACTTTTAAACGTAAAACAATTCTTTTTAACTAACTTTTTTAATTTACAAATTCTTAATGTTTTAAAAAAAAAAAAATTTTAATTTAAAAATTCTTAACAATTTTTTTTTTAAATTTTCTGAGAGTTTTAGTACATCATTTTGCCTTTTTTTACCTTTCCCCACCTGTGTGTCTTTCAGGGATCTACCAAAAAAACCGAAAAGGGATTAAAAAAAAAAGGGGGATTTTGGGTAGAGGTGATGTTACAGTCACTGAATTTTGGAGTCTGGAGTTCATCTATAACCTTTTCTTTCTCGTTCCTTGGCTAGAGCTCTGGGGTTCATCAATGGTGAGATTTTTGTGATTGTGACCATTTTCGCCCAGCATGAAGGTAGTCGCATTCTGACTTCGGAGATGTATGGCTGGGTATGTTCGTGTTTCCATGTCCCACCGAACACCGACATGAATTACGGGATCTTTGACATGTATAATTGATCTTCTGCATATACATGAAGGAAATTAAGGCACTGGCAGGTCTGCACTTAAGTTGACCAGGGAGATTGTAAAAATCCCCACCACCCTCGATTCACCAGACATCGCCAAGAATCGAACCCAGGACTTCATAGACCCAGGGATTGAAGTCGAAAGGTCTTAACCACTCGGCTGCAGTGTCCTTCATCTAACCTTCATTGGGATTCTGGTTTTGGTTTTAGATTTTTTTTTTTTCATATATGAAAAAAATTCAGGTTAAGCAGCCAGGTTATATATTGTCAATGTGACTTTATTTTTCTTTGCATGAGGAGGTTTTGTGGGTTTATCAGTTTCTGGGTTGGTGTTGTTTTTTTAATCTGTTTATTTCTCTATGTAAGTGTGTGTGTGTGTGAGTGCATGTGCAAGAATTCACTTGTAAACTTCTTCTTCTTCTTTTGCATTCCCTGGCAATAGCCATACTGGGTGGAATGCACAGTGCCAGGTCTTCTCCTGGGCTTGTCACTCTGCAGGAGGTCTGCCTGCTGCTGGCCTCAGCCCTTTCAGGGCAGTTCATCACAAAATTTATGTCAAACAGGGACGGGATAGCCTGGTGGTTACAGTGATGCTTTTGTGATCTGGTGACCCGGGTTCGATTCCCGTTCAAGAGGATTTTTCCTCTGGAGTTAACATCAGTGCCGACTCCACTCTCCCCAAAAGTCCTTCGCATGAGACTATAAACCGAGGCCCCGTGTGCGAACGCACACAGAACATCTTGTGCACATGTTAAAACCCGTTCCGCTTTTCGGAAGAAAAGGCCATTCTGTGCTGGTGGGAACGGATGACAAAATTTACAAAACTGCATACACACGGGGACTGGATGAAAAAAAGCACACGAGTGCTTATTCCATTATCCTCAAAATAAAAGAATAAATAAATAAAATAAATAAGAAACACAATTTTCAAATTTGCATGGACTAAAGAGAATGGGCTCGTTGGGCAGAAAGTAGGCATGAGAGGAAGAGGATAGAGAGGTGAGGAGAAAGACAGAGAGGAGAGAGGTGAGGAGAAAGACAGAAACAAAGGAAGTGATAGAAAAAGGGGGAAATTTTCTAGGACAGAACTGCCAGAAGGTGGGGGGGGGGGGGTTGCTGCTATTTACACTGAAAGGGACCCCGGCATTCCCAAAGGGGGACTTGTAACCATTCAGGCATCACAACAAAAAACATTCAGGCATCAAACAAACAAACCAAACAAACAAACAACATTCAGGCATCAAACAAACCAATCAAACAAACAAACAACATTCAGGCATCAAACAAACCAATCAAACAAACAAAAAACATTCAGGCATCAAAAACTGTGTGAGCAGCACACGAGGGATCTTTAACATGCCACAGCCAACATGCCACCTACCTGCTGATTGCTGATGAAATCGCCAATGGCAGCATCGATCTGTGTCAGCAGCTTGAGGTTGTTCTCATATTCCCTGGCCACCACCAGCAACGCCTCCTCTGAGAAAACACCACCACAGTAATGCAGATCTACACATGTACACTGTGTAGGATGCATGGAAATCATCTTCATTCGTCACCTGTCGTCTTCATTACTTAGGTTGTTTTAAACAATTGAAGGCCATTTTGATTTCGTCCGAATGCAGACAACCATTTCACACAAATAAAGACGTCACAATTTCATCTATGTTGATGTATTACACATCTGAAGCAATTTCAATTCTAACTAAGATCATAATGAAAACTCATATATAAATACATTTGAAAATTAACTAAATTTTTACTCAATTTATGTATCAAACATCTGAAGGCAGTTTCATTTTTACTACAACAATAGTGTACTTCCACACTGTTGAAGATAATAATCTTCATTTCATTTTGGTTGTTGTTTTGTTTATTTGTAAGCAGTTCTAATTTCACCCCCAACAATCATGTAATCTGACACAACTAGTCTCGGCTGATTTGGGCTGACAAGATCTAAACTTTCACTTCCTACAGAGCTTTTTTAATGCCACTAAAAGCCATTGCACAGCTATTTCAATGAAACTAAAATTAATTACAGAGCTTTTTCAATATCTCTAAATGCCATTACAAACAGAGCTATTTCAAAGTCACTAAAAACTGTTACAGAGTTATTTCAATGTCACTAAAAACCATTGTCTATACTGCTGTTTCAAAATGTCACTACACACCATTCACTACAGAGCTGTTTGAATGTCACTAAAGACCGTTCAGTAAACAGCTGTTTCAATACCATCCTACCCCCCAACTTCACGTTTTTTGACAGATACAATTCGTAACTAGTAAAACATTTTGTCTCATTATGACAAACAAACAAACAAACAAGCAAATTCAGTGAGCTGCATAAATCAAACTTCCAGACATAAATCAACACTGCACATGTAAAAAAAAAATCACATAACAACACCACAACCCCTAACCCCCCTCCTCCTCCCCCCACTGAAGCCCCACCCTACCCCCCCTCCCTCCCACTCTTCTCACCTTCTCCAGAGGCTGCAGACTGGGATGGGGCTGGTGCTTGTCCCCCTTGGGAAGTGGGATTAGCCTGCCCTGCCTGCAAGAAAGACAGCATGTTTGTGTGATGATGACACAGTCTGTACACAAGTTACTACCAAAGCCTTCATGTTCACAAACTTGGCCCAGGCCAAAAGCTGTGTCAGTTATTGATGTCAGCTAATTGTCAAGGCCTACACTAAAATGTTGTAAAACGTTGTGTTGAGATTGCCTTCAGCCATGACAAGCTCTTTAACATAACAACCTGCACTCTCCTTTAAAGGAGAAAAAAAATCCTCTGAAGTCAGAGTATGGCTGCCTACATTGCAAGGTACTTGAAACCAGTCATACACGCAAACTTCTCATTCTGTATGCGGATTCAACCTCACAGTGATTCCTAGGAGGCATGAGCGAGTCAGTGTGCACATGTTGGGTGACCCCCAGAATGTTAAGCTGGGGAACACACAACAACAATAACATATTCACAAACCAAAATCAAAGATAGATCTACATTCATTCCCCAAAAATCAGATCATGTGTACTTTGTTCCAAAACATCTCACATTCCCCCCAAAACATACAGGTGGTGGTGGTAAAGGTGTCCCATAACCTATGTGATTGTTGGGGAGCGAGGCATCAGAGACTTCAGCTTCTCCAGGGGCCAGCATATTGAGGGCAGCGCCCATCTCCTCTCCCTCGCTGTTTACCTTCCCTGACTCTAAAGAGGGCAGGTACCCATTGACAGCTGGGTGAACTGGGGCAACTGTACTGAAGCCAAGGTGCGCAAACAGCCACCCATCCAAGTGGTAACCACAGTCAACGCTGCTTAACCTTAACTTGAGAAAAGAGAGTGCTCTGACCACTGAGCTATCCTGTACCCCCCCCCCCCCCTCCCGAATATACTATGCTGCATGTCAAACCAACATCTTTCTGTTCACATCAACAGAAAAAAACCACATTTCCATTTACACAAAAAACCAAAGAAAATGATCTTCATTTCTCTAAATGTTATTTCCTTTTTCTTTTTTTTTAAATGGCATTCATTCTTAACTTACTGCAGGCCCACGCCAAAAGCTGTGACAGTTATTGAGGTCAGCAAAGTGCCAAGCCCTACATTATGATGTTGATATGATTTTATATATTATGTTGGGATTGCCTTCAGCCGTGACAAGCTCTCCACATAACAACCTGCACTCTCCTTAAACAACAACAAAAACGACGAATGCTATAGCTGAATAGTTAAGACCGTTCGACTTCAACCCCATGAGTCCATGAAGTTGTGGGTTTGAATCTCTGCAGGGTCTGGTGAATTACGGGTAGGGGAATTTTACGACCTCCCAGGTCAACTTCAAAAACAGACCTGCCAGTGCCTTAATTCCTTTTGTGCATGTATTAAACATGCAGAAGATCGAATATGCGAGTTAACGATCCTGTAATTTCTGTCAGCATTCAGCGGGTTACGGAAACGTGAACATACCCAGCATGCATCCCCGAAGTTGGAATGCAGCTACCTTCTTGGCAGGCAAAAACGGTCGCATTCGCAAAATCTAGCAATTTGTGAATCTCAGAGCTCTAGCCGAGGAACAAACAAAAAAACAAAACCCAGAGCAGAAAAAAAATCCTCAGAATCAAGAGCATACCTGCCGATGTGGCAAGGTACCTGAAAAGAACCACGCACGCAGGCTTCTCATTCAGTCTGTCCTTCCAATCTCACAGTGATTCCCAGGCGGGATAAGGGAGTAGCTGAATATTCTGGATGACCCCCTCACCCCACCCGCCCAAAGATGTTAAGCTGGGGAATGCCCGACACCAACAGCCCCCCCCTAGCCATGCCTGTAGCCCTCTACACACACACACACTGTACCTGCGGTGGTTGTGGTTGCGCTGCTGTCGCCTGCTGTCTCTGTCTCTCAGCCTCCGCAGCTGCTTTGGCTTTCTTCTCTGCGTCCGCTGCAAGCAAAGAAGCTGTCAACATGATTTGTGAGTAGCTACGTCTTTTTCTTCGTCAAACGCTCAGACATAAATAATAATAATAATAATGTATGGAATTTATATAGCGCTGAATCTTGTAAAGCAACAAATCAAAGCGCTCAGATTTTTTTTTCCCGAGGATAATGGAATAAGCACTCATGTGCTTTTTTACATCCAGTCCCCATGTGTATGCGGTTTTGTCAATTTTGTCATCTGTTCCCACTGGCACACAATGGCCTACTCTTTCAAAAAGCGGAACAGGATTTAACGAGTGCGCAAGATGTTCTGCATGCGTTCGCACACGGGGCCTCGGTTTATAGTCTCATCCGAAGGACTTTGACATTCAGTTCGATTTTTTGGTCAAACTGGGAAGAAAGGGCGAGGCTGGGAATCAAACCCAGAACCTCACGGTTTACTTGTTGGCAGGCGAACGTCTTAACCATCCTGCCGTCGTCCTTCCACATCAACTATTGCTGTCGGTCATACGAGTGAAAGTGTGTTACCCTGCTTGTTAAGCGTGTGACGTCAGGCCCAGTGCATCTGATTTCGACATGGCGAGTTTTATAATTTAAAGTCTTTCTGAGAGAGAAAAAAAAAACAAAGCGGAAGAGTGGAACAAGAAGGTGGAACATAGACAAGGTGACAGGAAGAAAAGGAACAAGGCAGAAACAAAGAGAGGGATAGAAAAGAGGGAATTCCTGGCACAGAATTTCCAGGAGGTGGGGATGCTGTTTATACTGACAGAACCCCGGCATCCCACAGGGGACAGACACCCTCCTAAAACCCCAGGTTTGATTTCCTTGTACTTATCTAATCTGACGACAATGTTTAGAGCCCCAGAGACTACTACAGCCATATCAGGGCCGTTACTTTGGTGACAGTTAACACTCTGACTGAATTGCGTAACTTTTGTTTACACAGGATCAAGAACAATTTTTTTTTATAACTTTTTTATTCAGGTTTATTTTTTACATTGCACAGTTAAAAGGATACAAAACATACAAACATATTTTAGAGAGAGAGAGAAAGAGAACTCTGAACTCTGAGAGAGAGAGATAGAGAGAGAGAGAGAGAGAGAGAGAGAGAGAGAGAGAGAGAGAGAGAGAGAGAGAGAGAGAGAGAGGAGAGAGAGAGAGGAAAAGACCGAAACAAACAGCTGTTTACAGAGAGAGAGAGAGAGAGAGAGAGAGAGAGAGAGAGAGAGAGAGAGAGAGAGAGAGAGAGAGAGAGAGAGAGAGAGAGAGAGAGAGAGAAAGGAAAAGAAAAAGACCGAAACAAACAGCTATTAACACTAAAAGAGCGCCCCCCCCTCCCACCCCCCCACCCCCCTCCCACGAGGGAAGAGGTTCAGTCCAACATCATGTTAAAAAATAAAATAAATAAAAATACATATAAAAATACATATATATATATATATATATATATATATACACACACAAAATAGAAATTTTTTAATTTTTTAAAAATAGAAATTTTTTAATTTTTTAAAAATGTTTAGATAGTCTGTCAAAGAAACACACACACACACACACAAAACCCAGAACCGACCGGTCAGGTTTCGCACAAAGTCCACGGCGTTCTGACTCTGCTCGTGGAACTGCTTCAGGCGCGTCAGCACGTCCTCCAGAGCTGCGGCCCGGGTCAGGCCTCCGGCCAGCGCCTCCGCCTGCTCCGACAGCTTCCGCACCAGCAGCTTGGTTTTCTCGGCCACCTCCGCCAGGAACTGCTTGTGGGGACACTGCTCCAGCGCCTCCAGCACCGCGGTCTTGTTGGCCGTCACTCGCTGGGCCACCGCCCTGGCTTCCTGGAGCTTCTGCTCCATGGCCTGCTCCCTGGAGGAGCGGAAGAACGACGATAATGACGACGATGAGGATGAGGGTGATGAGGGAGAGGAGGAGGAGGTGGATGAGGGTGAGGATTCTGGCCCAGGCCAAAAGCTGCGTCAGTTATTGATGCCAGCTAATTGCCAAGGCCTACACTAAAATGTTGTTATGTTGTAAAATGTTGTGTTTGAGATTGCCTTCAGCCATGACAAGCTCTTAACAATAACAACCTGCACTCTTCTTTTAAAGGAGAAAAAAATCCTCTGAAGTCGGAGTATGGCTGCCTATTTGGCGAGGTACTTGAAAATAGTCATACACGCAAACTTCCATCCAGTGTGCTTCCTATCTCACAGTGATTCCCAGGTGAGATGAGTGAGTCAGAGTGCATGTTCTGGGTGACCCCCAGAGTGTAAAGCAGGGGAACACACAACAACAACAACAGGGTGAGGATTGTGATGAGGGAGAGGAGGAGGAGGTGGATGAGGGTGAGGATTGTGATGAGGGAGAGGAGGGGGTGGATGAGGGTGGTGATTGTGATGAGGGAGAGGAGGAGGTGGATGAGGGTGGAGGATTGTGATGAGGGAGAGGGGGATGAGGGTGGTGATTGTGATGAGGGAGAGGGGGATGAGGGTGGTGATTGTGATGGAGAGGGGATGAGGGTGGTGATTGTGATGAGGGAGAGGGGGATGAGGGTGGTGATTGTGATGAGGAGAGGGGATGAGGGTGGTGATTGTGATGAGGAGAGGAGGTGAATGAGGGTGGAGGATTGTGATGAGGGAGAGGAGGTGGATGAGGGTGGTGATTGTGAAGAGGGAGAGGAGGAGGTGGATGAGGGTGGTGATTGTGATGAGGGAGAGGAGAAGGTGGATGAGGATGATGATTGTGATGAGGGAGAGGGGAGGTGGATGAGGGTGATGATTGTGATGAGGGAGAGGAGAAGGTGGATGAGGGTGATGATTGTGATGAGGGAGAGGAGGGGGTGGATGAGGGTGGTGATTGTGATGAGGGACAGGAGGAGGTAGATGAGGGT
The DNA here is from genome assembly GCA_028751875.1 of Rapana venosa. Taxonomy (NCBI): domain Eukaryota; kingdom Metazoa; phylum Mollusca; class Gastropoda; order Neogastropoda; family Muricidae; genus Rapana; species Rapana venosa. The sequence goes on from CM054157.1 coordinate 49,274,590, forward strand.
GGTGATTGTGATGAGGGAGAGGAGGAGGTGGATGAGGGTGAGGATTGTGATGAGGGAGAGGTGGATGAGGGTGGTGATTGTGATGAGGGAGAGGTGGATGAGGGTGAGGATTGTGATGAGGGAGAGGTGGATGAGGGTGGTGATTGTGATGAGGGAGAGGAGGAGGTGGATGAGGGTGGTGATTGTGATGAGGGAGAGGAGGAGGTGGATGAGGGTGGTGGATTGTGATGAGGGAGAGAAGGAGGTGGATGAGGGTGGTGATTGTGATGAGGGAGAGGAGGAGGTGGATGAGGGTGGTGATTGTGATGAGGGAGAGGAGGAGGTGGATGAGGGTGGAGGATTGTGATGAGGGAGAGGAGGAGGAGGTGGATGAGGGTGGTGGATTGTGAAGAAAGAGAGGGTAGCTGACGAGAGGCACTATGGTTATGGACAAAGTCGCAGCTATGTGTTCCACTGTTAGGAGCTCAGTATCCTAGGAGTGAGTTAGGAGTCCTCAGCATCCTACCTTTGTTTCCTTCCTGTACCCTTCATTTTCTACAGTGACTGCAAGCAGGACACAACCACTTTTATTTTTCTCAGGAACAACCTTTGGTTTAAAGTACTTAAACCGATTTTTTTTTTTAACAGAGCAAAAAACATTCTCAGGAACATTGAACACAGCGGAAACATTCTTAGGAGCAATCTTTGCTTTAAAGTGAACAGATTTTTATTAAACAGAGCAGAAACATTCTTAAGAAACAATCTTTGGTTTAAAGTAAACAGACTTTACTGAACAGAGAAGAAACAATCTTTGGTTTTAAACAATTTATTATTTCTGGAAATTTTGTGCGAGGAATTCCCTCTTTTCTATCCCTCTATGTGTTCC
>CM054157.1:49275954-49325954 GCA_028751875.1 Rapana venosa
GGGGGTTGGGGGGGGGGGGGGGGGGGGGGGAAAAGAGATCCTACCATGACCTCCATTTCATTCCCAAGAAGAAATCTCCAGCAGGTGCCAAACTACAGGACAATCAGCTCATAAGTCATGCCAGTAAAGTCATGCTGAAAAGTGATCCTGAACAGGCTGAAAACCAAGGCAGAAGAAGATCACGCCGAAGAGCAGGCCAGTTTCCGCCCAAATAGAAGCACCACAGAACAGATATTCAACCTGAGGGTCCTGTTTGGGAAATACAGCCAGCACCAACAAGACATCTTCCACGTCTTCATTGATTTTAAGAAGGCCTTCGATAGAGTATGGCATGACGCTCTGTGGGCCACCATGAACAAATTCAACATGGGCCAGAAGCTGATCCACACCATCAAGGAACTCTACTCAAAGGCCACAAGTGCAGTAATTGTACAGGGCACGGTAGGGGAATGGTTCCGTACCTCAGTTGGGGTCCAACAGGGATGTCTGCTGTCGCCGACACTATTTAACATTTTCCTCGAACGCATCATGACTGACGCCTTGGAAGACCACACAGGCACAGTCAGCATTGGAGGGCGAACAATCACCAACCTCAGGTTTGCCGATGACATTGACGGTCTGGCAGGAAATGAAGAGGAACTGGCCAACCTAGTGAAGCAACTGGACGAATATCCTCACGATATGGCATGGAAATCAGCGCCGAGAAAAACAAGCTCATGACAAACAGTGCCCAGCCAATCACCACCAAGATCACTCTCAGCGGAAAAGAACTGGAGACAGTTGACCATTTCAAGTACCTTGGAGCCATCATAAGTGAGGAGGATTGAAGACTGAAATCCTAGCAGAGTGGCACAACAGCAGCAGCAATGGCAAGACTGAAGACCATATGGAGAGACAGAAACATCCCTCACGGAACCAAGGTAAAGTTACTAAACGCGCTAGTCACCTCAATCATGCTTTATGCATGTGAGGCATGGACACTGAACGCAGACCTACAAAGGAGGATCCAAGCAGTAGAAAATGAGATGCCTCAGAAGGCTCCTTGGCATCTCATACAAGGACCATGTCACCAACAATGAAGTCCGCAGAATGATCACTCAACAGGTGCGGGACTATGAAGACCTACACTGACCACGCAAAAAAGAGGAAACTCAGATGGTATGGGCACGTAACACGCTCAGAAGGACTTGCAAAGACCATCCTGCAAGGAACAGTCCAGGGGAAGAGAAGACGGGGCAGACAGAGGAGAAAGTGGGCCGACGACATCCGTGATTGGACAGGGGAGGACTTCAGTGTCACCCAGGCACTCGCCCACGTCCGTGCTAAGTGGAGCCAGCTGGTCCACCGTTCGTCCACCATGCAGTGCCCCTACGACCCTGGTGGGTTACGGGACCAGTGAACAGTGAACCTACATATGCCTCCAGGTCCTTAAAAAGTACTTCAATTTTTACTTTTTCCGGAGAGAGGGTTGGTAGATGTATGGTTACTTCAGACATGGTACACCTCCGCGAATTCATAGAAATCTGTGGAAAAATAGGGAGGGAAAAGTGAAACCATGAAGATCGAAGACCAGTCAAGGGATGTACCTCTTCCGTGCCAATTACTTCCCTTCTCCGCTTTATATCGCAAGTCATTACTAGGTAGCAAGTGAACTTTTTCTGTTGACAGAAAAGCCATGTGCAAAGTATCAAACAATGTCAGGTTTCATGAAAGGGAAGGACCAAGGGGGATGGAGGAGAGTGGTTTGGGATGTTAGAGTGCAGAGGGTACCCTTCTTTTCATCCACCTTGTCATCACCAGCCCCCCCCCCATGGAAACACACTTTCTTCCCCCTTCTATCTCTCTCTCACACAAACACACTCCCTTTCTATGTCTCACTCTCTCTCTCTCTCTCTCTGATGCAGCTGTAACATGTTGTGAATCAGTACACCTCTTTGCTTTAAAACAGTTTTAAAGCTTAGATAGACGTACACCTAATGATCTTGTTTATAGTGAAACTAATAGATATCCTCTCTCTGTTAATGCTGCTGTAAGATGCATTAGATATTCGATTAAGATGCTACCCCAGTTTATGTAGATTTCTCATATAAACTTGGTAATAAAGGGGAATTCAAGAGGAGATAAATGCGGAAGGTGAAGGGTCAATATGTAACTAAAGAGGGAGCAGTATTAGACCATGGAACAACTAGAAATGATACGAAATGGAGATTAATTCCTGGACAGCCCTAAATATTAAGTGTTTTGTGTCCATCCAAAGGTCCAGATTACTTTCAAAAGAATAGCAATTTCAATAGATTCTGAAGAAGTTGCAAAATGTTTTTTTTTTGGCATGCTACATCAAATTTGGAACACTCTAAGATGGTAACCCCCCCCCAATCAGTCCAGATAGCACTCTCTGGAACAGCCTCATAATCATATGAAAGTGATGGTTGCAAAATTTTGAAACTTTCCAAAATCCATGATCTAGTGTATTCAGGTGACCCAGTTCCATCACTCGGGAAAGTCCTGATGCTTTAACTAGCACACATTTTATTTACATACTCACAATTCTGCTGCCAGCAGCCATTAGACACACACTCTCCAGGTGTTTAGGCACATGCACAGAGAAAAATGGCCTCGCTAATCATACTCGGCTTCTAAAAGTAGCACATGACGATACTGCCTGTTACTGTGTTCCACGCGTAGTGTTTTTTTTTATGACATTAAGAGTTCATTGGGGGGGGAGGGGAGGGGTGTCAAATATGCAAAAACCTCACCAATGGTGAACCTTGAGCTGTAGCCAAGAAGGGGAAGGGGGGAAAGACAGATAAATCCCAAATCTGTTTAAGTCACATAAAAAGGACTGACGTAGACTAAAAATTCTACTTACATCACAGGTTTGCCGATGTTCATCCCAAGAGGTTTACCTACAGCTATCAGTTTGTCAATCATATTTCTGGTCGCTGCATCACAGTTCCTTGGATAGACCACCACCCAATGGGGCAAGTGAACAGGTAGTATCATCGACTTTCCTTGCACTCCCCAGTTTCCGTTCTTGACTGCAAGCTGCAAGACAAGACAGAGCAAATGCCGGTAAAAGTACAAGTGGGAATCCCTAGGCACATAGACAAAGACAAAAAAACAACAACCAAAAAACAAAAAGCAGGGGGAAAAAAAAGGGAATAAGAGTAGTGTCTAAGTATCAACTGAAGTCCTGAGGCACGCTATAATGTGGATGGGTGGGAGGGGAGGGAAGGAAGAGCTTACACCTCCAAAGCTGAAAGGATGTAGGGTTTTAGAGCTCCAGCATTACATAATGCAGTGCACAGCTGCCAATCTCTGGGACCAGGGAAGCAAATCTGAAAACTGATGGGGGAGGGTTAATTAGATACAACAAAGCGAGGATGGATGGCTTGATTTTGCGTGAATAAACTGCGACACTTCACCACAAAATGAGTCACAATGCAACTAACCGCTAGGAGCCATTTTCTGAAAGTGGGGGTCTGGTTGTCATTTTGATTATTTAACTACAGCCATTCTTCTACTTTGTACTTAAGTATCGAGGTGAAATTTCATGTCATTTTGCTTAGAATGCCTTTAAAAACACCCAACTCCTCATTCTCACCACCTATTACAATGCAAAACTTAATTTCTCATTTTGTCACTTCCTGCGGTCTTGTCATTTCAATCCATAGTAACTGTTCATAGAACTTTCCTGATTATCAATCTGATTTTCGTATCAAAATTGCCAGTTTATGGCAGATAGATAATAACAACTAAAAACTTGACCTCTGGTGAAATGCAACTCATTATGTGGTGGGCCGTCACTATATCAACCCTTTCAGTACGGCAAGCCAGTTTTCCGGCCCAGCTTCCTGCTACCCTTCAGTCCTGTGAGGAAAACCTCAACTATAGCAGCATTACTCTCTGCTCTTTCCTCTTCATTCAACTCAAACAGGTCAATTTTGATAAATTTTGTCACCAGAAAATAGGCCAGCATCTTCTTTCTCCATTTTGCGCAGCACAATTGGCACAGAAAAACAGTGCAAGTTAAAGATATTCCCTCTACTAAAATCTACCAAAGGAGGAAGCTTATAAACATTCCCGTGGGCAAGGAGAAGCAGTGTTTGCCGTAACAAAACTATTTACCAGTTGATGGCAGTTAGCCGCATGACTGATCACTATAAACAACCCCTCCTCTGATACCATTATTGCTGGAAAATCGACTGGCAGGATTGAAGGGTAGAGAGCCCGGGCAGAAATTCAGGACAGGGGAAGTACTTGTCAGCAGATATCCAGTACTGTAAGGGTTAAACTGTCAACAGTTATTTTCAAGTCTTGTATCCAAAAATAAAATAAAACAGCCCAAGATGTTGTCACTGTTGAGTAGTGAATAAGTGCATCCTGGAAAACTAGAAGTGTTCAGTTCTGTTGCATCCAATCAATTACTACCAAGTTAAAACACACACAAAAAAAGCACAATCATTACCCCATCATCTCTGTCATTGTTAAATTCAACCACACTGAGCCTCTGAGCTCAGTGAAGGCTTAAATTATCACTTAATTTTTTTTATATTTTTAAACTCAGCTATTGTGTTTCTTTTGGTGATTAATTTTTATCAAAAGAATTCCCATACACCCCCCCCCCCCCAAGCAACTCTTATTCCATAATCACTTATGTAAATTTCTTTACTATCTTTCAGGATTTTAGTCTAGAAGGTGACAAACCTCCTCATGCGCTCCACTACGGTTATGCATGAGCAACTTTTCCGTTCCCAGATTGCGGCCTGTGATTTTCACCAGATCGTTCCCTAAGCGAAGCCTCCAGCTGTCCAACTGCGTTTTCACAGCGTCTGTTCTGCAATCATTAAAAAACAAACAACAAACACACTTACATCAATCCAAAATCTGTATGACAATTCGGAGGAAGGGGTGGGGGTGTTAGATGACATCATTTGTGTGTGGACCTGGAAGAGGCTTAGGCCACTGCTAGTGAAGGGTGTTTGTGTGTGTGAGTGCGCATGAGTGATGCGTGTGTGTCTGTGTTGCTGAGCGTGTGTGTGTTGAGTGTGTGTGTGGAGATCCCCTCCTCCAATCTATTTTATATTCTGAGGTATGAAAATAACTCCACAAACCAAAACAATCTGCCCTTGAAGGGGTGACACTTTTTCAAATCAGAACAATTCCTTTGACCATTCTTGACAATTACTTATAATTAAATGATAGGTTAAAAAAAAAAAAAATCCCCACATGCCAGCCTGACTAGATTAACCCTGGTAGCACTGAACAGATGGCAGCAAGGCTAAGTGCTTACTGGCTGAATTAACACTGGCTAGCGTTTTGAAGCAGGGAGGGCTCAAACAAAGTCCTTCGGATGAGACTACAAACCGAGGCCCTGTGTGTGAATGCATGCAGAACATCTTGCGCACACGTTAAATCCTGTTCCGCTTTTTGAAAGAGTAGCCATTTGTGTGCTGGTGGGAACAGATGACAAATTTTACAAAACCGCATACACACGGGGACTAGATGTAAAAAAAAAAAAAAAAAAAGCAAATGAGTGCTTATTCTTGTCCTCGATAAAAAAAATAAATTTAAAAAAGCACTTTGATTTGTTGCTTTACAAGATTCAGCGCTATATAAATTCCATACATTATTATTAAACAACCCTTGATATTGATATGTAAAACTCAATTAAGTGTGTAACACCATATATCACTGAAAAGATTAGATATCAAGCTTTTAAATGAGTGTAATTTTATAGCTGCATGTAGTGTTTATGATTATGTAAAAACCTTTTTGTTTAAAAAAAAAAAAAAAGTGTACACAATTGATCAGCTGACAGGGCCCCGGATCGATTTTAACACAATAAGCAAAGTTCTTGCGGTGCAAAAATGTCATGATTAGGTAAATACTATTTCTTGACATTAGTTTTGAAAAAATAATGAGTTTGTATTGCTTTATTGGTCCTCAAATACTCGGTTAAGTTCAGCGAAAGGATCGAGGCCATTGTGACCTTCATGGCGGAATGCGTAAAGTGGTGGATTTCTATGATGAAAATACGATTGCTTGATTTAATGTGATGCAAAGTATTCAGCAGCATACTGATTTGACTCAACGACAATTATTTCAAAGCCTTGTTGCGTCAAAATAAAGTTAAACGATCTGCGACGTTACGTAATTTTATTTACACAAGGTAGAAGATCAAGTACAACGACTTTTTTCATCCAGCCCGTTGAAATCGCAGAGTAGCAAAGAAGTCCATCCAGCAAAACTAGCACTGCTCGATTCAGTCGGATCTCGATCAATATTAAATTTTTTTTTTTTATACTAAGTTTGTTTTTACCAAGTTAAAAAAAAAAATTCCACAATCCTTACCTCATTGTTGAACCCTTTGCTGGGCACAGCAAAACCTGTTCACTTCCTGCTGGGCAAGGAGAATGGAGGTGGATGGCTGTGAGTGGGTGGATGTATTTAACATGCAATAACTCCACAATGGCTTAATGGATTTTTAAGGGGGACTGCGGCATACGTTTTGACAAAAAATATTTTTTAAATGACTTTTGGGATTATGGTTGCATTTGGTCAAGTAATGTCTCAACTTTACATTTCTGTTACTCATTTTGACCGATATCATACCTAATAAAATAATTTTCTGACGTGGGTGTGTGTGAAATTCGAGCGAATGTGGCCAAAAACCGCGAAATTTGCGTCGGTTTTGAGATCGTAGCGCTCGCGACCTATTTCTCTACCCCCCCCCTTCCATGGTATCAATGTGAAGGTCATTCACTGACCTACTTTCTGACAACACTTGTCAATGGATAACTTCACTCACGGAAACACACGAAGAGCGAATCCGAAGGAACCCGAGAGGCACTTACTGATGGCATACGGTTGAGTCGAAGTCTCTGATTGGCTCCTGTCCATAAAAAAATAGCTGATTGGTTCTAAGAGTCACGTGACTTTTATCCAAGATGGCGGTTGTTTTCTTCCTGAGTTCGATCAACACTCGAGTCGGACCGGTTTTTTAGCCAAAGTTTTTTTTACTGAAAGTCTCAAAAATGCCAAAATATGCCGAAAACAAGTGTTGGACTGTCAGTGCCATCAGCAGAAGGAATAGAAAATGGAGGAAACGGAAAATAGACTGACGATCGCCAGCTGAAATGGTGACCGACTTTTGCCGTGCTGTGCACATCAACTTGCGATGTAGTCAATAGCTACTCACTTACTTCTCTGATGTGATAATTGGAAATTTGTCTCCATAAAACGTGTATCAATGGCTGGCACCGACAATAGTTATGATAAAGACCCGTTGCGCAAGAAAAATTAACCGATCCGCGAGCCGCAACTTTTCAAACGATCGCAGAATATCGTCATTGATGCGTCAACCATAGAAAGTTTGGTGACAACGTAACTGTGCACAAAGTGTTATAAACTGGGAGCCGATGGTAGACAAACTTGAATAGCTACATTTTCCATCGATTTATATATGTTTTGGGAATGTAGCTGACGATTCTTTTCCTATCAAGTTATGTGTTGTTGGAACTTAGAAAGCATACCGTAGTTTATTTTTACTAGGGCTATTCAGTATTCACTCCCCCCCCCCCCCCAAGATTCTTTCACTGTTTTATTTTTTATTGAGTTGTCTGTATTTTCAGAGGCACTTTATAATTTACTGATAATTCTCAAAGAAATTTTTACTGTGTTTAACACAGTGTGTGTTAGAAAAGAAAAATGTTTTTGTTTGCCGTCACCATCAACAGAATGTGTGTGCATTCTGTGTGTACACTTTGTGTGTGTGTGTGTGCGTGTGCATGCATTCAAATTGGCTATACGTATGTTTTTTTCAATTGATATGCAATAAATTTGTTTCTTATTTGAATATCTAGTAAGTAGTATAATAAATTTTATAAACATGCAGATATGGCATGTTCGCTCACTCGCACATACACAAACACTGCATAAAAGAACACACATTTCTGATGTTTTCACATCATTAGTCCATCAGCATACATTATTTAATTGGCTGCAGAAAGAGGCCAAGGATTGAATACTTTGTATTGCCTTCTGGAGTCCTGTTCACCACCATATCTTTCCACACACATATTTCTTCCCTGCCTCTTTTCTTTTCAGCTCACTTTCCAACTCTCCTGCACTTTCCATTTTCACACAATTTATTGTTTTGCATTCTGCTTTGTATTCTCACACATTTTATTATTTTTATCTATCTCACTTTATAATATATATTGATATTTATATAAAGATCTACATTCAAAGCTGAGACGAACATATAAAAAGGGAAAGAGTCGCATGCAGTTGGAGGTGAGGTACTTTTCCTGCAACAAAGTGCTTGCTGGTCTGGATTTTGTGGCAGGGAGCAATGCAGAAGTGTTTGTAGAGAAATCAGACATTCTCAGAGTGAAAACAGCCACTAGAAAATCCTCTGATAGGGCCAGAGAAAAGAGGGGGGGAAAATAGAAACTGTAAGGCATGCGGAACGTGAACATAGCCAGGCAGACAAGGGGGGGTGTATGCCCCAGGAGCCTCCTGAAAAATTTATTCTATAAGAAAAACTGTCTGTAATCACTCAGTAGTGTTGGCCTAATGTTATTTTACCATGCAAAATTTATTTGGAATGTTTAATCATGAGTTTTATTGATTTAATTGTTAACTAAATCTTTACGGGCGTTTTTTCTCAAAACTGGTTTTTTTCGGCTGGGTCAGTCGTTTGGCCCACCTGTAACTTCTGACCTAATGGAAATAATCTAATCAAATTTGGCATGCTGGTTTAGAAACATCTGCTGAGTGCAATGAGAGTGTTTGAGCTCTGTAGCTGTTATAGTTTTTAAATAATTAAAAGATATAAACAAAAAAACGGGAATGAAAATTTTTGGGCATATTTGGAGAAGACAGAAAACACCATTTTATTAACTAAAACATAATTTTTTGTGATCATTGCACACAGTGATATCAAATCAAACTGGAAAAATTATAAACACCATTATGTAATGCATATTTGAAAGTAGCAGATGGGGTAAACAGCGACCCATATTTTTTGGGAAAAATTATCACATTATCATATCTGTTTGACTTACATATTCAAACTTGGCACAGATAGCCATATTAATGCACTTAGTATGTGTACCAAATTTCATTGAGATATCTTTACTAGTTCCTGAGAAACGAAAATTTGCAAAAAGTGACGCAGTGGTCCACCTTACCCTTGCTGGCACACAAAATCATTGTTCACTTCGCGGCAAGCAAAATGGAGGTGGATGCCTCGAGTGGTGGGTGTAGTTAAATGCAATAACTCCACATGGCTTAATGATTGTAGAAATAAAAACAGCAAAATGCAGAAATGAATAAGAATGCTATTTCTATTGTGTGTTTGATGTATTTATTTAAAAGAAGTATAATGCATAAACACACAAGGTCATTGATCGTTTGTATGTGTCACTGTTATGTTGCAATAGCTTTGGAATGCATGCATGGATTTTGATAAAATAAAAGTAAAATTCAAAACAATTACAGAAGAAAAGTTTTCAACCTACTGTTGTGTTTTTAGTTTTTTTTTATGAACGATGCATGAAAACATGAAACATTCCGACGGTCGCCATTTTGTTTTGCCAACGATCGCCGACGATCGCGATGCATGTTAACTTTACAGTTCGAGCCGCTACCATAACAAAAGTCCCAAATAGCAATCAATTCAAAAAAATAAAATCAAGTTGTGAACCATTGCCAACTCGAAATCCGCGATAATTTCCCCCAATTCTATGAGCAGAATTCAAAACGTGCGCATGGCCGAGTTAGATTTGACGATCGATTTACTCTCGACTTCCTTGTTTTCAAAGCCGTCTTTCTCGCTTTCAATCAACAAAAGTCAAAGCACACACACTACTCAGGGTCGCTTACATCGATATTTGAGCTGGAATAACACAATTCACAGCGTCCATATTATTACGCATGAAAGCATAAAAACGAACATTCGATTCGAAGATAGCATCCATCATGGGAAAAATTGCGATTTTTTTCTTCCAAAACTTTCACAAACACATTCCAACCGCCGCCATTTGCAATGTACAAGCGGAATCACGTGGGCAGTCTCGTTGCTTTTATTTTGACAAGATTTGAAGCGAGATTGGCGGGAATTTCGAATGTATGAACGCACTGAAGTGACGGTCACGACGCCGGCCGTTTTTGGCCGTTGTGCCCAAGGATAGGTTCGGACGTTTTGGGACGCTATGCCCAGCAAAGGGTTAATGAAATAAAAACAGAAAAATGCAGAAATGAAGAAAGAAACTGCTGTTTCTTATTGTGTTGTTATTGTGGGGTTTTTTTTTATATATATAGAAGTATAATGCATAAACACACAAGGTCATTGATTGGTTTGTGAGTGTCACAGTGTTGCAATAACTTTGGAATGCATGCATGGATTTTGATAAAATCAAAAGTAAAACATACAAGCCCAGATGAAGTGTTTTCAATGTACTGCTGGCTTTTTATTTTGCATGAAAACATGAAACATTCCGATGGTCGCCATTTTCTTTGCCAACGATCGCGATACATGTTAACTTTACAGTTCGAGCCGCTACTATAACAAAAGTCCCAAATAGCAATCAATTCACAAAATATATCAAGTTGTGAACCATTGCCAAACTCGAAATCCACGATAATTTCCCTAATTCTATGAGCAGAATTCAAAGCGTGCTTTGGCTGAGTTAGATTTGACGATCGATTTACGTCTTGTTCATCTTTCTCTCTTTAATCAACAAAGAAGTGCACACCCTACTAGGATTGCTTACATTGATATTTGAGCTCAGATAATAACAATAATAAATGGAATTTATATACGCTGAATCTTGTAAAACAAACAAATCAAAGCACTTGCACTCATCATTTACATGCTACAACTTTCCTCAAATATAATAACAGATTTCAAATTTATGCACACACACACAAACCCGCGAAAACACTTAGGAGATGAAGGATGCTGTTGAAAAGTAGGGACGGATATGAGGGGAATGTCTGAGGTAGGAAAGAGGTGTGTTTTGAGGCTGGATTTGAAGGTATCAAATGAAGGCTTTTGGTGAAGTGAAAGAGGGAGGTCATTCCAGGTGGATGGACCAGAAACAGAGAAAGAGTAATGGCCAACAGTGGTTTGTTTGAATCTGGGTGTTCGAAAGCACAAAGTATCTGCAGCTGAACGAAGGGAACGGGATGGAGTGTACAGGTGAAGACAGTTACAAAGAGGGTGCAAATTATTACAAGAACACTCACGCTGTGACTTTCCCCAAGAAGCTTTCCAATTTCCTGACACGGACGCTAGGCTCAACTTTGGTGTGAATACTTAGGTCCTTCTTCAGCTTGAAGTCGCTTTTGTGACTTTCCGACAAACCTGAAACCACATCACACAATGCCAAATCAGACAATGCATCAAGTAAATGTCTCCAAACTTTACAACTGGTATCTTCCAAAGTCCTTGAAATGTGTTGCAGTTTTTTTGTAAACAGAAGCGGCAACAAAATGTGTGTCCGTGTGCATGCACACTCAGACATTTTTTTTATCAAGACGGGGGAAACCCCCCTCCCCGTACTTCTGGTTTTTGTCCAAGGCTAAACACATGAACCTAATTATTATCTATTGACTATTTCGCACAAAAATGTATCATTAGCTTATCATTATTTTAGAGAACAGACATGCCTTTATATTAACCCTAGTAGCGCTGAATATGCAGCAACAAGCCTCACTTCTATTGGCTGAATTAACATTGGCTAGTATTGTTTTGGAGCAGGGTGGGCTCAAACAACCCTTGATATTGATATATAAAACTGAATTAAATGTGTTAAGCTATATATCACTGGAAAGAACAGATAATATGCTTTTAAATGAGTGTAATTTTATAATAGTGTGTAGTGATTATGATTATGTAAAAAAAAAAAAAAAAAAAAAAAATCGTGTGCGCACTACTGATCACTGTTCCATCGTCAGGGCCCCGGATCGATTTTAACACGATAAGCAAAGTTCTTGCAGTGCATAAATGTCATGATTAGGTAAACACTATTTCTTGACATTAGTTTTCAAAAAATAAGGAGTTTGTATCGCTTTATCGGTCACCAAATACTCGGAAAAGTTCAGCGAAAGGATCGACGCCACCGTGACCGTCATGGTGGAATGTGCGAAGTGGTGGCTTTCTATGACGAAAATACAAAGATCGCTTGATTTCATGTGATGCAAAGTATTCAGCAGCATAGCGATTTGACTCAACAACAGTTATTTCGAAGCCTCGTTGCATCAAAATAAAGTAAAACAATCTGTGACGTTGAAATCGCCGAGTAGCGAAGAAGTCCATCCAGGAAAACTAGCACCACTCGATTCAGTCCGATCGCCATCGATTTTTACCAAGTTTTTCAAAAATATTCCACAATCCTTACCTCATCGTCTCTCTCATTGTTTATTTCAACCAAATCCAGCCTCTAAAACTCCTCCTCGCTATCAATATTGTAAAAAAGCTCGAAAAACGCTTGAAGAAATTCTAGTGCAAACACTGGCCGCCATTTTTGTTGAAGACGATCTCGGCTGGTCCGAAAAAAAATTAAAAATACACTCTTAACCAATCAGATTCTTCGTTGCTTGTGTGTCGAACGACCTTCACCCCTTTCTGCGGGCCTACAATGGCCTTAACATTCATTGGCTGACCTTTGAAAGCAAAAGTAAGCTTTCAACTATGACCACCCACGTCATCCCAGAATATTCCGGGATCCGCCACACAGCTTAGAACCACCTTTACCGGAATATTCCGGGAACCGCGCTACTAGGGTTAAAGGGTTTTCAGGGTGTTTTTGTCACAGGCAGTCATTTTCAAGGGGATTCAAGAACTTAACTCTTAGTCTCATATACAGAACTGACACAATCAACTTCGTGTTCATGGAAGGATTTGGCCAAAATTCACTGAAATGGGTAGATATGTTTAAAATGTAATATCTTGCATCTATACAACAGATCTCCATGAAATGTTGGTAAATGATTGTTACATATGTTGTATGATTTTCAGTGTTGATTCTAGGATTTCAAAATAAGGGGTCCAAGGGCCCCCAAAATGGAAAAAAAGGGGCAATGCCGCCCCCCCCCCCCCCCCCCCACCTCATTTCAATCTCCCTGCCACAGCCATACCCAGATTCGTTATGTCTAATCCCTAGGGTCGTTAAGTCCACAAGGAGCCCATCAATATCAGGCTGCCAAGTGGCCACCATCCAGAGGGGCCCTGCACTCCTGCTGGGTTACTTTGGTGGTGGTCTGTGGAGCCTGTTCTGAGCTAATATATACAGGGCACCACATACTAAGACCCATCTATGTTATAACTTAAAAATTTTTTTGTTAACCCACCCCGGTCCACCAAAATCCCAGTTTTTGAGCAACTGGCATAGCAAATGCAGTTGAAGAAGAATCTGCTTTGTCAAAACTAAACAGCAGGTCTTCTTATGCGGAGTAATGTTATGTCGTTCGCCATGGGAAATGTTAAAGTTACCAACTAATAAGATGCTTTTCAACGTTTTGCATTGGGTTAGCACTAGAGTTTTCAGATGTGGTACCCAGGTTAATAACATTTTTAACTCACTCCCAACAATCCACTGTGATTGCAGAGGTCTTGTGCACAACATTTGTCTATGAACCACTGCCATCGCAGGATCTGACCTTCAGACATCCCCCCCCACCCCCCCAAAATCAATGACGTCAACTACTGTACAAAAAAAAACGGCAACTACCTTTTAATTTTGATCTTCCACCTACAAGTCAACAATAAACCCTGAAAATCTCATGTACTTGCGTCGAGTATCTTCACAGTTATGAGTTTTTTGTTTATCAGGATAAAGAGCCCACACACAGAGATACAGATAGTGAAAATCAGCCAGTAGGGAGTGAGTTAATAATATTGGGAAGGAGGAAAATCCCTACCAGTGACCAGGCAGAGCTCTGGAACCAGGTAGATGAACAGATCCTCCAGATTGCCATGTTCATCTGCCACCTTCTTGCTCTTTGTCATCAGCAGGGGCTGGCTCATGATGGAGATCCTGGCCCCGTGATGCTGCACACAGCAGGGGAACAGAGGAACATCTACATCACGAAAGTCACTTCTCTTCATGTGCTCAGACATAGGCCCAGCCAGACTCGAGATGCACATCCGAGCTTGGCAAAATGTTAACCACAAAAGCAGTTTCATTTCACGTTTGCACACTGGCACATAATAATGATGCCAACATACCTCCGCTCCTCCCACAACTAACAAAATAAAACCCTATAAACGGATAAAATAAAATAAAAAGGAACAAACATATATACAAAACTAACACCAACATTCATTTTTAAGTCTTAGTCTCATTATAGAGAACTGGAACTATCAACTGAACATGACTTGCGGAGTTACTTCTTAGGTGAGGTTCAAGTACTATGTCACGAGGGTTAATTTGTCAGCCCCCCCCCCCCCCCGTAAAAAACAGGCTTCCATGTACAAAAAGAACACTCAAGAAAAATTTCATGTACGCAAATAATGCAGGATGGACATCCTATGTACATCCCAATGTTTACTGTTTCACTACCTGGTCGCTAGAACAAAACAGGTAAATGTCATAATGAAAAAAAAGATTCAAAAAGTTTGCTTTAAGAAAGGCAGGCAAACGGACACTGAAGGCAGAAAATAAGCAAGAGAATGTAAAAAAAAGACAGAAACAAAGAGACCAATGAAAAGGGGAAATTTCTAGAACATAATCTGGGGATGTTTATTTCAGGGTTTACACTGAACTTTTGGAAGAAAATTTAACAACTTTTCATGGGCTTTTTAACAACCTCATTTTCATTTTCATAGACCCTCTTCAAGTAACTTTTGCATTTAAACAAAGCTTACACAGTTTGAAGTTGAAAAAAACAGTCATTTTGTGCCATCTTTTTCATCAAATAGCTTTACACACTACATTCAGTTTTACATATCAAGGACTGTTTGATTCCCACCCTGCTTCATAACAATGCTGACCAATGTTAATTCCACCAGCAGCATGAGCTCGCTGCCGTGAATTCAGCACTACCAGGGTTAAGGACTTTTAAGGATGGTACAAACCCTGTAATCATACTAAAAGAGGACCCAACATCACACAATGGACATTTCTTGCTTCCAAACAAAAGTATACTGACGTTCTGGTAGTAACTGATGAAGGTACACAGTGCAGGAGGTCTCCCCTTTTCGAATTTATCTGTCACTCTCTTGTCAAAGTCGATGTCGTGCACCGTGTAGGTCTTGTTGTTGTATCTGAAACACATGACCATACTTTTTACCCACCCTTCCAGTCACTCAAAACGCATTTCCAGGGTCCCATTAACAAACACTGCTTGTAATCACACTTTCTACCCCACCTTCCCAAACAAGCAACTAATACTTGAAAATCTTTTTTTTTTCTTTTTTGGGGGAGGGGGGGCTGCTTTTGTTCCTCACCTAGAGCTCCGAGGTTCACCAATGGCGAGATTTATGAGTATAAGGCCCCCCCCCCCCCATTTAGGTTGCTGCATTCTGATTTCAGGGTTGGTGTTAACACACCTGTGTACATGCTGGGTTTTATTTTCTGTCAGTGTTGATTCTAGGATTTCAAGATAAGGGACTAAGGGGCCTCTAAAATGAAAAAAGGGGGCATTTAGCCACTCCCTTCCTAAAAAGGGGGCTAGTAGTATTTGCATGTAGTACCCTCAGTGCTCTTGGTATCTGCAGGTAGTTATGTAGGCAGAAAGGATTAAAAATTCACTCTAAGTGTTGCAGTTAATCTTCTGTAGTCAGCACTGGGGAGGGGGGCCCAGAGAAGAGAGAGAGATGAGGAACAGAGACAGCCAATACCCCCACCCCCCCGAAAAAAGGTACAAGTAGTATTTGCTTAAAGTACCCTCTGTACTCATAGTTTATGCTATTTTTCAAGGAAGAGAAGCTAAACAGGCAGATATGTAGGCAGAAAGGATTAAAATAATATCCACCTTAAGTTTAGCAATTAATCTGTAATAAGCACTCATGACACAGGAGAAAGAGGGGGGTGGAGGGGAGAGGGGAAGACAGGAGGAGAGAGAGAGGAGGAGAGAAACCGAGAGAGAGAGGTAGGTCATAGTCAGAGAGGTAAAACAATATCTGTCTTTTCCTCCCAGATTGTACATTAAGAGAGAGAGATATGAAAGCCAATATAGCCCCCCCCCCCCCCCCCCCCCCCCCGTGTGTGAAAGAGAGAGAGAGATGAAAGCCAACCCCCCCCCCCCTCCCCTCAATGGTAGTGAGAGAGAGAGAGAAATGAATATTGTATTTATTTATTTATACCACTTTAAGTCACGAGATTTCTCTGCGTGAAATTCGGGCTGCTCTCCCCGGGGAGAGCACGTCGCCACAAGAGCAGCGCCACCCTTTTTTTTTTTTTGTCTGCAACTGTATTTCTTTCCCTATCAGAGTGGCTTTTTTCTAAGAATTTTGCCAGGGACAACTCTCTTGTTGCCGTGGGTTCTTTTTCGTGCGCTGCATACTTTTCTGTAACACACGGGACCTCGGTTTATCGTCTCATCCGAAAGACTAGCGCCCAGACCACCACTCATGGTCTAATGGATGGGGGAAAAGTTTCGGGCCCAGACAGGATACGAACCCGGACTTTTCGCTTTCTAGACAGGCGCGTTACCTCTAGACCACCGATCCACCATATTTTCAGCGTTGATTCTAGAATTTCAAAATAAGAGGGCCCTAAAAAGAAAAAAAGGGGGCATCCCCCCCCCCCCAAGTAGTATTTGCTTACAGTACCCTAAGCGCTTCAATTTGTTTATTTTTTACAAGATTCAGCGCTATATAAATTCCATATATTATTATTATTATTAGTTTCTGCTATTTTTTCAAGAGACACAAAACGAACAAGCAGATACGTAGGTAGAAAGGATAATCCCAAAATAAAATCTGACTCAGAGTATCCAATTAGCATGGAATGCCACAAACTAAAACTAAGTGATCATGAAAGCTCACCTGTCAACTCATTGCAACTCTTGCTTCTCAAAATTCCAAAGAAGTTTAAAGCTCTGTGATTGTTCCCTCCCCCCCTTTTTTTCTTCTTCAGGACACCATTTTCAATACCATGTGCCTACTCAGTGATAAACAGCAAAGTTTCATCCCACTGGGTAACACAGGGGAGGAGTATGGAGATGGGCCAGTGGAGAGGGAGGAAGGCAGTATCACTAAAGACACAGATTTTCCCATTACAAGGGCATTGGAAATGGATATAAACAATTTCTGTAAGGAATGAGAGAACACGTGTGTGTGTGTGTGTGCGTGCGCACATGTGACAGAGAGAGAATGTGTGTGTGTTGTCAAAATAGTATTTTTATCAGTAAATTTGTATTTGGGGTTAAAAAAAAAAATCACAAAACTATGATAAAATCGTACAGGTAGGCAGATCTGGGAAGCTCAATCCATGGGGGATCAAGGTCTGTCTGGTGTGCTGCTGATCCACGCAACGGATTCATGCTGGAGTTTGACATCTGCCAGGGGCAAGCTCTGCAGCTGATGCCTCACGGATAGAGCCCAGTTGTCCTGAAGCTGGGAGAGTGGTTCCTGAAGAAGCGTTTTGTTTCCTTCTCCCCCAATATAATAACAGTAATTACAACAGATCTCTTCCCCAAGTTGCTGCATGTAATGTTCAGTTTCATAAAATTACCGATGTATGTTCAGTACTAAAAAAAGTTTAGTTATTCAGAGAAGTTCCCTTTAAAAACATTTTTTTAAATGTATATTCCTGAAGGTTTTAGAAATGTGTTTAGACTTTGAAAATCACCATTTGCTCAAAATTCATGACATTCTGTAGATTCATTGGCTTCCAGAAATGCATTGTCAGTGCGGTGAAATGAAATCCCTTTCTTCACCCCCCCACCCCCCTTCACCACTTGAGTGCAGTAAATAGAAAAAATGTAATTGATATTTGTTAGAAATGGGTGTGGTTGTCTTGCAGAGTTACGTCCCTCCCCACGGTATTTTCAGTTATACATGCTATGAGTGTAATGCTTAGAGTAAGGACAGAAATGGGTTAATTTTTATAGAGTATACAAAGTGCAGTTGCAATGGCGCACTGTACAAATACGCACTATCCAGGATTTTTTTGGCGTCTGGCACATTTTGTGGCAATTTTGGAAAAAATGCTGGAATCCCGCAAGGGCACACCCTAGAATCAACACGGCTGTCATCTGTTCCTACCAGCACACAATGGCCTAATCTTTCAAATGGTGGAACGGGTTTTTAACATGTGCACATGATGTTCTGCATGCGTTCCAACATGGGGTCTCAGTTTATAGTTTCATCAGAAGGACTTTGACATTCAGTTCGATTCTTTTTTCCTGACAATCAGGAAGGAAGGGCAAAGGCAGTGAATGGAACCCAGAACCTCATGGATTACTTGTTGGCAGGTGAACATCTTAACCATCCTCCTTCTTCATACTTATTAAGGGTTGGGTTAGAAAAGGTAGTTGCAACCACTTTGATGCTGTTTGTTCAAAAGTACTTAAAAAACAAAACGACCCCCACCCCTCCCCAACAAACACACACCTTCATTCTGGGTGTGATCTTTCAAATACTATAGGCACAAGACAGAAATTTTTGAACAGATTTGCTCCCCATGGACGTAGCTGCATAACGACTTTGGGGATGAATGCCGAGTAGGTTCCGATTTTCGCAGCCCACCAAATGCTGACATGAATTGCGTGATCTTTAACATGCATCTTTCTGCACAAGTATCTACTTGGAGGGACTTAAGGCACTGGCAGGTCTACACTTTTCCCCACCCTTAATTTGCAGATGCTGCTGAGATTTGAACACACTACTTCATGGAGCCTTGGGACTGAGGTCAAATGGTACTAACTTGGCTTTGGTATCTGTTCAACAAACTTTTTTTTATATACTAAAACTCCTTCTCCCCCAGTTGATACAAACAAAAAACAAAGTATTAACCTTTAGATAACTAGCTTAAAGTTCGCCAGTTCTTAGTACAGCCAACTCCTCCCTCATACCAAAAGCAGAATTTTGGTTTGGGGGAGGGGGGACCCTGGCAATCAAAAAAGGGGAGAAAAAGGACTTGCTGGCAGCTAGGTAAAAAAGTTTCGATAAAAACCAGTCCCATTCTATTCTGCAATACAGCATCAGATGAGAACAAAGATCAGCTGTTCTCCAGTTTCACACTGTACAAACCTGGTCATGATGACTCGACCCACGATATCTTCTCGAAGCTTTTCCTTTTGCTGTTCATTGAAGATTTCTGCTCCAGGGCACAAGTCCATCATGAGGTCATACACAGTGGTTGTCCTCAACATTTTGTGGGCCACGTCAATGCCCAGGAGTGGCTCATCTTCATAGCGCAGGATGGAGGACTCGAAACCTGACAACACTTGCAGTCTGTGTGGACAGAGATCAATGTAAAATCCACGTCAACAATATGCTAAAATGCAGAGGCCAAACTATGCAGGCACAATAAATTATTTAAATAGAACACAGAAAAGGGTTCACACAAACTTTTCCAAATAATTTCCAAATCAAATTCAAAGACCCCAACTTTAATGACACACTTTTCATAACATTTCAAAACCCAATATTTCCAATAATAGATAAAAAACAACAACAAAATCAAAACCAAAACCCCCACATACTAAACACCTAATCAGAAAGGACCTTATTACAGGATTCACCGACTTCTCAGCATGAAGTTGAGGACTTCTAAAACCGTTTTCAAGGAGGTTGTCTACCCCCCAAAAAAGAAAACCCATGAGAGTGGGATTTATATATTATATGTGTAGTCTACATATAGTAAGCTCTATCATCAATTCCCAGCGAAAATAAAATTGACATTAAAATATACATCTCTCTCTCTGTGTTTGTGTTGGTAAAATCTACTCACTGATGGCTTCAACAGTAGTTTTGTTAGCCCAACGCAGACGGAACTGATTTATCCGACTTCCGTTTCCGACTTCCAGACTGACTGCTGGTGGTAGGTCAACAACTTTCACTATCACAAATCCCAGAATGCAAATGTGACAATAGAGTCTTCCAGTAGTGAAGACCCTGGACAGCATTTTGAATTTGGTTACAAGAAATTTGGTTGACTAATTATGCTGCTGTGAATTTTCAAAATAAAGCTTTCTTGCAGGGACATTGGTGCATAGCGAACTGTTGCAACTTCTAGAATTCAATTTTCAGACACAATATTGATGGTATGGTATGTGTGTTTTGGCGGTTGAAACTCATGGAGAAATTTTGAAGTGAGAAAAGTCTGAAGTTAATTGCATCCACGTTATAAACAATGAGTCATGAACAATGATTCTCTGCTCGCCAACGATTTCCCCTCTCCCATATTACTACATATGGAAGACAATTACTGTTTTGGCCACAGGAGATTCTTAGGATTATTTTCAGTGAATTTATGCATTTGGTGAGAGAAAATTAAATATTTCTTTAATTTTTTAAGAAAATTATTTTTTCTTGATGTTTTAGTAGGTGTCATGTGTTCCAGATTTACATCCCTTGGCACAGTCTTTTCCGAGTTCAGAGGGTTAACCAACAAAAGATTTTTTTTTTTTTTTAAACTGGAGACATGGAATTCAAACCAAAAAAAGGAGGAAAAATCAAAGAAAACTATTATCAATAGGCAGCAAGGTAGGTTGCAATTATATTTTAGTTAAAAAAAAAAAGTTCCCCAAAAAGCTTTGAAGTTTATCAATTGTGAGATTTTTGTGTTTGCTTCTGTTGCTTCATTACATAAAGAGTTTATTCTCTCAAAATGACCATGACAAACAAATGTTTGCTCAAGACTTATTTTCAAGGTTGACCGACTTACCAAACAGAGGCCTTCTATCTGGCACACATGCGCCATGTTTAATTGTAAAATGCAATGACCACAAACAGTTCGAAACAGAGACTGAAATACAGAATCCTTTAAAAAACAAAACAACCCCCCCCCCCCCTTTGGTTATCTAAATCATTCTAAAGTTGATTTTAATTTTTAACAATGTAACTTCACATATATACTTACTTGTGATGCTTGACATCGATTTTGGTGTCCACATCAAAAAAATGGCGGTTTATTTGTTTGAGGTTCATCTTTCTCAGAATGCTGAAAACAAGCAAAGTATGCATATCTTTCACAACCATACAGAGGTGTTTTCTAGTTTTACAAAAACAACAACAACAAATAAAATAAAACGGGGGGAAGGGGGGTGGTGGGGTGAATGGGGCAACAGGTGGCTTTCCCCCATCTTATCATTTTCTTGGCACAGCTAAATAAATTCTTCATTTCCTGCAGGGCAGAAAAATGTGGACGGCCTGTGTGTGGGTGTGTATTTAACATGCAATAACTCTACAATTAGTTCACGGACTTTTACAAAATCAAAACAAGATGCAGGAACTTAATAAAGAAATCATGATTTCCTATCTTGTATTGATCTTTTTTTTTTCTTTTAGAATTATAACACATAAACACGCAAGGTTATTAATTGGTTTGTTGGTCCCGTGGTCCCGCACGCACAAGCATAGAATGAAAGTATCACACAAGCTGAGAGAACAGCTGCTGCCTCGCAAAGACAGCTGGAAGAGACAAAAGCTAAAATTACTGAGGAAATTGACCATACAAAAAAACCCAACTCAGTGTGCTGTAGTTTCATACAGCTTTTTAATTTCAGGAGATGTAGAACAAAAACCAAAGAGCTTGACAATGCTTAACTTGAAAAAAGTAACATCCTGAACCAAAAAATGAAGCAAGTTCAGCAAAGTACAGGAGAAAATGTGTACAAGCATCTCAAAAGGATGTCAGTACCCTTTCGTTTTTTTTGGAAATGGTTATCAGGAATATGTAATGTAATTTGATAGAGAGCAGTGTAAAAAAGATGGTGTCAAAATTTCAATGAACTCTGCCAGTTAGTTTAGGGAGAATGTCCATTTCCGTTTGGACAACTCAGTCAACTCATCCCCGAAAGTTCTTGTTTTGGAATAAAAAAACACCCAAAAAGGTAGTAAAGATAGCAAAGAAACACTCTTCATTATGTAGAAAATAATGTATTAAGACTACATGCAAAATTTGAAGACAATTCATTAAAAAGTTTCAAAGTTATGGTCGTTTTTCATATGGTAGGTCAGTATTCTCCCTTTTTTCCGCTGTGTAAATTGCATTACCTCCAGGTTTTTAACATGGAATTTCTCCCATTTCACTCAAGCAAACACCTCAGAAAAAAATAAGTGTGATTAACCACTAGACTGCCTTACCCTGGAAATTCTCCGGGGCTAAACGTGCACCCTGTACGCCAACAACCTGGAAAATTTCCAGGGTGTCGAACCGAAGTAAACAAGCCTGCTTCCTTGACTACAGTTAAAGGGAAACAACTCCAAAATTAATGGAGGTCACTCTCCTGTTGCTTAGCAACATCGAGCTGCAAAAACCGTGGCAAAAACGATCGTTTTTTCGCTCGTATTTTGTGTTTTTATGCATGACCGCTTGGGAAGTTCTTGTTCAAAATTGCTGACACTTCTTGTTGAAGGCATAAATAACTTTACACAGCTGTAAAAGTGGCAAATAAAACTCTAGATTTACCTAACATTGATGAAAACGATCGCGTATGATTCAGGAGATCGTGTATTTAAAAAAACAATGAATGAGATTTGGCCTAGACATATGTTTGACATTATTGATATTTGTATCATGGAACTTATTTATCTTAAGAATATATGTTATAAAGTTTTAAAATACTCACTTTCTTTCAACTGGGCATGTATGTTTAGTACAATTTTATTGAGGTTCAAACTTGGGACGATTTTAGAAATTGTCAAGGGCATCCAAGTTCCCAAGTATTTGACCATAAAGCGACAAACTCAAGTGTTTCAAAACCAACATCAAGAGATTAGATTAGCCTAATCATGACATTTTTTGCAAAACCAAGAATCATTCCTTTATGTTTTTAACCAGTGCGCTGAATTGCAGCAACAAGCCCATTGCTAATGGCTGACTTTGACATTGCTAGCATTTCTGAGAGGTGGCTCAAACAACCTTGATATTCATAATAAAACTGAATTAAATGTTAAGCTTATAATCACTGAAAAACAGATAATATGCTTTAAATGCGTATTTTATAAAGTGATCAAGTAATTCAAAGACGAAAAAACAAGAAAAAAAAAATGGTGCGCACTACTGGACACTGTTCCATCGCAGGGCCAAATCGATTTAATGACAGTAGAAATAAATCTTGCGTGCATAAGTGCAGAATAGGTAAAGAGGAATGTTGTTGACATTATTTTCCAAAAATAAGGAGTTAAGTATGCTTTAACGGTCACCAAATACTCAAAACAGCGAAAGGATCGACGCCATCGTGACCGTCATGGCGGAATGTGCGAAGTGGTGGCTTTCTATGACGAAAATACAAAGATCGCTTGATTTCATGTGATCAAAATTCAGCAGCAGCGATTTGCTCAACAACAGTTATTTCGAAGCCTCGTTGCGTCAAAATAAAAAAACAATCTGTGACTCGAAATCACCGAGTAGCGAAGAAGTCCATCCAGCAAAAACTAGCACCACTCGATTCAGTCCGATCGCGATCGATTTTTACCAAGTTTTTCAAAAATATTCCACAATCCTTACCTCATCATCTCTCTCATTGTTTATTTCAACCAAATCCAGCCTCTAAAACGCCTCCTCGCTGTCAATATTGTAAAAAAGCTCGAAAAACACTTGAAGAAATTCTAGTGCAAACACTGGCCGCAATTTTTGTTGAAGACGATCTCGGCTGGTCCGAAAAAAATAAAAAATACACTCTTAACCAATCAGATTCTTCGTTGCTTGTGTGTGTCAAACGACCTTCACCCCTTTCTGCGGGCCTACAACGGCCTTAACATTCATTGGCTGACCTTTGAAAGCGAAAGTAAGCTTTCAACTATGACCACCCACGTCATCCCGGAATATTCCGGGATCCGCCACACAGCCTAGACCCGCCTTTACCGGAATATTCCAGAACCTCGCTACTAGGGTTAAAATAAATCCGGGCCCTGATGGCGTGACAGTGACCGGTAGTGCACTTGCAGGTTTTTTCATGAAAATCGTGACCACTTCATGCTGCTATAAAATTGCACTTGTTTAAAAGCTTATCTAAACTTTCCAGTGATTTATGGCTTTACACACTTAGTTGTTTCACATATCAATATCAAGGATTTTCTGATCCCACACCGCTTCAAAACAACGCTGGCCAATGTAAATTCGCCAGCAGCACTGAGCCCGTTGCCAAAAATTCAGTGCCACCAGAGTTAAATATACGACTTAAATGAGAGGGAGATGAGAGAGAGGAGGGAGGTCAAAGTCAAATTTGTATATCCAGAGTTGGAGAGAGAGAGAGAGAGAGAGAGATACACCTAGATGTATATAAGAAGAGAGGTGAAAGCCAATATCAACCCCCCCCGATGGTACACAGAGAGAAAGTGAACGAGAGAGAGATCAAAGTCACAATTTAGAGAGATCTAGCTACATCTGTGGTTATCCGACTGCTGTCCGAACCGAACGCAAGACTTCCAGTATCGAAAATCCTGGCATGACCATGATCGACTGCAGAATAGTAGGTCAGCGACTTTTGCTTTCATCCATCCCATCATGCACTGCATCAGAAACTTCTGTTAGAGCACTTTCTGGGCGCCATTTTGAACTTTGTTGCAAGGAATTCGGTTGAGTGGTTTTGCTGCTGATTTTTTTGTTTAAATTTGACAATTTTCTCACGAAAAGTTTTCCGGAAAAATGGCTGATCAGGTAGACAATGAAACGAGGTGTCTTGAGCTTTTCTTTGGCGATGATAGTGAGGAAGATAGAGATTTACTCTTGAATAAGAGACAAAGACGAGTGACATCAATCTTGACCTTGTTATCAATAACAATCGTCTGCTCGAAGATTTGGATGCCGAAAATGATAGTGAATCGACTGATGACAACAGCGACATCAATTTGGCTACTGCTGATGGACCCAGCAAACGAAAAAGGCAACAAGAAACAAAGGCTGCCAGAGACTCTGAGACCCCCCCTTCCCAACTGAAACTTGCTCCTTCCTTGGGAGCCTGTGGCAAAGAAAACCAGACTGGTGAACACATCCTTCAGAGGTACACAC
This sequence comes from Rapana venosa, assembly GCA_028751875.1. NCBI lineage: Eukaryota > Metazoa > Mollusca > Gastropoda > Neogastropoda > Muricidae > Rapana > Rapana venosa. Next base: position 49,301,094 of record CM054157.1, read on the forward strand.
TACTCCTTGACCCAAGGAAGATTGTGTGGCTGATGGAGATAACCCTGCAAACTAGGCTGTACGATCCATGAGAGGAGCTGGAAAGGACTTGCCACTTTTTCTTCCAAACACATATGATGGTGTAAAAAGCGAATGAGAGAAGATCCTCCCAATACATTAGAGAGAGTGAGAAATTCGAAAGATTTATTCACAAAAAGGCCAATGGCCCATACATGAAGGGGATTGCCAAACTGCTTAGTATTTAAGTGAAAAAAAAATCAGGAAATGCACACAAAAAACAAAATATTGTATAACCACAACAAAAATCGGTTAAAAAAAAAAAGACTAGAGAAACCAAGATTATATATCTCTTATTCTAAAGGCTTTACACAAATACAAAGCAAGGCTGCGCACAATCTCAGGGTGACTAGACGCCATGAGTAAACAGAATCTAAATAAATTTGTCTACTATATTTTACCGGAATGTAATTCTAACATCTAATACTGGACAGCACAGCACAAAATGAACTTTATCTTCAACTGTTTGCTTACATAATGAGAGAGACAGAGACAGAGAGAAGTCTAACTGATGGAAGTCTTTCTTTAGAGTTTCATCTTGTACAGCCTCCTGGTGATCACCAGTATTTTTGCATGATGCTCAAAGTTCTGTTCTGTAATTAGCACAACCTCCTTTAGAGAAGGCATTGTTCTTTTGATGTGTGATACACAGCTGGTAGCCTACCGCACACCATGACCACTGTTCCCAAGCCAAGTCTACTTGTCTAGTCAGATCTACCAGCTTCAAACCTGTTGGGACTTGGCTTCTGCTATCTGCTAAGCAATCTCTGTCCCAATCGCATCACTTGTTTCTGTAGTACAAGGTTTCTTGAAGATGACGTAAATGAATAGGAAAACAGAGTAGGACAAGCCCACACTATTATGACAATCTGGTCACTTGTAGGCACTAATAAAAAAAAAATCTTGCCATATAAAAAAACCAAACAAAACAAGAAAATCTTGATGTCCCTGGGGTGGGCTATCAACTTATTAATGATCACCACAAGGACAGTGACAAAGTTGAACCGATAAGGACGAACTACAGTTTCTATGATTGGTCAAAAGTGAGGCACTTATCCAATCAGAAGCATCAACATAATCAGAATCGGAAAAACTTTGGTGGATGTAGAACTTAATATTAGAGATTATATAAATGGCAATTGCGATGGCGCACTGTATGTTCGCATACACTTTGTCCAGGAATTGGGGGGGCGGCGGCATCTGGGAGCACTGCCCATGCCATTTTGTGGCAATGTTGAAAAAAATGCAGGAATCTCGCAAGGGCACACCCTAGAATCAACACTGTTCTGTTGTATTTGAGAACAAATTTCTAATAGGCACAGCTATCATACTTTGTTTTTCTTTGATGACATCTTGGTGATTGGCATTGGAAACCAGCATGTGTGTTGACCTCATACATGTTTTGATGCTTTTTGTGTGTGGACATTTTTTAAAAATAGAAAATATTCTTAAGGGGGACCACTGCGTCACTTTTTACAAATTGTTGTTTCTCAGGAACTAGTAAAGATATCTTCATGAAATTTGGTACGCATACTAAGTGTATTAATATGGCTATCTGTGCCAAGTTTGAAGTATGTAGGTCAAACAGATATGATAATGTGATAATTTTTCAAAAAAAATACGGGTCGCTGTTTAGCCCCTCTGCTGCTTTCAAAATATGCATTACATAATGGTGTTGATAATTTTTCTAGGTTGATTTGATGTCACTTTGTGCAATGATCACCAAAAAAAGATGTTTTAGTTAATAAAGTATTGATTTCTGTCTCCAAAAACGCGAAAAAATTTTCATCTTTTTTTTTTTTTTAATCACCTGGTATTGAAAAACTATAACAGCTACAGAGCTGAAACTGTACCATTGCACTCAGCATATGTTTCTACACCAGTATGCCAAATGTCATTGGATTATTTCCATTAGGTCAGAAGTTACAGAGGGGCCAAACGACTGACCTAGCTGAAAAACCCACTTTTGAGAAAAACGCCCGTAAAGATTTAGTTGATAATTAAATCAATGAAACTCATGATTAAACATTTTTAAAAATTATGCATGGTAAAATAACAATAGGCCAACAACACTGAGTGATTAGAGATAGTTTTTCTTATAAAATAAAATTTTCAGGAGGCTCCTGGGGCATACACCCCCCTATGCCTGCCTGGCTATGTTTGCCTTCCGCATGCCTTACAGGTTCTTTTTTTCCCCCTCGTCTCTTTGGCCATGGCAGATGATTTTCTAGTGGCTGTTTTCACTCTGAGAATGTCTGATTTCTCTACAAACACTTCTGCATTGCTCCCTGCCAAAAAATCAAGCCCAGCAAGCACAGTGTTGCAGGAAAAGTACCTCGCCTCCAGACAGACTGCATGCTGATCAATCTTCATCTCAGCTTTGAATGTAGATCTATACATTAAAATTGCGAGTATGCAAAACAATAAACTGTGTGAGAATGGAAAATACAAGAGAGAAAGTGAGGAAAGAAAAGAAGAAAAAAAAAAGAGGCAAAGAGAAGAAAAAATGGATGTGGAAAGAGATGGTGGAACAGGACTTCAGAAGACAAAACAAAGAATTCAGTCCTTGGCCTCTTTCTGCAGCCAATTAAAAGAATGCATGCTGATGGGACTTATGATGTGAAAACATCAGAAATGTGTGATTTTTTTAATGCAATATTTGTGTATGTGAGCAGACATGTGAATACAGTGAATAGCCCTGGTCAAAGAGCAAACTGCAAAACAGAAATAAAGACACTACTGTAAGCTTGCTAAGTTCCAACAACACTTCACTTGATAAGAAAAAAAATCGTCAGCTACGTTCCCAAAACAAATGTAAATTGGTGGAAAATGTAGCTATTCAACTTTGTGTACCTTTAGCTAGGAGTTTTTAACATTTAGTGCACTTTTACGTTGTCACCAAACTTTCTAAGGTTGACACATCAATGACGATATTCTGCGATCGTTTGAAAAGTTGCGGCTCACGGATCGGTTTATTTTTCTTGCGCAATCGGCCTTTATCAGAACTAGTGTCAATGCCAGCCACTGACACACGTTTTATGGAGAAAATTTTCCAATTATCACGTCAGAGTGGCTGGCAAGCGACATCGCGAGTTGATGTGCACAGCACGGCGAAAGTCGGTCACCACTTCAGCTGACGATCGTCAGTCTATTTTCCGTTTCGTTCCGTTTTCTATTCCTTCTGTCATGTGCACTTGATAGTCCAAACTCTTTTTCGGCATTTTTTGGCATTTTGAGACTTTCAGTAAAACACTTTGCTAAAAAACTGGTCCGACTCGTGCGCTCGATCGAACTCAGGAAGAAAACAACCGCCATCTTGGATAACAGTCACGTGACCCTTAGAACCAATTCAGCTTATTTTTTTACGGCCACAAGCCAATCACAGACTTCGACTCAACCATATGCGATCAGTAAATGCCTTTCGGTCCTTTGGATTCGCTCTTCGTGTGTTTCCCGTGAGTGAAGTTATCCATTGACAGTGTTTCAGAAATAAGATCAGTGAATGACCTTCACATTGATACCATGGAAGGGGGTAGGGGAAGTAGGTCAGCGAGCGCGACGATCTCAAAAACCGATGCAATATTTTGCGTTTTTTGGCCACATTCGCTCAAATTTCACACCCACCCACGTCAGAAAATGATTTTATTTGGTATGATATCGGTCAAAACAAACAATATAAGTAACAAAAATGTGAAGTTGAGACATTACTTGACCAAATACAACCATTATCCCAAAAGTCATTTTTTACAAAATTTTTGTGAAAGTCTATGCCGTGGTCCCCCTTAAGCGCTGGACTTCTGGCTAAAACCAGAAAAATTTCAAGAGAAAAAAATCGGAATGGTTGGCAGCTATGCTACAAAGTGACAATTTATGGCAGCTAAAATCCACATACCCCCTCCACACGATGTTCAGGAAGTGGATAACGGCTGGGTTCATGCCTGCCAATTCACAGGCGAGCTTGATGGTGACCTTTATTTTGGCATTATCCTCAAGTCTCAAGGAGTATCTCACGTATTCCTGAAAAATAAAAATTAGACTGCATTGCTTTCTAATCAGTCATTCTTTGAATAAAAGGGTTTAGGAATATTGTTTTAGGGGAACAAGGAAAAGAGCCCAACAACGATTAACTCTTCTACTACCACGTTCAGATTTTTAAATTATTTTTTAAAGTCAGTAGGTGTGAAACTGAAGGACACTGCAGAAAATACTTGGCTTACAATATAAGTAAGAGAAACGGAACATGGTAGTAGAAGATTTAAAAAATAAAAAATCGAAATAAAGACGGATCTGCATGAAACTTTCTGTGCTTGTGTAGTTTTTGAATTAAAAAAAACCCCCAAACCAACATATTTCTTCATATGACTCTTGTGTGACTTCTTGTTGTGGAATGCTGATGGTGATGATGTTGCGGTCGTTGTTGGCTACAGTGGCTATCCAATAATTAAAAAAAGACCCCGACTATTTCAAGAGGTGAAGAATCTCTACCCACGCGTCTCTAGCATCGTTTTGCAAGTTTCTGGACCCACAGTTTTCACGAAATTATTTCATTTTAACTCTTCTACTACCATGTTCCGTTTCCCTTACTTACACTGTAAACCAAGTATTTCTGCAGTGTCCTTCAGTTTCACACCTACTGACTAAAAAAATTTTTTTTTTTAAATTGAAATAAAGACAGATCTGTATGAAACTTTCTCTGCTTGTGTAGTTTCGTTTTTTTTAAATAAAAAAACCAAATGTCTTCATCTGACTATTGTGTGACTCGTGAAATGCTGATGGCGATGCTGTTGTGGTTGTTGTTGGCTATGGTGGTTATGCAATAATAAAATACAACTATTTCAAGAGATAAAGAATCGTAAAGATGAAGTAAAATAAAATCAAACATGAAAAATATGTGAAAATGTTCAGATAATATTAGAATAACATGCAATCACACCCACAGTAGGAGAGTTAATCAGCTCATTTTAGTTGTGGATCATGAAAACCAAAAATTGGAATTTGTGTGCGTGGTTTGACCAGGGTTGTGTGTGACATTTGATAAGGTTCATCAGAGCAGTGCAATTGACAACACAGCATCAAGCCAATTTTCTTTTGTTATTTTTTTTATAAATGCATAAAGCATGTTTTTTGTTTGTTGTATGCTTAGTACTGCTGTGTTTTCAGACAGAATACATGCAAATGCCACTCAAACAATTGTTTTGTTTCCTAGAGATTTTTTAAAATCATATTTACAAACAAAATAACCTCGACATGTGACTGACATGCAAAAAACAAAACAAAACCCCACCCCAACACACCCCCCCCCCCCCCATCATTATGTATCATTCACTTGCTAACATTATTCACAAATTTCACACACATCTGTTCAATCACAAGTACAAGAGGTGCTACATGTCAAGCATACCTACCCATTTTTACCTTATTTTGGGCAAATCTTTCATGAGCCCATTACATTTGGGTTTTTTTTTTTATTATTAAATGCAGAAATCCTGCAATGGCACAGCCTAAAGTCAACACTGGAAATATATACTGATGACAGTTTGACAGCTGTTTACAAAATAATACATGTCCCTTGAACTAACTAAAGTTTACTAAGAGACTAGTCAAAAACTGGTATCATCGATCTTTAACAAACAGAAAAAAACAGACAAATAATTCTTACATCCTCTTCAAGACGGTGTGGCAGGTAGAGACATGTCCCATCAAAAATGAACAGGTCTCCAAAGATTTCTTTGTGATTTCTCAAGAACAACCTCCTCTTGTATGTGCCATCAACATATGGCATGAAGTCCACATGATACTGGTAAAGCCGTAAATCTGTAGGCACTGACATTCTGAAGAAGTTGGCTTTTAACTGGACTTGATGTCCATAGGTTCCTGTCAAAGAGAACAATACAATTTTATTAACTGTACACGTATAATCTTAAATCCCCACTTCTCCCGCATGGGTATGCCGGGAGCCTTTCAATATAAATAGCACCCCCACATTCTGTAAATTATGTGCTTTGTTATGAAGATGGCTTGTGGGTGCTAATCAGAAAATCTTGCCGCGGCTAGGGTAGCCTACCAACGTAATGACCGCCACAGGAACTGACAAGGTCGAACTACAGTTTCTGTGATTGGTCAAAAGTGAGGTGCTTAGCCAACCAGAAACATCATTGGAGAACTTCGGCAGAAATATAATTTTACAGATTATAAAAATGGCAGTTGCGAGGGTGCACTGTTAAAAAACGTGCTGTCCATTATTTTTTTGCATCCATTAGGGTGCATTGCTCACATCGTTTTGCAGCAATTTTGAGAAAATTGTGGAAATTCCACAAGGGCGCACACTAGAATCAACCTATTCATGAATGGGTGGCGCTGGAGGGGGTGAAGGGGGTGTTGTGTTTATTTCTGTTTATAGAGCTTATTTACTGGGAGGTTTAGGCATGCAAAGGGTGGAAATCTGCCAAACAGACCAGACATCTGATGCCTGCCTTAACACCCACAGCCTTAACTAAAAAATGCTGCACCCTGAAGATTTTTTGCAGCTGATGGATACCGCTTTTTTTCTTCTTTTTCACTCAGATGTGCCACTGAAGCCACGTAAGAATTTTTTTTTTATAGGAAAAATGGATTCTACCTGGCATACAGGCAGATGTAATGATGGTCAGCATAAGATGTTTCGAAATGCACGGCAGATGAGGAAAGAACGGAAAGACATCAATGTAGCAAAATTGGTAAAAAATGAGTCTGGAAATATCATGACTGAGAAGCAAAATATTCTGCAGAGATGGAAGGATTACTTTCATGATCTGCTAAATATTGAGAATCCTCAAGCAATCAAGGAAGTGGAGAAAGTTGAAGGACCTGTACAAGAAGTGACAGAAGATGAAATCAGATGAGCAATTCGAACTATGAAAAAGAGAAAAGCCACAGGGCCATCAGGAGTGGTGACAGAAATGATACAAGCAGCAGGAGAGGAAGGAGTAAAACAACTTACAAAAATATGTCAGAAGATACAACGGACAGAACAAATGCCCGAAGAATGGGAAGACAGTATTACTGTTCCCATTTCCAAGGGTAAAGGAGATGCACTAGTATGTGGAAAATACCGAGGAATCAGGCTTCTGGAACATGGCATGAAGATCTGGGAAAAAGTATTGGAAAGAAGACTGAAGAGCCTGTGCAATATTGATGAAAAACAGTTTGGATTCCAGGCTGGCAAATCCAATATTTATTGTGAAACAACTGCAGGAAAAGTATATGGAGAAGAAAAAGAGCTTGACGCACATCTTTGTCAACCTGGAAAAAGCTTTTGATAGAGTACCCAGAAAGGCAATCCAACGGGCCTTGAGAAAACAAGGTGTACTGGAGCACACCATCTAAATGGTTATGACTTCATACAAGAACTCCAGATCAAAAGTGAAAACTATAATTGGGACGTCAGAAAGCTTTGAGATAAAAGTAGGAGTGCTCTAAGGATCCGCACTGAGCCCTCTGCTCTTTATCCTCGTGATGAGCCCTCTGCTCTTTATCCTCGTGATGAATGAATATCCAAGGAAGTAGAGAGGCCAGAAGAGATCTGGGAACTGCTGTATGCTGACGACTTAGTACTGGTAGCTGAGAACAGTGATGACGCTACTCAAAGATTTGGCAATTGGAAACAGAGATTAGAACGCAGAGGAATGAAGGTAAATGTTGACAAGACCAAAGCAATGACAGTTGGAAAAGACAGCAGAACACATAGAGAGCAAGGCAAATACCCGTGTGGTGTCTGCCACAAAGGTGTAGGGAACAATTCAATCAAATGCTCCAAATGTCAATATTGGTTTCACAAAAGATACTCAAAAGTCTGAAGAAGGAGGACGGAGTATTTGTCTGCCCCACTTGTATGAATAAGAAGGGTGAAGACAATACCGATGCAGGAAAGGAGGAGCTAGAATTTGAACAAGGGAAGATAGAAGTGGTAGACGAATTCCGTTACCTGGGAGAGATGAGCTGCGAAGCAAAATCTGAGTTAGCTGTCAGAACCAGGATTGCAAGTGCTTGGAAGAAATGGAAAGAATTGGCAAGTCTGCTCGGAAATCAGAATATCCCACTGGAGAGACGCTGCCTGATATATAAGGCCTGCATCAGACCTGCTCTCCTGTATGGCTTGGAGACGTGGGTTTTCACAAAAACTGTCAAACGTTTGTTGAAGAGCTGTGAAAACCGAATGCTACGCTACATGACAAAGATCAAATGGGAAGACAGGATAACAAATGAAGAACTATGGAGAATGTGCAAAGTTGATGATCTGAAGTCTACAACTAGTACCAATAGACTGCGCTGGTTTAGGCACGTTCAACGGAAAACAGACCACCATATCATAAAAAGAGCAATGAACTTCATAGTGGATGGAAAGAGATCAAAGGGAAGACCTAGCAAGACCTGGGCTGCCTGTATTGCAGATGATCTTAGAGAAAGGGGCATAAATAAGGAGGAAGCTCAAAACAGTGAGATGGAGAAGGCTCATCAATGTCAAACCTCCCCTGGGAGAAACATGACAAAAAAGGAAGAAGATACAGGCAGATGTAAATATTGTCTGCTCCAAGTGCCTAAAGCCAACACAGTTGATTTTTTTTTTTGTTTTTTGTTTTTGGGAGGGGGGGGTCTTAAAACTAAACCCCCTTCTAATAGACATACCATGTCCAACACTTATATTCTAAAAGTTTGTGATTTAGGTTGGCAGCCAAGCCAAGATACACTTGTAGGCCATGGAAGTTTGTGTCATTAAACACAACTTACACACATGCCTAAAATATCTGTCTCATGAACCTAACATGTAAATTTATAACAGGTAATTTTTCAGGAGACTCACCCTGTTTCTCCTCTTTAGTTTGCTCGGGACGCCTTATCTGCAGTTCCTCATAAGGATTGCGGCGTTGATAAATCCCGGGTTCCGCGCCTTCACCTCTTCCCATTTCAGACGCACCTGCTCCTATGGCTGCACCTTGCATTTCTCTTTCTAGGGCTTGCATTGGCGCATCTCCTGCTCTCGCCTCTTGAGCCACTCTGGAAGTGCCCCGCCGAACCGCACGACCAGCTCCAGCGGAAACAGGGGGGGCAACTTGCGCTGCTGGCTGCTGCTGTGGAGGGTGACCTCGGGCTGCCTGGGGTGGTTGATTTCTCCAGGGTCCTTGAGGGGCAGCCACTGGATGACCCCCAACAGCTCCCTGTGCAGCCACTGGATGACCCCCAACAGCTCCCTGTGCAGCCACTGGATGACCCCCAACAGCTCCCTGTGCAGCCAATGGATGACCCCCAACAGCTCCCTGTGCAGGCCAAGCTTGCTGGGCCTGTTGCTGTTGCTGCTGCAGCCGCTGTCCCCATACACCTTGCGGTGGTGGGCCTGCTGGGGCCGGCTGCTGTGGTTGTGGCTGGCCTCCAGGGACCTGTGGTTGTGCGGGGCCTTCTCGCCTCCCTTCCACCTGTTCCATCAAAAAACAAACCCACAAACAGCTGTCATCTGCATCATTTCAAAAAGAACGGGAAAAAAAAAAAAGAATTTTACAATGACTCCTCTCGGCATACAGAAGGAAACTGTAACCACCAATAGGCTATGTTGAGACCTATTGTTCCAATTCTGTACACAATCACAAATATACATACATTTACAGGGATTTAACAAGTTACAACATCCAACAACAATTTAAAATCAAAATGGTTCACAAAACCCAACAATCCTTTGGTGTGAAATCACTTCATTGTTCCCTGTGGATCAGGTGGCTGATATTAATGCCATGTACAGGGTTCTTACAGGCTTCTCAGTGTGGAATTCTGATGACCTTTCAAGAATTTTCAAGGAGCTTTTAAAGAAATTCAAGGGTGTGATTCATGCACTGTCATATTTTTAACCTACACTCACTAAGCAAGCACTAAGTTCTACCACTGATTGCCAGCCCAAACTTGGTTGGCTGGTGGCGGTTGAGCGTCCCCCAGCTTAACACTCTGGGGGTCACCCAGAATGTTCACTCTGACCCACTCATCCCACCTGGGAATCACTGTGAGTAGGTCGCAGCATAAGCTTGTCATTGAAAATAAGTCCTGTGATTTTTTTCTTCCATCACACATTTGGGCAAAGAATGCTTTGTTCAGATCAGCACTGGTATCATTCTCTGAAATGTTACAAATAATACATATAAATTGATAAATATTTGCTGTATGAGTTTGTGAACGGATTGAGAGAGAGAGAGAGAGAGAGAGAGAGAGAGAGAGAGAGAGAGAGAGAGAGAAAGTTTATTAAATATTTTTTACTTTATTCTCTTATTTTGAGGATATAACGGAATAAGCACTTGTGGTTTTGTTGTTTTTTTCCATCCAGTCATTTTGTGTATGCAGTTTTGTCAAAAGTATGTGTGTGTCTGTAGACAGTCTGCTGACTACCGAGTCTACTGTACATAGAGAATGACCGTTTTGAGGTGGGTTTCCCCCCCCAAGTTTTGCTTTATATATTTAAATGTACTGTAATTCTTTTATGTGTATCATAATGCAACTACATAGCAATCAATGATGCATCAGTCTAAACAGTGAGCATTCAGTACTGAATGTCTTACAGTACACTCTTTAGACTAAGTCTAGCAAGTGCTATGTTCTGTGGCTTTAAGAGCGTGCCGTCAGAAATATTTCTACAACACTGAAATTTCACGGATCGCAGAGAACTGCCTATTTTCGCCTTTTTCGCAATTTTCCGCTTCATGCTACATTCATACCTCCACTCATACAATAAAATCAGAACAATGTAACAAAAGATCAATCAATTCTCTTTATTCACATATGCATACCAATCATAATGATGGATTAGAACAAGTTAGAAGCATTTGAAGACAGTAACTGAATCACATTTTCCTAAGGTGCGTGGTAGAGTTTCACGGTGCAGCTGCTACCTGCTTAGAGGGGGGAAAAAAAGAAAAAAGAGAAATAATGAGAAAGGGATTATTTAAAAAAAAAAATGAATTAAATGTATTCTTAAGTATTGAAGTATGAAAGAGAGTGAGAATGCTTTACAAACCAAGACATTTGGCCCAGAAACATGGAGGACACTGAAGAGAGGAGACTAGACACCTTATTGCCAGTACAAGATCAACTTGAAGGAACAGTGCAACGACTAAACACAAACCCAGCCAACCAGACTACCAGGCACATTAACCAGGCCCAACCTGCCATAGAACATCACAGACAAAACCCACTAGATCGCAGCACTTGACTGAAGAAAAACTGAGATGCTGAAGTATGAGAGCACTACAGGAAAGGAAAACCAGAAAGGAAGAACAAGGCAAGGAAAGGAAACTACAAACAACAGAGAGAGAGAGAGAGAGAGAGAGAGAGAGAGAGAGAGAGAGAGAGAGAGAGAGAGAGAGAGAGAGAGAGAGAGAATAATGCATGCTCAATTATTCCAAGTCCATTACAACAGCCGTAGGGAAACAAAAATTCCCTTTTCAGTATTCCCAAGACCACGCAAGTGGTTGTATCACTTCGTAGCTGCTGACAAGAAAGACTGAAATCTGATCTAAAAAAGAAAAACAAACACACACTTACCCCTGATCCGGGCCTTGCCACATCCTGTTGTTCCCTTTGAGCTCTGCCTCTGCCTCGGGCTCTGCCTCTTCCTCTTTTTTGTCTTTCTTCCATGCTAGTGTTCTGCAACATGAAATCGAAAACACCCTAGTGCTGAAGTCACTGTCGAGTCAGTACATGCACTAACCAGTTTTGAACTGCACTGCACACTTCTTTCAGCTGCAGGACAATTCTCGGCATAAAACTGGGGATAACTTCTCTGAGAACAGTATTTGTGTCAGTCGTCACCGTAAGTACTGCATCACACATTCACATTCTTTACTTTTCCCATATGCAGGCGTGTTTTGTATCCTTCCTTCTAGAGCTAAGTATTGTACTAGTCAGTACACCTGCTTTCCTGTTATTTTTCAGTTTTCTGTTTTAATACTACTACATCCAAACTGACACTAAGCTTCCTCAGCAGTGAGTGATGAATACAAGTTACATCTTTCAAATTTTGCACCCCCCTCCCCCCAAAAAAAAACAACCCCAGTAATTAATATGTAAATGTCATCAACACTGCAACAGCTTTAATAGAACATACTGTCTAGGCAATAAGTTATTGTCATTTCATTTTGGTCTATAAGTTGGGGTATACTATTCCAGACCCTTACACACAATGTAATTTTTTTTGTTTTATATCATAATAAAGCACAGTTTTCAAAGAAAAAAAACAAACCTGAAATATGCTGACAAAATTGAGATTACACCATTCTTTACACAATCTTCATTAACTCAAGAGGTTGTGCTCCCCTTCACTGTGACGTGCCGAAGCTTAAGTTTCGGCAGAATTATTTTTTAAAAATACATTTAACTAAAGGGAAAGTACGCTAGCATGTAAGGCAATCATTTTTCTAAACACAGTTGTTTCAACCATAAGCCTGCCCAGTTTGTGTGTTGGCTAATAGTAATTTTCTTTGACATGTCAACGAGCGTATTCTTTGGGATTTCAGGCTCTCCAATGTTATGATTTAAAAAAAAAATTGTACTGTGCAAAAGTGACATCAGATGAATTCAGCAAACTTCAGGGAACTTTAGTTTGGTGAAAAATCATCACACTGTTTTAAGGGGACTAGTTGATGAACAGTTCAAGCCAATAAGATAAGATAGGCAGCCCTAATTTTCAAAAACTTTAAATTTTTCAGTGACATATTTTGAAAATTAGTATAAAAAAAATTAGTTAAAAAAAAAAAAATTACTGTCACCTATTGAAAAACTGTAACAATCTCAAAAGTAGATATCATAAACTTCTTAAATGATGTATAATATGTATGTCTTTATTATGTTGGGTAAATCTGCTGAATTTGTCAAATATAGCAAAAATCACGTGTCACCATAAAACGGAAGGATCCATTTTACTCCCAACTCCATTAAGTTATCCACACATATATATATGTATGTATATATATATACACACACAGTGTCGATTCTAGGATTTCAAAACAAGGGGCCCAAGGACCCCTTAAAATGGAAAAAAAAAAAAGCCCCCCCCCCCCCCCCCCCCCTTTAAAAAAAAAGGGGACAAGTATTTGCTTACAGTACCCCTAGTTTCTGCTATTTTTTCAAGGAAGAGAAAAACAAGCAGATACGTAGGCAGAAAGGTTATTTATTCACTTTAAAAGTTGCAGTTAATATGCAATGCAGTAAGCACTTGTGACACAGGAAAGAGCGAGAGAGAGAGTGGGGGTGGAGGGGAGAGAGAGGGAGGTGTGGGGAGAGAGGGACGGAGAGCGAGAGAGAGATCAAATTTAAATTTGTATTTCCACAGAGTTGGGGAGATAGATCTACTCATCTAGATGACAAGAGGTAAAAGCCAATATCAAAGGTTTTTTTCCTCACCTAGATCAGATGGTACACCTGAGAGAGAGAGAGAGAGAGAGAGAGAGAGAGAGAGAGAGAGAGAGAGAGAGAGAGAGAGAGAGAGATCAAAATTGTATTTCTACTTTCAGAGAGATAGATCTAGATCTACATAGGTTAAAGCCAATATTGAAGTCTTGTTTCAGTCCCCACCTCCCTCCCCCACCCCAAGATCCTACAGAGAGAGAGAGAGGGGGGGGGAGGAGGAGGTCAAATTTGTATTTCCATATTCAGAGAGTTCTAGAATTAGATGATAGATTAAAGGTGATGTCAGTCTTGTTCCCCCCCCCCCCCCCCCCCCAAGACCATATATTAAGAGAGAGAGAGAGAGAGAGAGAGAGAGAGAGAGAGAGAGAGAGAGAGAGAGAGAGAGAGAGAGAGTGAGTTGCCTAACTATGGAAGTCTTTCTGAAGGTTTTTTTAATTTTTAACTTGTACAGCCTCTGGTGATCAGCAGTGTTCTTGTGTGATGCTTGAATGCTGTTCTATAATTAGCGCAATCCACTTTAGTGAATGCATCCTTCTTTCCATGTTTGAAACACAGCCAATAGATATTGGCTCAAGCCAAGGCTACTTGCCATATATCTCCAGCTCTGAACCTGCTGGGCCTTGGTGTCTGCTATCTCCTCAAAGATCTCTGGTCACTTGTACAAGGCCTCTGGGAAGATGACATAAATAGGACAACAGAGCAGGAAGAAGGCTTGTTGTGGCCCTGGGGGTATGTATGCATGTCCGTCATGTCCGATGATGACCTCCTAAGCAGCAGAGGAGGCAGCGGCTGTTTTGGAAATTGGGCAGAAATTTGATTATAGTGGAGATGCCTTGCCCACACGGCCACAGCACATCCCCACTCTCTCAGCCAAGTGGCATAAGGACAGTCGGCGTTGGAGATGTTCTCCAAAGGCCAACCATCCCCCAGGGCTGCAGCGCATAGCCTCTTCACTTTGTTGTTGCCCCCAGCGTCAATGGTTTAATCAAGAACTGTGATAAAGCCCAGGTGCTGACAGCCCTGGGGGTAGACTACTGACTAGTTTCTGAGATTGGTCAAAAGCGAGGTGCTTAGCTAACCTGAAGCTTCATTGGAAAACTTTGGAAGGGGGGGGGGGGGAGTAGTGCTTAATTTTTAGATATACAACGGCAGTTGCGATGGCGTACTGTTTGTTCAAAAATGCGCTGTCCAGGATTGTTTTGCGTCGTTAGGACACACTACCCACATCGTTTTTATGGTAATTTGGAAAAAAAAAGGTGGGAATCCTGCAAGGGCACACTCTAGAATCAACACTGTATATTATATGCACTCCATTCTCTCCCCAACCCACTCAACAGAAACTACATTTTTCATCAATTTTGCAATTTGTGATGCTCTACCACACAATGGGTTGCATTGCACTGAAGCTCAGTGTTCAGTTGTCAACATATTAATCTGCAACAACAAAAAATATTCAATACAGAAAACAGATTGAACATCTGACAATTCTATGAAAATTTATTGCAAATTGAAGTGATAGACTGCAGATAAAGCAACAAAATGAAAAATTGACAAGTTTTGCACCTAATAGATGGTCAGTCTGTTCCATTATCAGCTTCCATAAAAAGCAGCTTTGGTCTAAACTCTGAAAGCAGAAATAGGCCTAGCTTCTCATGGAGTTTAAGTTCAAGATGGCTGTCAGCAACATGGCTGTGACATTGATGGCGATTTCATCTCACTTTATGGACATTTACGGGAAATGCGCCCCAAACCACATGTTTTCAATATTAAGAATTCTTCTTTGGATCAAACAGGCTGGGAAAATCCATTTCTTGAAGGAGAAAGAAGTGTTCCTAGGCCTATCTAAATTAAAAAAAACAAAAACAGGCCTAGTCCAATTCCGAGGAATTCCGACTACTCGGAATTCCGACTAAAACGGAAGGAAAATCCCAATGTTTTCAAAAACAACTAACATTGTTACTTAACACTATAATAACAGTACCGAAAAATAGCAACATCAGTAGTTCTTCAAGGGCACGACCACAATCGCGACAAGCTGATTATTCTGTCAGTTGTAGGCCTAGGCCTAGCCTATCTAAAGTCGGCTCTTCCTAGGCTAGCCTTGTAAGGCTTAGCTAGTTTCGCTCTTCGCTAGGTTAGCACATTTGTCCTAGGCTAGGCCTACTATTTTCTCACACAGTAAAAACACCTGATTACTTTGTTATTACTTCGCTTGTCTGGTCTCTAACTCTGTTTTCGTTTGTTAAGTGGCATACACATTTTATACCTTTACCTCTGTATAACAGACAAGAATTCATCCAGAACGCGCGATGAGGGTACCTGTTAACGTAGCCTGCGCTGGGTAGGTCTTCTCGTGTGTGCCGAACTTGACCATCTCCTGGCCAGTAGGCCTAGTTTTCAAAATGGCGGAACACCGTTCGCCCGCGAAAGGCTACACATAACGGTTAGATTCTTGCGCTTTTCCTTCTATTTTTATATCACTCTTGCCTTCGTATTGCACCTACTAAGGCATCCACAGAAATAAAAACAATTTTTTGTGAAAGACTAGTTCATGACTAAAACCTCAGAACAATAAGAACTTTGTAAAAAAATTTTCAGCTAACAATGTACCCCTCCCCCTCAGTACATTGTTGTCTGCTAGCTGCCTCACAAAAATATGCATGCGCGGGGGGGGGGGGGGGGGGGGGGGCAACATTGAAGGAACCCAAGCAATTTGATGATCATTTCCCACTGTCTCATAACTACTATGGCCTTAACCCCCAAAACATGTACACAGTGCATTTTTTCATACTTTAAAAATATGTGAAAACCAACAAACATTTTTATGTCTCGGACGTGACCTAGCCCTTATGTGTAACCTACTGCGCATGCATAGGCTTATAGTCCTAGTCCTAAATACAGCCAATAGGCCTACCTCAATCCTTGCATTTCCCAAAGAACTAATTGCAATAGTTTTCAAACTTGGTACAAAAGGTAGAGAAAAATATTACAAACAACATATGAAAAAATAGGAAAAAGTAGGTATCGGAAGTTGCCGAAAATCAATAAACAAACATGCTCAAATACAAAATTTGTCACTCAGAGACTGATCTTTGCTCTAGCTGGCCTGCCTCACAACGCTGTGGCATTCTCCCTTATATGGCAAGGCTCCACCCATTTTTGACCTAGAAAGGGCCATAGCACCAAATGCTCTGATTTTGATTTAGAAAAGCACAAATGACTTATCTTTTGAATTTTATCCCCCACTAAAAGTACCTGCTTGCTTGTTTTTACGACGTATATGGTCTTTACATCACTGATGTACGTATTAATCCAGACAACATCAAAACAACTGTCCACATGCTGGCTTCCTACAAAACACAGTAGGATAGTGATGTTTGTATGATAAACCACTTTTGTCAAAATAGGCTCTCTGAGTGCCTTGTGTTGTTTTACTTTAAAGTGTTTTTAACTTTCATGAACACAGCCAGAGGTCTTATCTGTCCACAGACCACTGGATAGGACAGGCACTGGAGAAATCTGCCAATAGAAATTAGGAAGGGAGTGTATAAACATGGGGGCCTATCCCCTTTCTGTTGATATACCCTTGATCCAGTAAAGTGTAAAGTAGATCTGTGTGCTCTCTACTTTGGAAAGTAGATCTGTGTGCTTTCTGCAAGAGTGTGTGTGTGTGTGTGTGAATATATATATATATATATATATATATATATATATATATATATATATATATATATATATATATATATATATCTGTGTGTGAATTATATATATATATATATATATATATATATATATATATATAATATATATATAATATGCATGCTTATCTGCAGCCTTTTCTGTTTAAAGAGCATGTGTGTGTGTACATGTCATTCTCTCACTTTCTTTCTCTCTGTTTCATTCTCTGTATGTTTCCTGTCTCTGACTGCTGTACAGATGATTGGAATTTATTGGATCCAAATGTCTGCCCAGTGCTATTTACCATACTGGTGTATTTTAAATTCTGAATAAAAGGCTTGCAACTGTTTTCAGTGTAACTTTAATTCTAAGGGTGGGGGGTGTGATTTTTTTGGTGTGTGTTTTTCTTCTCTGTCTCTACAAAAGTGCTGATCTAAATTATTTGTGGTTGCAATTTTGTTTGGCAAAATTGTTCCCAATAACTGATCACATTTTTGTTTTGTTCTTGTCCAGATGAAAGGACTGACTGGGTAGGTATGTGTGTGTTACGTGTAGAAAGACTGCTGACTGATAGCTAAGATGCAGTAAAGCAGACCGAGAAAGGTGTAGCAGGTCTCCAAAAAGCATGCCGCTTGAAGGGTGACAATGTAAAGACAGAGGAAAGAGCAAGATATTCAATAATAGAACACCCCATCTCTTTGATCCAAACAAGCTAGGTTTAAATAATTCCTCTTTTTGTCTCTTTTGTGGTCAGTCCATTAATGATTTCGGGAAGAAACGAAACACAGCTGTGTATCAAATTCGGACATGTAGTTGCTGGCAGCAGATTGAAGAAAGTGGTTTAAAGCATGGGCCTGAGAACACATGGGTTTAAAGAGTGTGTGGAAGAATGGAAGCTGTCAATGACCTTCATGCTGCAGATGCTGTGTATCACAAGCAGTGCAATGTCCATTTCACAACTATGAAATCTAACCCTCTAGCATTCCACCATTCTTCATAGGAACAAACCACAGCAACTGCAGGAAGACCAGGAGACACAGTTCGTGATGAAGCCTTCATGATTAGGAAGCAATTGTTACCTGCATCAGAGGGAAAGAAAATGTCATTACATTAAGGTCAGATGCAGAGATTATCCTGGAGAAATGTGCAAAATCCAACAGAGAGAAAGATGCAGAGAAAGAAGAAAAACAGACTGATTAAGTCATTTGCAAAACTTTCCTAACAAATATCAGGAAGGTCAACACATCAACAACAGAGTATCTTTCTGCAGAAGCAAGTATCTCAAACAACCGAGATTTTACCCCCTAAAACAATTGCGATTATTTACCATCTTCTTTGGATCTATTTCTCGGAACTGGGCTGGGAAGAAAAACAGATCCTGACTTGACAATTGCCTCTCTTGGTCAGGCACTGATGCAGGCAGCACGACCAACAGTACTCATCCCTCCCCTTTAGATTGCTCTTGGGGTTGCCATGCACCAGCAGACTGGCTCCGAAGACCTTGTTGAACGTGTCCACAAGCTTGGGTTTTGTTCTTCATACAAGGAGGTCAGTCTGTTTGAAAATGTGTGCTGCTGCTGACTAGGAAACAAACCCGGTAGGCATGAACCCCAACAGCTGGATCCAGTTTGTTGCTGACAATGTAGATCATCAGATCAGGACACTGGATAGAACTGGTACCTTCCATGGTATGAGTATTATTGGCGCAGCCACCCCTGGCTCCAAACAATGTAAGGCTGTACATCATAATCTAACATTAACACCAGAGGCAATGTTTCCATTCCTACTTTGAAAATTCTGCAGCTACTTTGTCATTAGCATACAAAGTATTACAATATTTTGGTGAGCATGACAAAGCCAGGCAACTGGATCTTCTGTGGACAGAAAATGTCCTGGCCTCTCTGTTCCCCACCTTCAGGATAGTCAGGGATGATGCAAGCTGTGTGCAGTGGAAACTATCCAGATCAGAGCAGCTTTACATTTCTCCACATTATAGACATGGAGCTGCCTATTCTCCATACTCCACTAATATGAGCTGCCTATTCTTCATATTGCACAAATATGAGCTGCCTATTCTTCACACTGCACAAATATGAGCTGCCTATTCTCTGCTCCGCACTGATATGAGCTGCCTATTCTCCACACTGCACTAATAGGAGCTGCCTATTCTCCATGCTGCACTAATAGGAGCTGGTTATTCTTCACACTGCACTAATAGGAGCTGGTTATTATCCACACTACACTTTGTCTCAGGGAAGATTGATCTCCCTCCTGCTCCAGAGAATATAAAGGTCCTACGATGCAACTGTACTACAGACTGCAGAGAAAGACATTGGCTCCAATGTTCAATGGCATTTGGACAATGCAAAGACTTGAGCTATCTCAATGCACCCACTCTTCAGGAAGTGGATGAACTTGATAACCAGGTGTGCCTGATCTTGATTGATTCTGTTGTGTTATTTCATTCCAGCAAGATTAACTGGATTAACTGAGCTGTCCATGTTCTGATTATGCTGAACTGAAGTGACTTGCCACAGTGATTTATTTGAACTAACTCTGATGCTGTTTGCCTCTACCTGCACTGTTTTATTTTATACTCCTTGTGAAACTCTTACCTTCAAGGAGAGACTACCACTTTGCTCTGCCATGGGAATTGTACAGTGGTCGGAAACTTTGGTTTAATCGTGGTAAAATGCATTCTTCTTTTTCTTCCAAGCTCAGGGCAGCAACCATTATATGAGCAAAAATGCGTCATGCTACCCTTAAGCGCCTTACAAGTCAGGCCCAGTGCATCTGACTTTGGCATAAAAGAGAATTGCTATCTTTTAAGTCTTTCTGGGGAAAAAAGACAGCAGAATGGACCAAGAAGACAGAAAATAGACAAGAAGGAGGTGACAGGATGAAAAGGAACAAGGCAGAAACAAAGAGAGAGATAACAAAGAGGAAATTTCTAGCTCAGAATTTCCAGAATGTGGGGATGCTATTTTATACTGATAGGCCCCGGCATCTCCACGTGGGAGATAAAATGCATGAGATATACTTGATTTCCATTCTAATGGGATGGGAACACTAAATATAGAACATATGCGGCATATTTTCATTGGTTTTTGCTTTATTTTGCGTCTAATGGTGATTCTAATATTAGATTTGTAATCAGTATGTCGAAAGCTTTCAAATAACATGTGACAAGACCATATTACATTCTGTTTTTAAAAAAATGATAAAAATCGAAATTTGATGACGTAATATAATTTTTTTAAAAGGTCTTCCACACTTAGATCGTCCTACTTTTTGGATATGTTAAAAGTTGGGTACTTTCCTATCAAATTACTATTGCAATTAGTTCCTTTCTTGGCACTTTTTGGGTGGCAAAGATTGACTAGACTACTAGCCTAGGCCTAAATAGGCCTACACCTAGGACCTAGGCCTATAGGCTAGCCTACCGACACTGATTGGTCTTAGCCTAGGGAGCAGCGTTGTCAACGCTCATTTTGTAGGCCTATAGACCTACCGTGTTAGGGAGACTGCTCGCCTGAAAGTAAACATTGGCCACCTATGTATGCCCAGACTGGCTTTGTTATGAGTGACACAACACAAGAGGAAGTTGATTAAAAGAATGCTGAACGTAATCGAGCTCTCAGATCTGCCCTCTTGTTCTGTTAGTTCTACCTGCTCACCATATACTCTTTCCATTCAAAGTAATATCAAGTCAAAGTTGGTGGCTTCCCCACCCAAGCTGTTCAAAGGAAGATAAAAAATTTATTTGAAAATTTTTAATTGCCTTTTTGGTGACGTAAATTTTATTGCTTTAATGATATAACCCATAAAAAATAAAGTATAAACTTTCAGCTTTCTACTCGTTATCATCAATAATGTCTTGGTGGCTTTGACAGCATGCAGTCAGGATATTTCTACAACACTGAAATTTCAGGGATGGTGGAGAACTGCCAATTTTCCGCCATTTTTCGTGATTTTCAGCTTCATGCTACATTCATACCTCCACTCATACAATAAAATCAGAACAATGTAATGAAAGATCAATCAATTCTCTTTATGCACATATGCATAAAAATCAGAATGATGCAGTAGAACTTGAATCAGAAGCATTTGAAGACAGTAACTGAATCACATTTTCCTAGGGTGCTGGTAGAGTTGCACGGTGCTGTCCCTACCTATCTACTGTCCTTCCTTGTAGCAACGCCCAGGCCAACCCAGGAGGGGCACCGACCGCCTTGTGGGAAAACCACATCAACCACACATAAAATAATAATAATAATAATGTATGGAATTTATATAGCGCTGAGTCTTGTAAAGCTACAAATCAAAGCGCTCAAAATGAGATAAAACCAAAACCAGATTCCTTAAAACGACCTTGTTCTTAGTGACCAACTGTAACACTTTCACTCATATCAAATGGAAAAAGCCTGATTCTCTCAGGAAGTTAAATATGCTATCCAATTATTTTGAATTCCATTGTGAGATGTGTTTTGTACCGGATAAAAATATTACTAATGGGTAATTATAGGTTACCCCAAAAAACCATATCATATGATATATAATTTAGATGAAAGGGGGAAAATAGATTGGGTATCAAAAATGAGGATCAAATTATGTGAGTTGGATTTGCTTATGTATGGTTCAATCAAAGAGTAGAGGATATAAATGGGTTTATACCAGTACTGGGCACTAGATTGATAGATTGTAGGTGGCAGAAGTGTTCCAGTCATATTCAGGAGAGTGATCGTTTTAGTTTGTATAGGCAGTTTAGTTTATTAGGTAAAATTCCTGTATATTTGTCAATGAACACGGATAGACATCTTAAACATATTATGACAAAATTTAGATTTGAGTGTCTGAATTGTTTGTGCACAATCTTCGCTTAGACAACACTGTGTTACAGATCTTCTTTGGCCATTATGTAAGGGGTCTGTCGATAACGAAGTTCATTTTGTACTATGTTGTCCTATGTTAAATGATCTTAGAACTCAGTTGATACGGCAAAAATATGTGAGCTGTCCTTGCATGTTTAGACTTTGTATACTGATGTCATCTACAAATGAACGCATTAATAAGGGACTAGCAATTTATTTGTATAAAGCTTTTAAAACTAGAAATACTGTCTGTTCTTGAGGTATTATTCTTCTGTACCCTATGCAACATGTTTTGGAATGTTGATTCTATACACACAACCCCTTCATGCGGGGGCCAAGGCCTATAATGAATAAAACTTTCCATTCCATCATTGGCATTCCCCCCCCCCCCCCCCCCCCTCCCCTCACTCTCTATATCCTTTGCTGTTTTGCCGCTGTCTGTATGTCCGCCTGCCTGTCTGTCTCTTTGTCTCTTTCTGTCTCTCTCTGTAATGCGGTTTCTGAGTCGGTGGTTGTGTGTGTGGTGGTGGTTTTTTTTTTTTTTTTAAATACTTGTTTGTCTGTGTTTGTTTGTTTGTTTGCTTTTCTTTCCTTCTCCATTGTCTCCCTTGTATGACATTCATCGTCATTGTATCTAGTTCTCATTTATAGTGTTTGATTATAATAATCAATTTTGAATTTTCATTTTGGTGTCTTTAAAACTGTTGATAATGATTGTTTGCGGGTTTGATTGGGAAGGGGGGGGGGGGGGTTGTTGTTGGGTTTTTGTTTGTTTGGGTTTTTGTTTTGTTTTTTGGTGGTTTTTGATGTTGTTGGTGGTGGGTTTTTTTTTTTTTTTTTTTTTTTTTTTTTTTTTTTTGAGAGCATGGTGTAAAAAAGCCCTGAGCTTATCCATTTACTCTCAATAAAAAGTTCGAGTTCGAGTTCTCTCTCTCTCTCTCTCTCTCCTCTCTCTCTCTCTCTCTCTCTCTCTCTCTCTCTCTCTCTTCTCTCTCTCTCTAGATGGTTAAGACGTTAAGACGTTCGCCTGCCAACAAGTTAACCGTGAGGTTCTGGGTTCGATTCCCAGCCTCGCCCTTTCTTCCCAGTTTGACCAAAAAATCGAACTGAATGTCAAAGTCCTTCGGATGAGACTATAAACCGAGGCCCCGTGTTCGAACGCATGCAGAACATCTTGCCCACACGTTAAATCCTGTTCCGCTTTTCGGAAGAGTAGGCCATTGTGTGCCGGTGGAGACAGATGACAAAATTTACAAAACCGCACACACCACACGGGGACTGGATGTAAAAAAGCACATGAGTGCTTATTCCATTATCCTCGATATAAAAGAATAAATAAATTTAATAAATAAATAAATCTCCCCCCCCCCTCCCCCCTCTCTCTCTGTGTTTCCCCTTTCACCTGAAAATCGGTGAAGACAGGAAGCAGACAATTGAAGGAATGTCAACAATCTTGTGTTGGAAATGAGCTCTATGATTTATAAACACTTGTAGATGGACAAGGAGCCGGTAAGGCAAGCTATGCTTGTGTGTCAATATTATTTGCCTTGTGCTGTTTGTACACCTGAATGAGCCTGCACTTGGCGCAAGGCAATACTAGAGAGAGATTCATTCTTTTATTTCGAGGATAATGGAATAAGCATTCATGTGCTTTTTTTACATCCAGTCCCAGTGTGTATGCAGTTTTTAGTAAAAATTGTGTCATCCGTTCCTACCAGCACACAATGGCCTACTCTTACGGAAAGGGGAACGGGTTTTGACATGTAGGCAAGATGTTCTGGGTGCCTTCGCACACAGGACCTCGGTTTATAGTCTTGTTGGAAGGACTTTTAGGGGTGGGGGTGGAGTGGGCGCTGATGTTAACTCCAGAGGAAAAATCCTCTTGAACGAGATTCGAACTCGGGTCAGCAGATCACGAGCGCATCACTCTGACCACCAGGCTATCCCGTCAGAGAGAGAGAGAGAGAAGAGAGAGAGAGAAGAGAAGAGAGAGAGAGAGAGGAGGAGAGAGAGAGAGAGAGAAATCGAAATCGAAATCGAAATCGAAATCGAAAGTTTATTTATTATGGGAAAGGAGTAAGCATATAAATATACATTATAGCTATCCAAAACAAGAGGTAGGCCCAGAGAGAGAGAGAGAGAGAAGAGAGAAGAGAGAGAAGAGAGAGAGAGAGAGAGAGAGAGAGAGAGAGAGAGAGAGAGAGAGAGAGCACAAAATAAGGAAAGAAAGAAAAAAGAACTAACAGCAAAGTAAAATAAAGCACATTCCATTTCCCCCGAACCTCCCCCCAAAAAAAACCCCAACAAACAACAACCAACAAAACAACAACAAACAACCCCCAAAACAAGACCAAAACAACCCCCACCACCTCCCACCGATCAAAAAACCAACCAAAACCAAAGAACAAAAACACACAAATACAACAACAGCAGCAGCAGCAGCAGCAGCAGCAACAGCAACAACAAAAACAACAGCAACATGAACAAACGAAAACCATAAACAGATATAGAAACACAGTCAAAACGATCACACACCTACCCAGTACTGTCACACCACATTGCACTGCCGTCCTCCATAATCCATCGACAACAACCACAAAACAACAACAAACAACGCCCCAAAACAAACCAAAACAACTCCCCCCCCTCCCCCACAAAAAACCCAACCAAACCACAAACAACAGCAACAAATACAACAACAGCAGCAGCAGCAGCAGCAGCAACAGCAACAACAAAACAACAGCAACATGAACAAACGAAAACCATAAACAGATTATAGAAACACAGTCAAAACGATCACACACCTCCCGTTCTGTTCACACCACATTGCACTGCC
>CM054157.1:49333454-49370954 GCA_028751875.1 Rapana venosa
GGTCAGCAGATCACGAGCGCAATGGGCATCATTCTAACCACCAGGCTATCCCGTCCCCTTTCCGATATAATGCACGCATCCAGAAAGTGAGCAGTCACGGGTTCGATTCCCGTCTGAACCCTGAACTTGTTTCCCACCCTGTAGCCTTTGAGTGGTGGTTTGAATGCTAGTCTTTTGGATAAGAAAATAAATCAAGGCATGCCAATATAAACACCACGCTGAAAGTAGGGGTTCTTGTCTGATCACATTTTAGTGCACGTAATAGAAACAAGAAGAGAGTGTCTCTGGCAAAATTATATTTGATCTTTTTAAAAGCAGCTTTCATAGGGAAACACATTCACTTACAGAGAAAAAAAAAGTTTTAAAAAAGAATAAGAAAGAAAAAGGTGGCACTGCTGTTACAGTGACCCACTTTCTCTGGGGGGTAGCAGCTGAAATTTGAAGCAGAGAAATGGAGGATGATGATTAGGAAAATATAACACTGAAATCGCTTTTTTCTCTCTCTCCGGACCCGCCCCCCCCCCCCCCCCCCCCCCCCCCCCCCCTTATTAAAAAAAACAACCCAACATATATCAGAGAAAGGGGAGAATTTAAAATAAATATTTGGTTGTACTGTGTTTTCTTTGGTTTTGTTGGGGTTTTCTTTGGCTTTGCTTTTGATTCTCTTATATTTTATGTGATGCAGACATTGAGGTTTGATAGTAATAGCTCATCATAATTATACAAAGTCACTTCACATGAAGAAAACAAAAGCAGGTAAGCTTGTGTGAGAGCAGAAATGATGCAGCACATATTGACCAATGAAAATAAAGTTATAGTGTCCTTCAACGGCCTTGACCTGTGACAGATGCGAAATCGAGGCAGTGGTCCCGGGTCAAGTCAACTTGTTGTTCTCACTTACGTGAGGGAAATCAAGGAAACAACTTGCCGTTTTCGGTCCTCAAAATGGAATCGGTGTCTGATAGGAGCGAGATTTGGCCAGAGAACATTTCTCCAGCCCCAGTTGGCTGTCTGATCATTTTGTTGTCGGCATTTCTGTTCTACTTGGCATCAGTGTTAGCAACAAAATTGTGTCCAGGATCAGCCAGTCAGGCCCAGTGGCGCTGGAAGAACATCACCATATCGTTCCTGCATGCTTGCATCAGCGGCCCCTGGGCCCTGCTATGGTAAGAAAATAACCTGCCTTTGTGTTTCTGGAAGCTGAATACGCGTAGACGTTTAATTTTTGTATTAAAAAACACTTTTTTCTAGAGCTTATGCAACTGAACAAAATTAGGTCAACACGCTTGTTGTGCAAATCACTGTCGCCGTATTCCACCCTATTGTTTTGATTTTCATTTTCCAGTTTTTGGGAGACACCGAAGATGGGAGAGGATATGATTTCAACTTATTCAGCGTTCTCTTACTTGCTGATATCGATGTCTGTAGGTGAGTATGTCTGTTAGTGAATGAAAGTAGTCGGTTTAGCGACAATCATATAACGAAAGTTATGTAACGGTAATGAGGTCAAGCACGTGGGTGACATTGTATTTAAATATCACATGATGCAGTGAAGGTTTGCTAGTGTTGCTCTGTGTACTAACAAGAGCCCTTTTATAAGAATTAAATGTATGTGTGTGTGTGCGTGGGTGTTTGTGTGTGTGTGTTTATTTATTTATTTATTTTTTTGGGTGTGTGTTTTGCAAGTTGACTATGTGTGTGACTCTGTGTGGTGTGTGTGTGTGTGTGTGTGTGTCAAAATGATCTTTATTGAGGGTAAAAGATTAAGTTTACACAACTTTTTTCATCCTGCCCTCACACACAAAAAAAGAAGTGTGTGTGTGTGTGAACAAAAAACAAACCAAAAAAATCAAGAAAATTGCATATGTGTGTGTGTGTGTGTGTGTGTGTGGTTGATGGTACACTTCCTAAATTGAACAGCTCTGCTAGGACTACAAATAACTGTCAATCCAAAAGTGGTGTGTGTGTTTGTGTGTTATTCATTTATTTATTATTTTTCATTAAGGATAATGGATTCCAGTCCCCATATGGAAGCAATTTTGTCTAGTTTTATCATCAGTTCCCACCAGCACACAATGGCCTACTCTTTCAAAAAATAGAACAGATTTTAATGTGTGCAGACGATGTTGTGCATATGTTTGCACACTGAGCCTTGGTTTATAGTCTCAACTGAAGGACTTTAGGTGTGTGTGTGTGTGTTTGTAGTCTGAAGGTGGGTGGGTGAGAGGGTGTTTGTTTTCAGTGTTCAAGAGAGTGAAGCAGTGGCACTGTATTCTTCAATGGAGACATAAAATAGTTCTAAGGCGGCTTGTTTGTGAGCTTGTTATATTTGATAAACAAAACAATGCACACTGAAATGTGTAGACACAAATCATTTCAAAATTGGAACCATCAGTGGGGTGGAACAGGACTGGTGGTTAGAGCATTCCACTCATGATCTGACAGCCCGGGATCGATCCCAGGTTTGACTTCCACAGAGTCCAGAAGATTTTTCACCTAGAGTTGACATCAGCACAGTCTCCACTCTTCCAAAAAGTCCATACACACGGGGACTAGATGTAAAAAAGCACATAAGTGCGTATTCCGTTATCCTCGATATAAAAGAATAAAATAAAAATAAATTTTAAAAACCCTATAAACCCAGGTCCTATGTGTGAACGCACACATTAAAATCTGCTCCTTTCAGAAGAGTAGGCCATTGTGTGTCGGTGAGAAAGGATGACAAAACTTACAAGACACATACATGTATGCACGCTGGTGTCGTGTTTAGACATCATCCCTGAAGTCAGAAAGTGGCTACTTCAATTAACATGGGCAAAACCAGTCACATACGCAAAATCTCACCATCAGTAAACCTCAGAGCTCTAGCAGAGACCCCCCCCCCCTCCACCCCAAAAAGCCCCTTCACCATTATCTATCCATGATCAGGAAATGTTTTTGTTTGTTTGTCTTTTTTTTTTCTTCATTATCAACTATCCATTTTCAGCTGATTCATCAGACTGCCAATAGTCATGGACCACGCCACACAGCAACACCTCACAACAACACCACACAGAACCACACCATAACACACCACACAGCACCACACCCTAACACACCACACAGCACCACACCATAACACACCACACCATAACACACCACACAGCACCACACCATAACACACCACACAGCACCACGCCATAACACACCACACAGCACCACACCATAACACACCACACCATAACACACCACACAGCTCCACACCATAACACAGCACCACACCATAACACACCACACAGCTCCACACCATAACACACCACACAGCACCTTACCTCACAACAACACCACACAGCACCACACCTCACAACAACACCACACAGCACCACACCCTAACACACCACACAGCACCACACACACACCACACCATAACACACCACACCATAACACACCACACCATAACACACCACACAGCACCACACCCTAACACACCACACAGCACCACACCCTAACACACCACACCATAACACACCACACCATAACACACCACACCATAACACACCACACCATAACACACCACACCATAACACACCACACAACACCACACCCTAACACACCACACAGCACCACACCCTAACACACCACACAGCACCACACCCTAACACACCACACAGCACCACACCATAACACACCATACAGCACCACACCATAACACACCACACAGCAACACCTCACAACAGCACCACACAGCACCACACCATAACAACACCACACAGCACCACACCATAACAACACCACACAGCAACACACCATAACACACCACAACACTGCACAGGCACCCTCCCTCCCATTCCAAATATGACACAACAACACATCGCAGCACACTGCACCAAACCACACCACACCACACCACACCCCACACCCACCACACCACACCCACCACACCCAAAACACACCACACCACACCACACCACACCACACCCACCACACCACACCACACCCACACACCACACCACCACACACAACAACCACACCACACCACACCACACCACACCACACCACACCGACACCACACCACACCACAATGCACAGACTATGCAGCCTAAGCATCAGGCAAGAGATGGCTGAATGAATAAATCCATTGTTTAAGAAAGTCATCTAAGCCTAGCCTCCACACCCAAACGCATCTCTTGAGAGTTACGAGTCAAACACAAAGAATAGGAGAAGGGGGGGCAGGAGAGCCTAGTGGTTAGAGCATGATGCTGGTGATCTGATGGCCCGGGATTGAGCCACCCTGGAGGCATCTATTTTAGGGAATTTTACCCTAGAGTTAACATAAGTACGGATTACACCCCTCCTCCCCAGATCCTTCAAATAAGACAGAGGCAGGCATCATGTGTGAAAGGACACAGAACAAAAATTGTAGAGCTCCGAAGTTCACCATTGGTGAGATTTTATATCTTGTTGTTGTTGTTGTTCTTCTTCTTCTTCTTCTTGTTCTTCTTCTTCTTCTTCTTCTTCTTCTTCTAATATATATTATATGGGTTTTAAAAAAAATTGTCATTTGTTCCTACCGGTACAAAATGGCCTACTCTTCCATTAGGCGGAACTGGTTTTTAACGTGTGCGAAAGATATTCTGTGTGTGTTGGCACATGGGGTCTTGGTTTATGGTGTGATTCAAGGGACTTAAATGGGAGTATATGATTGTAATGTGATTTGCTTTTGATGGTAATTGAGTTGGTTGTTTGTGATGAGTGACACTGATTAACCGTGATTTGGGATGGCAGGTTATTTTGTGTATGACATGCTGGACATGGTGGTATGTCAACGGACACGTCAGTCGTTGGAGTTGGTCGGGCATCATGTGGTGGTAGGTATTGTCTGTGTACAGCTCTGTGTGTGTGTGTGTGTGTGTGTGTGTGTGTGTGTGTTGTGTGTGTGTGTGTGTGAGTGTGTGTGTGTGGTGTGTGTGTGTGTGATGTACATGTGTGTGTGTGTGTGTGTGTGTGTTGTGTGTGTTGTGTGTGAGTGTGTGTTGTGTGTGTGTGTGTGAGTGTGTGTGTGGTGTGGTGTGTGTGTGTGATGTACATGTGTGTGTGTGTGTGGTGTACATGTGTGTGTGTGTGTGTGTGTGTGTGTGTGTACATGTGTGTGAGTGTGTGGTGTACATGTGTGTGTGTGTGGTGTATGTGTACATGTGTGTGTGTGTGGTGTACATGTGTGATGTATATGAAGTGGTGTGGTGGGATATTTATTTATTTGTTTATTCTTTTATATTGAGGATAATGGAATAAGAACTCATGTGCTTTTTTACATCCAGTCCCCGTGTGTGTGCGGTTTTGTAAATTTTGTCATCCGTTCCCACCGGCACACAGTGGCCTACTCTTACGAAAAGCGGAACAGGATTTAACGTGTGTCAAGATGTTCTGCATGCGTTCGCACACGGGGCCTCGGTTTATAGTCTCATTCAAAGGATATGTAGTGTGTGTGTGTGTACATGTGTGATGTATGTAATGCGATGTGAAGTGGTGTGGTGTGTGTGTGTGTGTGGGGGGGATGTACATTACTGGAAATTATGTGATGTTATGTATGTGTGTGTGTGTGTGTTTCTTTTCAAAACAAAACTACAATTTTTTGTTAAAGTAACCTTTCTTGCTGTTTTACTTTGTTAAACTGCATTTGTAAGACAGGAAAAAAACCATAGACAAGATGTTCAGAGAGAATGGACTAATGGAGTTCATGGTTAGATAAAGTAGCTTTAAATTTGGTTTGAGGCTAATTTTTTTCTCTCCGTATTTTGCCGATATGGTAGCATAGTCCGAAAACCCATCCCTGCCAATTTTTTTCTGCAGATTTTCTCTCAGAATTGTTGTCTTGCGTTCCTCAGCTTAAAGGAGTGTTACAGGAACGTTGTTTCGTGTTGTGAAGGAGGCAACGTGAAAGGTTATAAGGAAGGAATAGTTTTGTTATTGACAAAGCGGTGTCTCTGTGGCATGGTGGTTAAGTTGTTGTTGGGCATTCTTCATCATAACATCCTGGGGGGGGGGGGGGAGGGGGGGGGAGGGGAGGGAGGGGGGCACTCAGAACATGCACACTGTCTCACTCACTGGAGGGAAGGTGGTAGGATGGTTAAGACGTCTGCCTGCCAACAAGTAAACTGTGAGGTTCTGGGTTCAATTCCCAGCCTTGCCCTTCCCAGTTTTGACAAAAAAATCGAACTGAATGTCAAAGTCCTTCGGATGAGACTATAAACCGAGGCCCTGTGTGCGAACGCATGCAGAACATCTTGCGCACACGTTCAATCCTGTTCCGCTTTTCGAAAGAGTAGGCCATTGTGTGCCGGTGGGAACAGATGACAAAATTTACAAAATCGCACACACACGAGGACTGGATGTAAAGAAAGCACATGAGTGCTTATTCCATTATCCTCGATATAAAATAATAAATAAAATAAAACTCCACACACCTGGGAGTTATTAGGTGAGGTGTTTAGTCCTCTGACCTAATTTGGCCTCAAAATGTGAAAAAAGAAAAAAAATTTTTAGGACACAAGTTCTCAACTTCAAATCTGGTTATAGGCAAGAAGGAAAAAAAACAACCCCAGTAAATAGCTGGGGAAGAGTATTCAGAAATCATGATGTGGATGTGGCCTGGATGTAGGTGTGGCCTGGATGTGGATGTGGATGTGGCCTGGATGTGGATGTGGCCTGGATGTGGATGTGGCCTGGACCGTGGAACTTAAGTGTAAGAAGTTCTTCCCTGCGGGGATGCTGGGGGCCTGTCAGTATAAACAGCATCCCCATCGTCTGGAAATTATGTGCTAGAAATTCCCTCTCTTCTATCCCTCTCTTTTGTTTCTACCTTGTTCCTGAATTCTTCCAGTCACCTCTTTCTTGCCTGTTTTCTTATGTCTTCTTGGTCCATTCTCCTGCCTTTTTTTTTTTTTATAATCCAGAAAGACTTCAAAAAGATAACAATTCTCTCCCATGCCAAAGTTTGATGTCCTGGGCCTGACTTGTCAGGCGCTTAGTTAATGGCAGTGCAACACATTTTCGTTCGTATGACAGACAACAATGGTTGCTGTCTGAGCGTTCGAAGAAGATGTTCACAGCTGAAACACTTGGTAGAAGGGTGCTGCTTCTCTGAAGACCTTCTGCCTTCTGCCATCTACCTCCCCCTTCAGGTTTTTTTCGTTCTTCTGTATCCCAAGTATATCCCCAAAGTCGGAATGTGGCTACCTTAATGGTGGGTTTAAACGGTCGCACACGCAAAATCCCACTATTGGCGGACCTCAGAGCTCTAGCTGAGGAACAGAAAAAATATCCCAAGTGCACCAGATGCTTTTTCATGTGTTTCTCTCTCTCTCTCTCGCTCTCTCTCTATATATATATATATATATATATATATATCTCTCTCTCTCTCATATATATATATATATATATATATATATATATATATACATATATATATATATATCCATGGCAGCTGTGTACCTATGCATGCACCTCTCTCTGATCTTTTGGATCATGGTTGTGTGCAGTTTTTGGTTATTATCTTGTCATAGCTTTGTCATGTGCTAATGTCTATTGGTTTTATGTATAAAATAGAGTTCATTTGTTTTGTTACATATTGTTAGTGTGTGCAAGGATGCAGCTGTTCATATTTGGGCATGAAAGTGAAAGTTTGTGTAACCGAGATCGTGGTTGTTGGTTATTGTTTGTTTTTTTATGTCATCCTTTAAATGTAAACTGATGTCAGTAATTTTTAGAAAAATAGGGTGTTTAAAAAAAAATCTATTAGGTGGTTACAGTTTTTATTTCTCTTGGTATTACCGCCCCCCCCCCCCCCAAACAAAAAACAACAAAAACAACAAACAAAAGTAACAACAATCCCAACATTAAAACCTACAAGAAAACAAAACAAAACACTAAACCAAATAGTGAAATCACCCCCCAAAAAAACACCCAACCTAACCTCCCTCTCGTTTGTTTCTACCCCCCCAAAACCCCCCCAAACTCCCCCACCCCTCAAAGAAATAGACACTCCTCCCCCAACCCAAAATAAAAGAAGCTTATTAACATTAAATAACATTGTCACCATCTTTTGTTGTCGCATTTGGATGTGGCAGTTTAAAATAAAAAAACAAAACGATTTAGGGTCTTATCAAGCGGACAACTTTTGATTGCCCTGTCAATATATTTTATTGTCGTCAACATTTGGTCTGTCTGTGCGTCAGACTGTCTGTCCGTCTCTCTCTTTCTTCCTCCCTCCCTCCCTCTTGTTTTCCAGTCCCTCTTCATTGTCTCTCAGTGTCTTTCTTTCTTTTCCCTTTCCTTGCTCTTCTCTTAAACTACTGTGATGCATCATTATATCATTATTTATTTATTTATTTGAAATTTTTTTATTTATTCTTTGGACAGGATAGCTCAGTGGTCGGAGCATTCGCTTTCCCCCAGCCAAGTTAAGCAGCGTCGAGCGTGGTTACCAGTTGGATGGGTGACCGTTTGCGCGCCTTGGCTTCAGTACAGTTCCCCCAGTTCACCCAGCTGCACCAGCACACAATGGCCTACTCTTTTGAAAAGCGGAGCAAGATGTTTTGCATGCGTTCACACACGGGGCCTCGGTTTATAGTCTCATCCAAAGGACTTTGACATTCAGTTCGATTTTTTTCCGTCAAACTGGGAAGAAAGGGCGAGGCTGGGAATCGAACCCACAACCTCACAGGTTGACTTGTTGGCAGGCAAATGTCTTAACCATCCTGCCACTTTCCTCCTTTTTTCATGGAGTGTCTGTGTGTTTGACATTGCTGTAGGAGTTCCCCAGCTTAACGAGAATCGGATAATGAAGTTGAGAAGTCATTACAAATTCAAAGACTAGACACCGGAAAGTGACAAAATGAGAAATTGAGGAATTTCACGTCGTAATAGATGGTCCGGTTGAGAGGGCAGGGTGTTTTTTAAAACGCATGTTTTTTTTAATCAAAGCCAAAGAAAACAAAACTCTGGCTTGGTACTTTAGTACAAGGTAGAAGAAAGCTATCTGCTTTTTAACCCAAGAAAATTGAATAGATTTGTTTTATATCATACAGATTGATAACATGTATACAGTTAATCGTTGACCTTCGATGTAGTGGGAGTCGTTATGTGGGGGGTGGGGGAGGGTTGGGGGGGGGGGGGGGGAGGGGTCAGATATCTGATTTTTGTATCGCTAAGGGCTGTGGATAGGTACTCCAGCCTGCCTACATTTTCTGATAACAGCATGTTATCAGCCAGGTTAACAAAACGAGGCGTTGTCGACTTACCGGAAAGGTACATTCCGTTATCAGTGTGTGTCCTTTAAAATGTCACCGTCCTTGTGTTGAATTTGAAGGCACTGATACAGCCTTGAGTGATCGGTGAACAGTGTACAGTATGTATGATCATCCCTCGCTCTCGCTGCTTATGTTTCGCTCGCTTTTTTGGTTGTTTGTTTGGTTGGTTGGCTTTTGCTTTTTGGGGGGTTTTTTTTTGGTTGTTCACTTACGTTTCAGTTTTGTTGTTATGTTTTGTTTCATTTTGTGTGTCTAAACTAGTTTCGTCCGATCTTGAATGCTTTTGTTTCTTTAAAAAAATATTTTAGAATTTTATTTTATGTTCTTTTTGTTGTTGTTTGTTTGTTAATGTTTATCTTTAACACTCACTCCTATTTTTTTCCTCTTTTTTTTAAAATAATTTTTTTGGTACCCCCCCCCCCCCCCCCCCCCTCCCTTACTTGTGTTCTGTTTTTGTTTTTTCTCTTTTCTATTTTGTTCTTTCTTCTTTTTGTGTTATTTTTTGTTTTTGTTTATTACCCTCCCTCATACTGTAATTTTTGTTTTTTCCACTCTATTTCATAAAAAGCAAAACTTGATCACAGGACTTAAAGGCCTGAAGGAAAAACTGCACATATTTGACAGTGGGTGGATAGCATTGCAGAATGGACAGGGAAACTATTTGCTGAGGCCTAGGCATTGGCACACAACTGACATGTTAAAGTGGTGGAAGTTGGTGAAAAGCTCTTCAGTGCAGTGCCCCAATAACTCCCAAGAGAGTTCATGGAGGAGGAGGAGGAGGACAAAGAAGAAGAAGGAAAAAAAGAAGAGAGGAAGAAAAAAAGAAGGAAGAGGAGAAGGAGGAGGAGGAGGAGGAGCAGCAGCAGCAGCAGCAGCAGGAGGAGGAGGAGGAGAAGAAGAAGAAGAAGAAGAAGAAGACATATTTTACAACTTTTTATTTTTTGCTCATTCTTGGGCTCGAGCTCTGAGGTTCACCAATGATGAGATTTTGCGTATGGGGCTGATTGCTCATGGTAAGATAGCCACATTCTGACTTCGGGTATTCACAGCATGATAGTTGTTTCTGAACATGGATGTAAATGGATATCTTTTTCTTTCTTTCTTTCTTTCTAACTTTTATTTTATTCAAGATTTTATTTTGAGGATAATGGAATAAACACTCATGTGCTTATTTTCATCCAGTCCCTGTGTGTATGCCGTTTTTGTAAATTTTGTCATTCGATCCCACCGGCACACAATGGCCTACTCTTCCGAAAAGCGGAGCGGGTTTTAACGTGTGCGTAAGATGTTCTGCGTGCGTTTGCACACGGGATCTTGTTTTAGAGTCTCATCCCAAGGACATTTGGGGAGAGTGTAGCTGGCACTGATGTTAACTCCAGAGGAAAAATCCTCTTGAGCAAGAATCGAACCCGGGTCAGCAGATCATGAAGACATCACTGTAACCACCAGGCTATCCCGTCCCCTTGACATAGCAAGAGTCACAGACACTTCACATTTTAGCATTATGTGGGCAGACAACTGGTAAGAAAGGAAGGACAGACTTTGTCACAAAAAGATCAGGGGATTATCAGCAGGATGTTTACATGCATGTACATAATGCTGTGTAACAACAACACTGATATGTTATCTGTGTGATTCTGTGTTATCAACTGTTTCATTTTCATTTTTTAGTTTTGCATGCAGTTCATTAAGTATGATCGACAGAGGGGTTAAGACCATTCGACTTACATCCTCGGGTCGATGTAATCTGGGTTATAATGCTTGGCGGTGCCTGGTAAATTAAGGGTAGGGATTTTTACGATCTGCTAGGTCAAGTTCAAGTGCAGTCCTGCCTTTGCCTTAATTCCCATATACATCTATTCTATACACATGCAGAAGATCAAATATGCATGTTAAAAATCCCGTAATGTTTGTCAGCATTTTTAGGGTATGGAAACACAAATACACCCAGCAGACATCCCAAAGTCAGAATGCAGCTAACTTCATGGGGGGAAAAAAATGGGTGCGTACGCAAAATCTTACCATTGGTAAACATCAGAGGGCTAGCCCAGGAGCAAAAAAAAAAAAAAAAAAAAAGCAATGATCTAATTGGCCAAGTGGATTGAACAGCTGATGCTTGATTCAGGTGTGACAGGTTCGAATCTTGCTGGCAGTCACCAGGTTGCGAGAGACGGTCTCTATATGACCCGACATTGTAACTGACTCCTGTCTCCTTCCAGTCTTTCTGAGGAAACTTTGAACCAGGATATTGTTGTCATAAGTTTATATATATATATTATATATATGTATTCGTTTTAGTATATAGCTCCTTTTTAAAAGGAAAAGACGGTCTGAATGCGTTGTTTTTTACATCCCCCCGTGACATTTTTCCCAATTTATTCACCATTTACCGGACCAAGGCCTGTCTTTCGAATAGACGATAAACCGTTCCCGATGTTACACAGAATTTTTAGCGACGTTAAAAACCACGCAATAGAGAATTGTCCTGGAAAATTTCAGTGAAAGCTTCACTGGATGGAAAATTAATGCAGGAAAAAAAAAAGGAAAGAAAAAGGAAAAGGGTGGAAAGGGTGGCGAGACGCAGGGCGTGTTATAATCCTCTTCACCTGGAGAAGCAGCGAATTGAGAGAAATCTGCGTATTAAAGTGTTGTAAATCTGCGTTTGAATTGTGCTTTAAAGATCATAATAAATCCTGCATTTGATATTTTATGTTATATACAATATAACTATATAATATTATCATCAATATAGTTCTTTATTTAGTTTGATATTTTTATCTAGGAAAATGGAATAAAACTATGCTTTTTTTTATTTTTTACAATCCATCCCCATTTCTCATGTCAATCACCATCCACACGCACACACATCCATCATCCCCAGAAAAACAACACCCTATCGACACATTACACAAACACTGCGTTAACACAATTTTCGAATCTCCCTCAATACAAGGACCCATTTCAGGAAAGTCTGATTCACTAGCAGAGCTAGAAGTAGATGAGGAGGGTGTTAAAGGAAGGGGGTGTGGGGAGCAGGAGTGAGGAGACAGCGTGTGTGTGAAATTTCATTTCAATAATAATAAGGTATGAGATCTATATATAGCGCTGAATCTTGTAAAGTAAACAAATCAAAGCGCTTGCATTCAAATTATTCACACACACACATGCAGAGTCTCTTCACAAGTTGGGATATTAGTTGAAAGGGAAAAAAAGAAAGCATGTGTCAGTATTTATGTACATTTAAAACTCACTCTCTCTCACACACACACACACACACGCACACACAACACACACACACACACACACACGCACAACACACACACACACACACACACACACACACACATACACACACACACACAATATTTAATGATGCCCCCACCACAAAAAAAGACCCCAAATGGAACAAAACACAAAAACCAACAACCGAAAAACAACAATAAAGAAACAAAAACAAAATCCAGCTAAAGCCCTCTCTCACATTCTCTTTCATGTATGTTCACAAAATACAAGCTTCTTTGTCGAACCCTCACACAGCAACTATCGTTGTCTGTCATATGAGCAAAAACGTGTGACACTGCCATTAAGCACCTGACAAGTCAGGCCCAGCGCATCTGACTTTAGCATGGAAGAGAATTGTTCTTTTTGAAATCTTTCTGGGAAAAAAAGGGCAGGAGAACGGACCAAGAAATCAGAAAATAAAGGAGGTGGCAGGAAGAAAAAGAACGAGGCAGAAACACAGAGAGGGATAGGAAAGAAGGGAATTCCTGGCACATTATTTCCAGATGGTGGGGATGATATTTGTAGTGACAGGCCTTTGGTATCCCCACGGGGAGACTCGAGGGTGTTATTGTTTTTGTCATTATCTTTGGGGACGGGATAGCTCAGTGGTCGGAGCACTCGCTTTCCCCCAGCCAAGTTAAGCAGCGTCGAGCGTGGTTAACAGTTGGATGGGTGACCGTTTGCGCGCCTTGGCTTCAGTACAGTTCCCCCAGTTCACCCAGCTGTAAATGGGTACCTGCCCTCTTTAGGGTCAGGGAAGGTAAAGCAGCGAGGGAGAGAAGTGAGGTCTCTGACGCCTCGCTCCCCTACGACCTTATAGGTTATGGGACTCCTTTACCTTTACCTTTACCATTATCTTTATCATGATGATCTATCTGTCTGTCTATCTATCTATCTATCTATCTATCTATCTCTCTCTATCTGATTTTATATCTATTACATAATTAAACAATTTTCCCGCCATGTTCCGCAGTTAGAGCTCGAAGGTTCACCAATGGTGAACATTTTTGCATACAAGTTTATATCGGACCATAGTTTTACTCACCATGAAGGTAGCCACATTCCGACTTCGGGATTTTCATGTATGTTTGGTGACTGTGTGTGTTGGCAGATCATCACCTGCTACATGGTTTCGGTGACTACGCAGCTTTATGTGGGGTACGCGGTGGTGGGATTGTTGGTGGAAGTGAATTCCATCTTTCTGCACATCCGCCAGCTGATGCTCATCTGTTCCATTCCTCGCAGGAGTCTTCCATATCGCCTTAACAGCTTGCTCAATTTGGGTCAGTCTGTGTCTCTGTGTGTGTGTTGTGTGTGTGGGGGGGGGGGGGGGGGTCTCTGTGTGTGGTTTGTGTTGTGTGTGTAGGGGGGGGGTTGTTCAGTCTCTGTGTGTGTTTTGTGTTGTGTTGTGTTGTATGTGTGTGTGTGTGTGTTTCAGTTTAATGAAGTGTGTGTGTTTTGTGTTTGTTTGTGTTGTGTGTGTGTTTTGTTTGTGTTGTGTTGTATTGTGGTGTGTGTGTTTCAGTTTAATGAAATGTGAGTGTATGTGCTTGTGTGTGTCTTAAAATTTAACGCCTATCCACTAAAAAGTTATAATATTGTAAAAGTGTGTGTGCATGCATGTGTATCATGATCAGTGATAATGAGAATGTGTGTGTGCGTGTGCGCATAATGATTAGTAATAATGAGAAAATCATAGTGATATTATTATTCCTGAAAACGGAATGTGGCTACCTTAACGATAAGGGGAACAACAGTCACATTTGTAAACAAAAATTTCACCATTGGGAAACTTGGGGCTCAAGCCAAGGAATGGGAGGGAAAAAGTGATAATTGATGTTGAAAAATTCACTTTTGATAGAAACTTTGGACAGGGGTGTACTGAGAATTTTTAACATAACGTACATATATATATGGGGATGGGATAGCTCAGTGGTCAGAGCACTCGCTTTCCCCCAGCCAAGTTAAGCAGCATCGAGCGTGGTTACCAATTGGATGGGTGACCGTTTTCACGCCTTGGCTTCAGTACAGTTCCCCCAGTTCACCCAGCTGTAAATGGGTACCTGCCCTCTTTAGGGTCAGGAAGGTAAAGCAGCGAGGGAGAGGAGATGGGCACAGCCCTCAATACGCTGGCCCTAGAGAAGTGAGGTCTCTGACGCCTCACTCCCCTACAACCTTAATATAGGTTATGGGACACCTTTTACATATATATATATATATATATATATATATATATATATATATATACATATATATATATCCCTGCCAGCATTTACCAGGCCCTGTAAATTATAGAGACACAGACACCAGCTGTGTGAGTCCAGTAATTTGAGCCACACTTTCAAAACTGCACAAATGGAAGGTGAATGAAGCTTGGCTGTACTGTCCTAGCCTTTCCCTTAGACTGATAGCAATCTTTAATTAATGTGGAAAGACGTACACATATGCAAGCTGACCACATATCCACCCCTCCCCCCCACTTCCCCCCAGCCACCACCCTCTGTCAGCCTTTTTGCTAACGATAGGATTCGAGTTCACAACCAACTATCCAGGAAGCCAGTGTGTTAACCTTGACAACTGACTGGAGAAACATTTGTTGTTGGATGTTCCCAAAGTTTAACACCCTGGGGGTCAGTCACCCAGAATAATTATGCACTCTGTCACTCTGTCTCACTCATCATCCCACCTGGGAATCACTGTGAGACTGTGAAGTACACACTGGATGAGAAGTTTGTCTGTATGACAGCTTTATTTATTTATTTAATTTTATTTATTCTTTTATATCAATAATGGAATAAGGACTCATGTGCTTTTGTACATCCAGTCCCCGTGTGTATGCGATTTTGTGAATATTGTCATGTGTTTCCACCGGCACACAATGGCCTACTCTTCCAAAAAGCAGAACAGGATTTAACATGTGCGCAAGATGTTCTGCATGCGTTCGAACACGGGGCCTCGGTTTATAGTCTCATCCGAAGGACTTTCACATTCAGTTCGATTTTTTTTGTCAAACTGGGAAGAAAAGGCGAGGCTGGCAATCAAACCCAGAACCTCACGGTTTACTTGTTGGCAGGCGAACGTCGTAACCATCTTGCCACCTTCCTTCCTTTCAAGCACCTTGTCGTATAGGCAGCTATATGTTGACTTCAGAGGCTGAAGAAACACAAAAGTATCATCTTCTCTTCTCCCTTAACTTCATGAGGAGTTGTTGGGGCACTGCACTGAATTTTTCAGGCCGTGTCTCTTGGGCAAGTTGAACCTGGCTGCGGAGCCCATCCCTCTCCAGGTACAGGATGCATGCTGGGTATGCTCGTGTTTCCATAACGCTTCGAACATTGACATGAATTACAGGATCTTTAATGCGATAATGATGAAATTTAAAGAACAAATACATGAACATAGGGGGAGGGCAAGGGATGGTAGAGCCTTGTGACTGATGACCCAGGATCAAGCCACCATGGAGGCGTCTGTTTTAGGGGATTTTACCCCGGAGTTAACATCAGTACCGACGCTTCTGTCCCCAAGAATCCTTCACATGAAAAACTATAAACTGAGGTTCCATGTGTGAACACTCGCAGAACATCTTGTGCGCATGTTCAAAACACATTCTTCCTTTTTGGAAGAGTTTCGTGCTGATAGAACCAGAAGGCAAATTTTGTGTGTGTAAATGCATACACACAGGTGTCATGTTTATAAATAGACACCATCCCCGAAGTCAGAATGCAGCAACCTTAATGGTGGGTACAAAAAAAGCCAGTTGCATACTCAAAATCTCCTTCGGATGAGACTATAAACCGAGGCCCCATGTGCGAACGCATGCAGAACATCTTGCGCACATGTTAAATCCTGTTCCGCTTTTCGGAAGAGTAGGCCATTGTGTGCCAGTGGGAACAGATGACAAAATTTACAAAACCGCATACACACGGGGACTGGATGTAAAAAAGTGCATGAGTGCTTATTCCGTTATCCTCGATATAAAAACAAACAAACAAAAAAAAAACATAAGTGAACCTTGGATCGCTTAGCCGAGGAACGAAAGAAAGAAGGAAGAACAACAATGAACGTACATCAGTGTCATTTTCGTGGTGTCTCTCCATTTTGTGTATATTTGTAATGGAGTGTCACAGCTGTACAAGCTGCCACAGCCTCTATGAGCATGGAGCAGGATGTTAATAATGTGACGCATTGCACCAGAGGTCAGTGTTTAGCTCTTGACATGTTATTCATCTGCTATGAAATGGCTATTTCATACAAAAACATTAAAAATCGGACAATTCTATGGAAAGTTATTACAGTTTAAAATGATAGACTGCAGAAATGGCTGAATGAGAAATTGACAAGTTTAGTTTCATGGTCAGAATAAGGGCTTGGGTATTTTAAAAAACAGATTAAAAAGCAAACAAAAATAGGCCTTGATATTTCATTACCAAGGTAGAATAATGGCTATAGTTTTATAGTCAATCCAAATCGACAACCTGACCCCCACCTGCCTAAAATATATCCTAGCAGAAATGTGAGTTGTGTGCTAAGCGGCTCATTTCGTGGTGGAGTGTCACTTATATGGTGAACTGTGTACTGTAATGTGAGAACTGGGTGCATCATGCCAAATGACAGACGTGTACACTTGAGCACTGCATCAGCTGCCTGGGAAAGAGTGTCAGTAGGATCTGTAGTGACAGCTTGTGCTGGTCCTTTCACTGCAAATTGCAAACTGAAATTTTTTTTTTAAATGATGTATGGAATTTTTTGTAGAAGTGTTTACCTGGTGTTTGTGGAAGAGAATTGCTTGGTTTTATGGCCGAAAAAAAAATATAATTGGAGTTTTTATAGCGCTGTATCTTGTAAAAACAAATCTAAGTCCTTGCATTCAGCCTCTTCTTACACATGCAAGCAATCACATATAATTTAAACAAATTCAAATGTACATACGTACATGCATGCACACACACTTACACAGAGAACATCTTGTGCACACGTTAAAACCTTTTCTACTTTTTGAAAGAGTAGGGCATTGTGTGTGCCAGTTGGAATGCATGACAAAATTGACAAAAATGGATACACAGGGGGACTGGATGTAAAAAAGCACATGAGTGCTTATTCCATTATCCTTGATGAAAAAAAAAAGAAAGAACGCACACACATGAAAGTCACACATTTTGGTGGGGTGATGGGAATTTCAGCTGTTGAAGGCAGGTACAGATGTGCCATGAAACAGGAGGGAAAAATCTTAGGTTTGAAATAAAGATGTCTTTAGGCTGGATTTTAAAGTGTCATAAATAGGCTTTAAGTGAAGAGAGAGAGGGTGGTCATTCCAGATCGATGGACCAGAAATAGAGAAAGAGCAATGGCCAACTGTGAATTGTTGGAATCTGCAGGGTATCCGCAGCAGAGCAGAGAGTGTGAAGGAGTGTACAAGTGAGGACATTCACAGCGGTAGGAGGATGCTGTGTTGTGGAGACATTTGTTACAGAGGGCGCTGATCTTATAGTTTAAAACACACTCTCCATGCAAAAATTCATCACCCAAACCTGCCAGTTGTACTACTATCAATTGCAGCGCATCAGTGCAGTTCGAAAGTACCTGTCCTTTGATGCAACATCCAAACTAATCACGCCTCTCATTCTCTCTACATGTACATGCAGTTCTCTTCTGGCTGGTCTGCCAGCATCATCTATCCACTTCCTTCAACTATACAAAACTCGCACTTGCCTATCAAAAAAAAATCTAGCACATTACCTCCTCTATGCGATCTTCATTGGTTGCATGTGCCAAGAGAGTAAACAATGAAGATCAGTACTTGCTACAAATGCGCTCTATTAAAACATGACCTTCTGACCTTGTGAGAGGGTCTTCATCCTGTACCACGATTCTACGTCCCTCAACCTGACTGGTACCATTGGTGTCTTAAGAATACCTAGATCAACAGTCGACGATGGCTGTCGCTATATCTCATTACTGGTCCATCGATCTGAAAAACATCCACTCTCACATTCTCCCAAACTCAGTGCTTCTTATGACGCTTTTAAATCTGCCTTTAAGACCAACATATTATTTCAACCTAAGATTCTCCTCTGTTGTCCATTCATTATGTCCCTGCCTCAACGCAACAAAACCCTCACTCCTGTTGAGTTGTACAACCTTTATGTGTGTATGGGTGTGCATTTGTGCGTGCATATGTGCGCGTGGGCCTGTGGGTATACATTTGAATTTGTTAAAAAAAACACTATTAATTGTAACTGGCTGCATGTGAATGAGTAGGATGAATGAAAGCGCTTTGATATGGTTTTTTGTGAGATATAGGGCTATATAAAATCCATTTATTATTATCATCATTATTAGTAGTAGTAGTAGTACTCTCTGGGACAAGCAGCCAGTGGAGAGATGGGGTTTTTTCCTGTCCATTCTACAATGCATGCATGCACACACACCACCACACACACACACACACACACACACACACACACACACACATATGTGTGTTTGTGTGTGTGTGTGCATAAATGCCTTCATGTTCATCCTGTTTTACTTGGGGGGTGGGGTGGGTGGCGGGGGAAATAACCAGTACTGACTCCACTCTCCCAAAAGTCCTTTGGATGAGATCATAAACTACTACTATGAATGCATACATGTAGAAAATCTCATGCACACGTGAAAACTATTCCACCTTTCAGAAGAACAGGCCATTCTGTGCCAGGAATGGATGATTTTTTTTTTTTTTATAAAAAAAGAAA
This sequence comes from Rapana venosa, assembly GCA_028751875.1. NCBI lineage: Eukaryota > Metazoa > Mollusca > Gastropoda > Neogastropoda > Muricidae > Rapana > Rapana venosa. Next base: position 49,352,755 of record CM054157.1, read on the forward strand.
ACGCATGCACACAGGTGTGATGTTTAGACACCATCCCTGAAGTTGGAATGTGGCTACCTTTATGGTGGGTTAAAAAAACAACCACAATCACATGTATGTACACAAAACCTCACCCGTGATGAGCCTTGAAGCTCAAACTGAAGATCCCCCCCCCCCCAAAAAAAAAAGGAAAAAAAATAAAGAAGAAAAAAACCCCATCCTGTTGTACTCCTATCATCGTTTATAATGTTTGATTTTTGCAGTAACATTTGATTTTTACAGCAACATTTGATTTTTACAACAACATTTGATTTTTACAGCATTATTTGATACAGCAACATTTGATTTTTACAACAACATTTGATATTTACAGCAACATTTGATATTTACAGCAACATTTGATATTTACAGCAACATTTGCTACAGCAACATTTGATATTTACAGCAACATTTGATTTTTAAAATAGCAACACTTTTTTTTTTTTACAGCAACATTTGATTTTTACAACAACACTTGATATTTACAGCAACATTTGATAACAGCAACATTTGATTTTTACAACAGCAACATTTGATACAGCAACATTTGATACAGCAACATTTGATTTTTACAACAGCAACATTTGATACAGCAACATTTGATATTTACAGCAACATTTGATACAGCAACATTTGATTTTTACAACAGCAACACTTGATTTAAAAAAATTTTTTGTTACAGCAACATTCATAGTATTCCGCATCTCGCTGCTGGCGTGGATGACGCGATGGATCGTCATCAACAAGGACTTCGTGCCGCTGCTCTTCTACTCCTTGGGAAGTATCGGCCTGGCCATCCTGACCTTCATGAACATCGTCCTCTTCTACCGCATCCTGCGCAGTGACTTCTTCAGCAAAAAGGACAAAGACAGCGTGTCCAAGACCGACTAGTCTTCCTGAAGCAGAACTTGCTCTGCAACGAAAAATAAATGAAAAACAGAATCATCGTCGTTCCGCACCCAACAAAGACTTCTGTAGCAGCAAGAGGAACAAGTAGATTGAATGAGAAAAGATAGTAACAAGTAGATTGAAGGAGAAAAGATAGTAACAAGTAGATTGAAGGAGAAAAGACAGCAGCAAGAGGAACAAGTAGATTGAATGAGAAAAGATAGTAACAAGTAGATTGAATGAGAAAAGATAGTAACAAGTAGATTGAAGGAGAAAAGATAGTAACAAGTAGATTGAATGAGAAAAGATAGTAACAAGTAGATTGAAGGAGAAAAGACAGCAGCAAGAGGAACAAGTAGATTGAATGAGAAAAGATAGTAACAAGTAGATTGAATGAGAAAAGATAGCAGCAAGAGGAACAAGTAGATTGAATGAGAAAAGATAGTAACAAGAGGAACAAGTAGATTGAATGAGAAAAGGTAGTAACAATTAGATTGAAGCAGAAAAGACAGCAGCAAGAGGAACAAGTAGATTGAATGAGAAAAGATAGTAACAAGAGGAACAAGTAGATGGAATGAGAAAAGATAGCAGCAAGAGGAACAAGTAGATTGATGAGACAAGATATAACAAGTAGATTGAAATGAGAAAATATGTAACATAGTAGATTGAAGGAGAAAAGATAGTAAAAGTAGATTGAATGAGAAAAGATAGCAGCAAGAGGAACAAGTAGATTGAATGAGAAAAGATAGCAGCAAGAGGAACAAGTAGATTGAATGAGAAAAGATAGTAACAAGAGGAACAAGTAGATTGAATGAGAAAAGGTAGTAACAATTAGATTGAAGCAGAAAAGACAGCAGCAAGAGGAACAAGTAGATTGAATGAGAAAAGATAGTAACAAGAGGAACAAGTAGATTGAATGAGAAAAGATAGCAGCAAGAGGAACAAGTAGATTGAATGAGAAAAGATAGTAACAAGTAGATTGAATGAGAAAAGATAGTAACAAGTAGATTGAATGAGAAAAGATAGAAGTAGATTGAATGAGAAAAGATAGTAACAGAGGACAGTAGATTGATATGAGAAAAGATAGTAACAAGTAGATTGAAGCAGAAAAGACAGCAGCAAGAGGAACAAGTAGATTGAAGGAGAAAAGATAGCAGCAAGAGGAACAAGTAGATTGAAGGAGAAAAGATGTTTGAGGTTACCCTGTCCCCTCACCTCCCCCCCCCCCTCCCACCTTCCAGAAAGGTTGATCAAAAGTTGGTGAAAGTAGAAAGGGGAGCAAGTGGAGTGGGTGAAGGGAGTGGGATTTTAATGATCTCTCAAAATGTAATTGGAGCAGTGAGTTGAATGAACTTGGTAAAGAAAAAGGAGTCAAATTATTAGATTGCACACAATGTTTCACACCCAAACACACACACACAATATATATATGTATATGTATGTATGTATGTATACATGTATATGTATGTATGTATATGTGTGTGTATATATGTATGTATGTATGTCCTTTGTCATTTGGATGTCCATATTTGAGATTTGTATTGACATATAATCATAAAATTGAATACCTATACATGTACTTATATGTGTGCCTATGTATATGTGAAATTAAGTAATTGTATTTGATACATGTGCCTATACAAATAATCCTAAATCTTTACTATCCACATACATGCGAAATGTGATTGTCTTCAGTGTGTGAGTGTTGATATTTTACATTAAAATGTTGCATGTTTTTAAAAAGATGATTTACATTTTACAATGGAAACAAAGATTCACAAAGAAAACAAAAAAGCATTTGTTCAAAATTGTTGATCAATTTTTTTTTTTCCATTTGTCTTCAATTTGAATGCAGTTTTTAGTCAAAGTTGTCTGTTTCAACCTTGTGGCCATTTTGTATGTGTGTGTGCGTGCGTGGTGTCTTTGTTTTTATGTCTGTTCACTTAAAGTGTGTGTGTGTGTGCGTGTGCATGCACAAAATCATGGAGACATACTTGCAGAGATAAAGTTGACATAGTTGTGTTGGAGTATGAAGAGACTAATGAATTTGAAAATAGAATTTTGGAAAATATTTGAATTTTTTAAAAATAATGAAGAAATCAGTTTAGTTGATAAATGTAATAGTTGTAAACGAGGTGATCGGTCGGTATTTTGTAATAAATAATGAAGATAGTCAATCAAATCAACATATAATGTATTGGTTTGATTAATGAAGATAATAAGGACTTCAGTCACAAAACTTTTGATTGTTTTGGATTACATAATAAAGATAATGAGCAAAGTTGACATATGTATAATTATAAAACTACCAGTGGGTTTAAGGTCATAACTTTTTTGATATTGTTAAAAATATTAACATAAATTGTGTTTATGTACAAAGAAAGAAATGAATGAAAATTCAGTTTCATTTGATTGGTAAAGATAATTGATAAAAATGTATTTGACAAGTATTGTGTTGAATTATCAAAATAGTTACAACTTCCAAATCACAACTTTTTAATATTTTGTGTTAGATAATACAAATTGTAAATAGATTATCAAATGCTGGGTTCATTATGAAGAAACTGAGTTCAGAAGCTAAACATTTCGCTATGTTTATGCTGAACAGTGAGCACAGAAAGAAAGTCAACAGTTATAGTGTTTTGAGTTACGAACATAGAAATGAATTCAAAATCAATTTTTTTTATACTCATGTTTTAAATAATGAAGATAGTCATTACAGGTGATATGATTATATTATAATTAATTACAAATGGTTGTTACTATGAGTTGTGTCAAATGAGTCTCGTTCTGACTTCATGACAATAAAGTTTCTCTATTTCGGGTCCATCGACCTGGAATGAGCTCCCACTCTCTCTTCGCCAGTCACCTAGTTATTACACTTTTAAATCCAGCATCAAGACATATTTATTTCAAACCTAAGATTTCCCCCCCTCTCCCTCCTGTTTCATATCAGAACTATCCCACCCTCACTAACCCATGTCCTATCACCCTGCTAAAGTATAGGACCTGTGTGAGTGTGTGTGTGTGCTTTTGAAAAACATTTGACAATTGAAATTTTATTTAATAGATTTTTGTCTGCAGCGCTTCATGTTTGTTATATCTGTTTGTTTAAACTATTGATTATTTATCATTGATTGCATGACTGTGTAAGATTAAGTTGAATGCATGCGCTTTGATTTGTCTTTGCAAGATATAGCGCTATATAAGTTCCATTTATTATTATTATTATTATTATTAAAATCAACAACAACAAAAAACAACAACAAATGGTTCTTACAGTATATATATATATCTATATCTATATATATATATTGTGTCGACTTTAAATATTAATAATGACCTCAGAATCAGAATTTCTGACATTTATTCACTAAATGATGAATGTAAAGCAATAAAGCTGACATTTATTGAATGAGGTATTAACAGAGTTCTTAGTTCAGAGTCAGAACTTTCTTCTTCATGATTTTGTGTTGAATGAAAGAAAGAAGCATTCAGAAGCAGAGCTTCATTAATATTCATGTGTTGAATAATCAAAATAAGAACTTAAAGCTGGACTTTGAATGTCGGCTTAAAAGGCAGAGACTTTTTAATGTAGATTTATGCGTTAAAAAAATGAAATCAGGGAACAGTATGAAGACAAAGCTTGATATCCTTAGTGATATTTCTTGTTTGTCATTTGTTAATCAAGTATACTAATGTTAGTATGTCAACCACACTTCCTGTTTGACAAAATACCAGGATTGTGATAACAGACTCCATAACTGGATATAAGAAAATGGGGATTTTTTTTTTACCTACCTCATAAGAAAATTGATAATAAAACGTTTAATTACAAAGTAATCAGTTGATTAAAAAAAAATTGTAATAAGTAATGAAGATAAACAATTAACTTAACATATATTATGTTGATTTGAATTATAACAATATTTCATAAGAGCATATCCATCTCTTTTTTTCACCATGTGAATTTTGTTCTATTTCTGTAAGTATGTCGTAATGTGTAATATAAGCAAATATCTGACATTACTCTCAGGACTGTTATATTTTGTTTTGGAGTACCAGTTTCTATAACATAGAGAGTTTTTACGCTTGTGATAGCTTTTATTTTACTCTGCATGTTTTGTATAGATATGGATTAACTGTCGCGTATTTTGCAATATATTGTCTTGAAGACAATATCGCTGGCAAGTATTTAGATTACATGTCTGATATGGGAAGTCGTAATTTTTTTTGCTCGTTCGCTTTAATTACGTTTTTCTGTTAGAATAATTCCGTAACTTACCAACCTTGAAAGTGCATGGTTTTATACGCACATATATATGTGCATGCATGCATGCATGTGCGCATTTTTTAGTCATAATCATTTATTTAGGATTTTTCCTTACGCATGTGCCTGATAGCTGTGTATCATGCTTTCTTGATAGACATATATTTTTCCTGGGGTCTCTATTTTTTCATGTTTTGTTTCTTGCCTAATCTATGTGTATCCTGTCGTGGGTCTCAAATTTAGTCGTTGAAAGTTTTGCCAAGAAAGCAGAAAAGAAATGTCCTGTAAAGTCTGCCATGATCATTCTCACTTGCTCCACTTCGAAGAAAAATAGTTTAAGAGAAAGAAAAAAAGGAAGAAAAGAATGAAACAAACAAACAAAAAAAGAAAGAAAACACAAATGCGTAAGCGCGCACGCCCGTGCACACACACGCACGCACACACGCACGCATACAACACACACACACAACACACACGCACACACACACACACACTGTTATACCTGCATTCACCCACAGAACCTTGCACGATTTTCTCATCCAAAGGACTTGCATGACAGTTTTCAAGTACCTCGCCACATAGGTACCCATACTCTGACTTCTGAGGATGAACACTGAAATGAAGGTAAAAACTGGTGAGAATGATCATTGTTGGTTTTGCAAGATAAAAAAAAAAAAATTTGTTTGTGTTAATGTTGTGTCTGATCTTTGTATTGTTTGTGTGGTGTGTTTATCATTATCATACATCCTCTGGAGCATCCACAGCTTGCCAAATTATTATCATGTTGTATTAATTGCGTACAGATATTTGAAAAATAATGTGGCCATGAATTGATCAGTGTATGGGATTATGGGAAGTCGAACCGTCGTTAAATGGACGAATTGGAAGAAATGTGATTTTCATCTGGCCATCAATGTTGGATATTTTAATCATATGATAATGTACTGGGTCAGAAGGATGTGTAAGAGAGAGAGAGAGAGAGAGAGAGAGAGAGAGAGAGAGAGAGATGATCATATACATTTACATTCTCAGGAATATACATTGTGAAAAGGTCAAATGGTGTGACTTGTTTGGTTTTATTGAGTTTCATACTTTTCTATCTAGATGCATTTCATATTATATGTGTCGTATCTAAATCAAACATGCTTATTCGGATTTTGTAGTGTGTGTGTGTGTATTTATCTGTGCGCGTTTGTGTCTATGTGCATGCTCCTAGTTATTTTTATAAGAACTTACGATCAAACTTTTTGTGTTTTCTTATATTTGACTTTTGCAGATAAATTCACCATTTTGCATATCTTTTTTATTTTCCAGCTTCTTTTTTTTCAATTCAAAATTTTCCATCTTGATTGGCAATTTTCATTTCAGCGAAATGTTTCCGTTTGAAAGCTTGCTTCTGTACCTTATTTCTTTATCCATTTTAAAAAAAAAGTGTAATATCGGTCATTGAAACTTTTTTAAAAAACCAACAAAAACCATGCACACACACATGCTTGCATGCACGCATGTGTCTGTGTGTCTGAGTGTGTGTGTATGCGCATGGTTCTTCTCCGAGCGCAAATGAAAATAAGTAGAAGCAGGTATCACCAGTATTATGATATTGTCTGTGTGTGTGTGTGTGTGTGTGCGTGTATGCGCATGTAAGTACGCACACATATATATATGCAATGTGAAAGTTGTGATGAGCTGCAGTGCATCTTCCTCTCATCCCCTCTCCCCCCACCCCCTCCCTCCTTTCGTCTTTATTTTAGTTTATTTTTTTCTCTAGGACACCTCCTCACCCTTTAAATTTTTTTTTTTTTTTAAATTGGTTCTTGGGTATTCTGTGACTATCAGTTCTCTCCTGTACTGTTTGTTATCTCTTTTGTTATGATTTCATGATTTGATATGATAATAAATGGAATTTATATAGCGCTATATCGTTTTGAAAACAAATCAAAACACTTGCATTCAATCCACATACAACCAATATTCATCATTGCGATCTCAAAAAGTAAAAAAAAAATTCAGCATATATTTGCTGATTTTTTTTTTTCTTTTTCCGTTTGTGTTTGGATTTTCGCTTTATTTTCTCCATGGTTTTGTTCGGGTGTTTGTGATTCTTCTTTTTTTTGTCTTCTTGCATTCCTTCCCCTTCTGTTATTTTATACCTCTGTTTAAAAGCTCAAGAAAAATGTTGTGGTACTTTTTCTTTGTTGAATGCTCAGACAGCAACTATTGTTGTCTGTCATATGAGTGAAAAATGTGTTGCGCTGCCGTTAAGCGCCTGACAAGTCAGGCCCAGCGCTACTGACTTCTGCGTGGGAGAGAATTATTCTTTTATGTCTTTCTGGAGAAAAAAGGCAGGAGACTGGACCAAGAAGGCAGAAAATAGACCAGAAGGAGGAGACAGGAAAAAAAAGGAACAAGGCAGAAACAGGGAGGGATAGAAAAGAGGGAATTCCTAGCACAGAATTTCTAAAAGGTGGGGATGCTGTTTATACTGACAGGCCCCTGGCATCCCCATGGGGGAATGTTGAGGTACTAGTAGTTTAGTAGGCAGGTGGAACAAAATCCGTTTTAAACAAAAGTATAATTTTTTTTTGGACAAATATTTTTGTTTGTTTGGTTGGTCTGATTTGGTTTGTTGGTATGGGTTTGATTTGTGTTTGTTTGCCTTTTTATTCTGTGTTTGCTTTTGTTGTCGTTATGTTTTTTTATTTTTTTTGCTTTTTGCTTTTTGTTTGTTTTATATTTATTGATTTATATTTCAAAAATAATTTTCAGTGGTGTAATCTTGTCACAAACTTGAAAAAATGTGGTACTGAAAATTATGGCTGGTTTGTGTGGATATTTTTTTTACTTATCATGTGGTAATCTTAATGATCATGGTATGCGTATATCGTGTTTCCCGACATTTTAACCTTGCCTTTACTCAATGCATTTGTGTGAACATATTTAAAGCTTAAAATAATGGTTTTGAAATAATTCGTGAATGTATGAAAAATGTCAAGGTTCAAGATGGACCAAGTGCTTGATATATATTTACAAAAGCATGCTCATTGTCTCCTATGTTGGTGCTTCTGTGAGGCACAGAATATGTTTAAATTAAGATTTTTATTCTGCCTCAATCAAAAGTTGGGGTTTTTTTGTGTTTTGTTTGTTTTTTTGTTTTTTTTGTTTTTTGCTGCCTCATCTTCTGTGACGTCCCCCATCCTACTGTTCCCACGCCGCTCATTCCAATCTCCCTACCACAGCCATACCCAGATGTGTTATGTCTCATCCTCAGGGTCGGAAGTCCACAGGGAGCCCATCACTGTCAGGGCACCAGCCAGAGGGGCCCTGCACTGCTGCTGGGTCACTTTGGTGGTGTTCAGTGGTGCCTGTTCTGAGCTAACATATGCAGGACACCACCTACTAAGCCCCCTACTAACGACAGTATTAGCTCAGTCGCGGAGCCAGACTGAGTGAGTTGCCCACCCAAGGTGGCAACCACTACAACGTCCCTCCAATGACCGTCCCCTGCGAACCCCCAACCCCAAAGGCTTTGACATAAACTCATCACAGGCACAGAATTGTATGGGCAAACCAAATCTGAGGTCACCATGAGACCAGAGCAACTTGGACCATCGAATCAGAGGCTTTTTTTTTTTATTGCATGAAAATCAATGACAATGAGGATGACGTAATGGTGCTGCTGTGGAAGTGCATATGCTTTGAGACTACTTGACAGGGTTACACTCTACGCTTACTATCATAATATATCCCGGCGTCAACCAGGCCCGAGAGCTACAGACACCTGCAGTGTTGGTCAGGTAATTTGAACAACACTCTCAAACTCGCATCTGTTAAGTGGATGATGCTCAACTGTGTGGTCCCAGTCTTCCCACTGAGCCCACAGCACACTCACTCTGGGTAGGAGCCGACCAGAGTCCGAAAAATCCCTATGACTCTTATGGGAATCGAACCCGCGACCTTCCAGTCTGTAACCCAAGGCGCTAACCACTGCGCCATGGTGGCTGGTCTGAATGAAAAGTTTGTGAAGATTTTCTTTCAGTTTTGAGTCAAAAGTCTCATCTTCGTCCCGTAAGCTCAACCGTTCTTGCTAGTCAGATGCTCAAAAGACTGGAGCTTCTCCAGTGTCAGTATCATGAAGGTGGTACCTGAATTATCTCACTTTCTGCCTTATCCTTGCGACAGTGGCTGTGGCCTTGTATAAATGAATTTTTCTTGTCATGTACTGAAGAGAGCAGATGCTTCTTTAACCTTCTGTGTATTTCCTGATTGTACCCCCTTGTCTGTATTGTAAGCTGCTTTATTAAGGGGGTGTCCTATAACCTGTGTGGTTGTTGGGAAGCGAGGTGTTAGAGACCTCAGCTTCTCTAGAGGCCAGCAATTTGAGGGCGGCGCCCATCTCCTCTCCCTCACTTCCCTGACCCTAAAGAGGCAGGTACCCATTTACAGCTGGGTGAACTGGGAGACTGTACTGAAGTCATGGTGTGTGAATGGTCACCCATCCAAGAGGTAACTTTTGTTTAAACGCTGCTTTATCTTGGCTTAGGGAGAGCAAGTGCTCTGACCACTGAGATATCCCTTCCTGATTTCTCTGCATAAATTCAGGCTGCTCTCCCTGGGGAGAGTGCATCACCACAAGAGCAGCACCACCCATTATATATTATATTTTTAAAATATTATTATGTTTTTGTATGTGTGTTGTTGTTTTTTTGTGGGGGGGAGGGTTGTTATTTTTGTGTTTGCCTCGTAGTTTTCTGTCTGTATGTGTATTTGTTTCTTAAAGAGGGTGGATTATTTTTATTTTAGTCGCAGAGTATCAAGGACAACTTACCTGTTGCTGTGGATTCTTTTAATGTGTTGCACATGGGATCTCTGTTGATTGTCTCATCAGAAAATCTAGCACCCAGACCACCACTCAAGATCTTAGTGAAAAGAGAGGGGTGGGGGGGGGGGGGGGGATGATTTAGGGATTGAACCTGTGGGGAGAGGGGTGTCCCCTGTGAATTTTGTATGTGTTGATGCAAATCATGCCCTGAAATAGAAAGATTTAGAAAGAAAGAATGATGAAACTTGTAAGAATATGCCACTGTTTAGCACGAACAAGCCACCATTTAAAATTTAAAAAATTTATTTCAAGGTTAATGAAAGAAGCACTCATGTGCTTTTCCTTTTTTTTCTTTTTTTTTTGACATCCAGTCCCTGTGTGTATGCAGTTTTGTAAGCTTTGTCATGCGTTCTCACTGGCTCAAAATGGTCTTCTCATCCGAAAGGTGGAACAGGTTTTGATGTTTCAACTTTTCATCTTCAAACTAATGCATTGTGTCAGTAGAACGATTTATTGAAAATCAACTTGCCTAGTGCTGCCTAGTGCCTAGGCTCATCAATGTCAAACCTCCCCTGGGAGAAACATGACAAAAAAGGAAGAAGAAGAAGAAGAACTTGCCTAGTGCTGGTTGTCAGTTATGTGATGTCAGCCACTTTTCTGCAGGTTTAGTTCCGATTTTATTTTCTTAAAAAAACTGCCAACAGCTATGCTTTTTTGTTGTTGTTGTTGTTTGTTTAAGATTATAACAGAGTAAAAGCAATGTTTGTGATTTTACTATGCGAGAAATGTGAGCCTTTGTACTTTTCTGTTAGTGCGAGAAAATCTGTGATTATTTGACAGTATTTCTTCTTCGACTGTTGCAGTTTGAAAAGCAAAATTTATCATGCAGAGTGCATTTCAGCCTTTATATGTCCCTGTTGTGGCTGTAAGGGAGAAGAGAGAAGGCCAGTCTTCCTCCACTGAAGAGGATCATGCCTAGAGGTCTGAAGATTTTCTTTTTGCTCTGTAAACCACACGCAGTTTATTTATTCATTTAAGTTTTTTACTTTCAGGTTGCAGTTTCCATGTTGATCATTCATTTGCCCTTTTTTTGGCGCCAGCTTTTTTCTGGTTTCGAAAATAGGCTTGTGACATGAGTTAGGCAGCCACATTCCATGTTCTGTGGGTGCCTCCAGGTGGCCATGGAGGGTACTGGGACATGGAATAACATGTCTTTGATATACTCAGAATTCGTGCTTGTTTTGTAATATGCTGTTTGTTCGATTTGTGATGGCCTGTGTATGAAAAAGATGAAGATTACTTTGCTTGATTGTTGATCGATGTCTTTGTTGATATGGTAACGCATTCGTTTTCTGAGATGATTATTTAACGACCCCTGGCAGATTAACGGACAAGTTTGTTGTGCTAAATCTTGCTTTCTCTGTCAAATCTTCCATGGAATACCTTAGACTCTCTGGACTAGTACTTTTGCTATCATCAGGAAATTCTTCTCAGTAATTTTTTTTCCTCTGCGTGTGTGTGTTTTATTTATTTTAATTTTATTTTATACCACTTTAAGTCACGAGATTTCTCTGCATGAAATTCGGGCTGCTCTCCTCAGGGAGAGCACGTCGCCACAAGAGCAGCGCCACCCTTTTTTTGTGTTTTGGTCTGCAACTGTATTTGTTTCCCTATCAGAGTGGCTTTTTTCTAAGAATTTTGCCAGGGACAGTGTGTGTGTGTATGTGTGCGTGCGTGCATGCGTGTGTGTGTGTGTGTGTGTGTGTGTGTGTGTGTGTACTTACAGTGAGGTGTGTGTGTATGTATGCATGTGTGTGTGTGTTTGTGTGTGTTGGGTGGAGGTGGATGTGTGTGTGTGTGCATGCACTTACAGAATGATCTATAAAATGGAACGGCTAAAATCCTCCATATGGTCTAGTCTTATCTGCCTCAAGGAATCCAGTGTATACAATAATATGTGATATAATATATTCTTTTGCAACAAGTTGGCCAATTTCAGTGTTTTACAAGATCTTTTTTTCCATTTCTTTTTAATTTCTCAGCTAGTACTCCAAGGTTTACCAGTGGTGAGATGATGTGCATGCTACAGGTTTAACCCACCGTTAACCTGTTCACTGCCAAGGTTGGGTCGGGATATTTACGATCTCCCGGGTCAGCTTCAGGTGCAGACTCGCCAGTGCCTTAATTCACTTTGTGTATATACACATGCGGAAGATCAAATATGCAACAACCAAAGAGAGAGAGAGAGAGAAGGTCAAATATACACGTGAAAGATCCTGTAAGTCATGTCAGTGTTTGGTGGGTTACAGAAACTTGAACATTCTCAGCATTCATCCCTGAAGTCAGAATGCAGTAGTGGGGGAAAACGGTGGCATATATATATACACACAAATCTGACCATTGGGGAACATTGGAGCTCTAGCCAAGGATCACACACACACATGCACACACACACACACACACACACACACACACACACACACACACACACACACACACACACACACACACACACACACACTCTCTTGGATAGCCTGGTGGTTAGAGTGATGTATTCGTGATCTGTTGACCCAGGTTCGATTCCCGTTCAAGAGGATTTTTCCTCTGGAGTTAACATCAGTGCCGACTCCACTCTCCCCAAAAGTCCTTCGGATGAGACTATAAACCGAGGCCCCGTGTGCGAACATACGCAGAACATCTTGCGCACACGTTAAAACCCGTTCCGCTTTTCGGAAGAGTAGTCCATTGTGTGCCGGTGGGAATGGATGACAAAATTGACAAAACTGCATACACACAGGGACTGGATGAAAAAAAAGCACATGAGTGCTTATTCCATTATCCTCGAAATAAAAGAATAAATAAATTTAAAAAATAAACAACAGAGGAAAAATGTTAGAACAAGATGTTCTCTTTTTAAAAAAATTTATTTTTGTTTTAAAAATCTTTTTATCTAGGAAGTTTATATTTTTCTTGTGTTAACCGTACATCTGGACTGGTTGTGGATGAGTACCATAGTTCTCCGTTTTCACTTTTTTCCCCGCTTGTTCTGATGTTAAACATTAGAATGTGGCCCAGCCCAGTAGAACTTCAGGAAAAACTGTGTGTGTGTGCGCACACATGTGCGTGTTGAGCGTGCATGTGGTATGTGTGTGTTCATGTATATGGATCGGTGGTCTAGAGGTAACGCGCCTGTCTAGAAAGCGAAAAGTCCGGGTCTGAAGTGTGCGGCGGTTCGTACCCCGTTTGGACCGGAAATTTTTCCCCCATCCATTAGACCATGAGTGGTGGTCTGGGCGCTAGTCTTTCGGATGAGACGATAAACCGAGGTCCCGTGTGTTACATGTAATTATTTAGCGCACGTAAAAAAACCCACGGCAACAAGAGAGTTGTCCCTGGCAAAATTCTTAGAAAAAAGCCACTCTGATAGGGAAACAAATACAGCTGCAGAAAAAAAAAAAAAAAAAAAAAGGGTGAAAGGGTGGCGCAGCGCTAAGTGGCGACGCGTTCTCCCGCTCTCCCCGGGGAGAGCAGCCCGAATTCAAATCTGAGCGCTTTGATTTGTTGCTTTACAAGATTCAGCGCTATATAAATTCCATACATTTATTATTATTATTATTATTCATGTGTGTGTGTTCGTGTGTGTGTTCGTGTGTGTTATCTTCTAAATAAATTTTACTTGTAATCAATTCATCCTTTTTTAGGTTTGTTTTTGATGGGAGGGTGTTAAGGGAAAGACCATCTGGTTTTGGGTTATTCCCCTTTGTCTGCACACAGATCAAAGTGTTGGTAGTCACCGCTGGTATTTGCTTCAGCACTGGCCACAAAAGTGATCAGTATGTATACCCGTTTTTGTTGTTGCTTAATACAAATGTTACAATGTTGATGTATATGTATGGTATATGCTCAAAGATTCAGGACACGAAAATATGTCATGGATTTGCCTGATAAATTTGCTTGCAAATATTTTTGGAGAATCATGTGTACTGTATGATTGTAATAACATTATTCATTTGTTGGATTTTTTCCCCCCATGTCTACTAATTCCAAATGCATGTTCGATGTAGTACATGTAACTTGGTGATTTTGCGGGAAATGGTACGTTCTCTTCCCATAATGCACCTCACATCCTGTCTGTGTTATTTTATCATGCTGGTTCATGCAGAGTTTGTGAATATCGGGGCAAACTTTCATGTTTTATTCTCATTTTGGCTTAAAGCACTAATTGGTGTTGTAGATTGTATTATAGTCCCATAGGAGTTATCCAATTTAGGGACTGTGAAATTAAGAAAAGCAACGAGTTCCCTCTTACTAACTGAACCAGGTGGTAAAGCCAAACTTGTCCAAGACAAGTCCACTGAAAAGAATATTCTTCTTCTGCTTTGTCAAATGCTCAGACAGCAACTATTGTTGTCTGTCTCATGAGTGAAAATGCGTCACACTGCTGTTAAACGCCTCACAAGTCAGGCCCAGCGCATCCATCTTCAGCATGGGAGAGAATTGTTATCTTTTTAAGTCTTTCTGGACACAAGGCAGGAGAATGGAGCATGAAGGCAGAAAAAATAGACAAGAAGGAGGTGTAGAGGAAAAAGAACAAGGCAGAAACAAAGAGAGTGATAGAAAAAGAGGAATTTCTAGCACAGAATTTCCAGAAGTTGGGGATGCTTTTTATGCAATACTGACTGATCCTCAGCATCTCCACGGGGGAAAAAAGATGATAAAACACTTGTTAGATTCTTTTCTTATATACTCAGGTATACAGATTGGAAGCTATTTGACATATTACATAAACCACACACCTACATCGGATGAGACTATAAACTGAGGCCCCGTGTGCGAATGCATGCAGAACATCTTGCGCACACGTTAAATCCTGTTCCGCTTTTCGAAAGAGTAAGCCATTGTGTGCCGGTGGGAACAGATGACAACATTTACAAAACTGCATACACATGGGGACAGTTTGTAAAAATGCACATGAGTGCTTATTCCATTATCCTCGATATTTAAAAAAAAAAAAAAAAAGTCATCTGAGCGCTTTGATTTGTTGCTTTACAAGATTCAGCGCTATGTAAATTCCATACATTATTATTATTATTATTATTATTACATGAATATGTATGAATATCGGATATAATCAAGAACTGACAACATGGACTAACTAGTTAAGTCCTGCTTTGGCTGGCATAGACAGAGAGAGAGAGGTGTGATGGTTTGGTTGATTGTACAGTCCCTAAATCGGATAATTCCGCTGGGACTCTAATATAATCAAACCAGACCAACTATGGTCTCCGTGAGTATTGTAAGTTAACGTCACACGTCGCATTAATGATTGTGTCTTGATAATGTTGTGACCCTCTGCTTTGCAGCCAAACTTGGATCTCTCTGTGTTGGAGGGGTCAGAGTTTGTATAAATACTATCTTGCTAACGATGTTGCCAAAATGGTAAACATGCCTCATGAAGTGTGTGTGCGTGGATCTTCATTTTTTGGTATATTCTTGGAAGATTACTGGTTAACAAGAACCCTTGTGTGTTTTGTGCGTTAATTAGTAAGCCTGTCTTTCACTTTCTCGTCATTCCATTTCTCACCAATCTCCTATGATTACTGACTTCTATAAAAGGTTTA
Source organism: Rapana venosa (assembly GCA_028751875.1). Taxonomy (NCBI): domain Eukaryota; kingdom Metazoa; phylum Mollusca; class Gastropoda; order Neogastropoda; family Muricidae; genus Rapana; species Rapana venosa. The sequence continues at coordinate 49,368,371 of CM054157.1, forward strand.
ACCATGTCAGACCGCCACATCAATCGTGAGCTTGTCAGGAGTTTGAACCAAACAATGTACAACTAGCTTTGGGTTGCATGAAAGCAATAAGCACCCCCCTCCTCCCCGTTCCCCTCCCCCCCAATAAAAAACCAAAACAGAAATAAACTGTAAAAAGAACTCCCACATCTCAACCTCTCTGTATTTTTAAAAAATCAGATATTGTTTGTCATTTGCATATGTATGATAATATATTGGTTACCCAGCAAGCAGATAGTACTTCAAACGTTTATTTAATTTATATGTATTGTACTTCAAGCATCGTTTAGATATTGACAAACGAAGACTGTTTTTGTTACTGATGTTTTGAACTGTCATTGCAGTGAACTTCATTTCATATACTGTGAGAAACCATAATGGTCCACCATGTTGTAAAAACAGATTCATTTTAAAGAAAAGGGATTTTTTGGGGAGAAATTGGATTCAAGTGAGAGATGGATAATAATGATAATAAATGAAAAGGGAGTTAATTTTTTCTATCTAAAGCAGACAGGAAATCATCAAAATAGAAAACTCTTGACAAATGTATTTGACACAAAAGTTGAAAGGGAGATTAACTCTTCTATCTGAAGTAAACAGGGTGACAGGCCTTGCCAGGTACTGGAGGTTATGGATGATGACTGATGGGTTGTGAAATTTACAGAAACAGCATCAAAATTTGTTTTTGGAAGTGGTGTTTTTTCAAGCTTTTGTTTGTTTATTTTGTGTGTTGGGTTTTATTGATTTGTTCATTTGATGGCTTTTTGAAGAATTTATAAAACACAGTCATATATTTGCTATTACAGGTGCTCTTCATGGACAAAATGATTAAAACACAAAATGGAAAAGATTTTTTTAAAGCAGATTATATATATTTTTTTTTTGTGTGTGTGTGAATGATTACCCATAGATGAATTTACAAAAGTGGCTTGATTCAATATTTCCTGCCAGTTTTTTTTCTTCCTTTTTATTTTTCTTCTTGTTTTGAGTTTTGATACCATTTAGTGCTTACAAGAATGTATTGGAGATAGCTGATTACTTTTGTTCAAAATTCAGTGGTGATTAGTGGCAATAAGAATTCTTTGGAAAATTATATTTTTTAAGTTTGCATTTTCTTTGTATTAATGTTCTGTGTAAAGCTTTTGAATTTTGAAATGCAGGAGAAGCAGTACTTGATTTGTATTTGAGAAGAGAGTGAGTAATGGAAATAAATAATGAAGAATGTGATGATTGGTTTTTGTGATTTGGGGCCCAGCTTGATTTGGTGTGAATGGTAGTTGTGTGTGTAAGAATGGATTGTTTTTATAAACATGAGTTTTTGCATATGTATATATGTATGTAGGGGACTGGATAGTTCAGTGGTCAAAGCATTCGCTTTCCCCAGCTAAAGTTAAGCAGCATTGAGCATGTTTACCACTTGGATGGGTGACCGTTTGCGCACCTTGGCTTCAGTACAGCCCCCCAGTTCACCCAGCTGTGAATTGTACCTGCCTCTTTAGGGTCAGGGAAGGTAAAGCAGAGAGGGAGAGGAGATGGGCGCCACCCTCAATATGCTGGCCCCTTGAGAAGTTGAGGTCTCTGATGCCTCACTCCCCTACGACCACATAGGTTATGGGGCACCTTTCTTTAGGTATGCATGTGCAGAGAAACACACACACACACACACACACACACACACACAACAGATACATGAATATACTTGCAAGCAAAATAACATACTCTCCATGAAGAGAAGGAAAATATAGCCCATGTAAAGGCAGCCCTCCCCCCCCCACACACACACAAAGCATGCATAACAACAACAAAATTACCACCAGCAACCCCAACCTCATACATAACGCTGTCTATAATGAAAAACATAATTACAAGTAATAGTTATTCGGAAAAGGAAAGCAACAATTGCGACAAACATGTTCTCCGGTAAGCTTTGAGTTGCTTCCCTTGAGTAACATTTTCGCACAAAATCGGGTCTTACAGTTTCTAAACAAATGTAAATAATTTATGCGTCCATAAAGCAAGGAGGTTTACTCAATTAGTTCTGCAGTTTTGTTAAACGCTACTGAAATGTAGGGTGCGTGTTTTGTTTTGTTTGTATTTTGTAAGGCATATAGAAGAATGAAAGGGTACACAAACATCTTTTTGGGGGACTGAATACAAATTAGCCTCCTTTTCTTTTCTTTTCTTTTCTTTTATTCTTCTATATCGAGGATAATGGAATAAGCACTTATTTGCTTTTTACATCTAGTCCCCCTGTGTATGCGGTTTTGTAAAGTCTGTCATCTGTTCCCACCGGCACACAATGGCCTACTCCTACGAACAGTGGAACAGGATTTAATGTGTGTGCAAGATGTTCTGCGTGCGTTGGCACACGGGGCCTCGGTTTAAAGTCTCCTCCGAAAGACTTTTGGGGAGAGTGGAGTCTGTACTGATGTTAACTCCAGGGGAAAATATCCTCTTGAACGGGAATCGAACCCGGGTCGTCAGATTGCGAGCGGAATGTTCTAACCACTAGGCTATCCCGTCTCCAGGCTATCTCCTCCTACAGCCATAAGCCTTGGTGACCAGA
>CM054157.1:49373454-49393454 GCA_028751875.1 Rapana venosa
TTTTGGGAATGTTTGATTTTCCGAAGAATTTAAACCAGCTTGTGAATCACACTTAATAACAACAACAAACAAAAAATGTCGAAAAGTTTTCCAATAGTCAGGAAAGCTGCCTGATAATTGTGTTTGGTTGATAACAGTCCCTAAATCGGATAATTTCGCTGGGGCTCTAGTATAACGAATAAACACACATAAACTTAACATATGTCTGAAGATAAGAATTTCCATTTGTCATGACAATATTCTAAACGTATCTGTCGATTCATGAATCAATTCTGTAGCTAGGTTTTCTTCGAGGAATTTTTATGGCGACTTTCCTTCATTAATCTGTGTACTATTTCATCCCAATAAATGCCACAATGTGAAGGTATCATAGAAAGATTTACTCGGATTACGTTAGATTCCAAGTCATAAAATAAGATTTTTTAAAATTTCGAGGATGATGGAATAAACGCTCCTGTGCTTTTAAAATTTTTTACAACCAGTCCCCGTTTGAATGCATTTTTGTAAAGTTTGTCATCCGTTCCCACCGGCGCACAATGGCCTACTTTCTGAAAAGTGAAAAGGGTTTTTAACGCGTGAGCAAGATGTTCTGCATGCGTTCGCACACGGGACTTCGATCTATATTTCATCCGAAGGACTTTTGGGGGAGTGCAGTTGGCACTGACGTTAACTCCAGACAAGAAGGAAGGTGGCAGGACGGTAAGACGTTCACCTGCCTAACAAGTAAACCTGTGAGGTTCTGGTTCGATTCCCAACCTTGCCCTTTCTTCCCAGTTTGATGAAGAAAACCAAATCGAACTGAATGTCAAAGTCCTTCGGAGGAGACTCCAAACCGGTAGGGACTCGTTTGCTTACTGACTTGAGCACGTCCAAAGAGCCAACAACTGTAAAAAAAAAATCGAAAAATAGCAGCAAGGCATATCCCAGCTGTCCTGACAAAATTGTTAAGTTCCATTCCCAACTGTATCCCCGAAGTCGGAATGCGGCTACCTTAATGGTGGTAATAATAATAATAATAATAATAATAATAATAATAATAATAATGTATGGAATTTATATAGGCTGAATCTTGTAAAGCAACAAATCAAAGCGCTCAGATTTTATTTCATACCACTTTAAGTCACGGCAGATTTCTCTCCGTGAAATTCGGGCTGATCTCCCCGGGGAGAGCGGGAGAACGCGTCGCCACTTAGCGCTGCGCCACCCTTTCACCCTTTTTTTTTTTTTTTTTCTTTCTGCAGCTGTATTAGTTTCCCTATCAGAGTGGCTTTTTTCTAAGAATTTTGCCAGGGACAACTCTCTTGTTGCCGTGGGTTTTTTTACGTGCGCTAAATAATTACGTGTAACACACGGGACCTCGGTTTATCGTCTCATCCGAAAGACTAGCGCCCAGACCACCACTCATGGTCTAATGGATGGGGGAAAAATTTCCGGTCCAAACGGGGTACGAACCGCCGCACACTTCAGACCCGGACTTTTCGCTTTCTAGACAGGCGCGTTACCTCTAGACCACCGATCCACAGGGGAAACATTGAAAATGGTCGCGTACGCAAAAATCTCATCATAGTAAACCTCAGAGCTCTAACAGAAGAACAAATGAAAGAAAAATCAGATATTATCTTTCTTAAAAAAAAAATGTATTGGATTTATATAGCGCTGAATCTTGTAAAGTAAACAAATCAAAGCCCTTAACATATGTCTGAAGATAAGAATTCACATTTGTCATGACAATATTCTTCTAAATGTATCTGTCGATTCATGAATCAATTTTGTAGCTAGGTTTTCTTCAAGGAATTTGTATTTTTATACACAAAACGCATAAAAGAACTTCCTTTAAAACCCCAGTCAGGAATACTGTATATTATGAAACAGCCTGATAATTAATATTTCTAGTCAACACAAACTACGTCATTGAAAATTGCTGTGGCACTTTCGTCAATAGATAGTCATGCCTTGAAGATGGCATGTAGTCTAAAAATAATCCACCCTAATATAAAACAACAACAACAACAAACAAACAATAACTGAACTTTTCCGAGGAAAAGTCATCGTTTTACTCCGAGAGCAGGACTGCCCAAACCAGATCTTGTTCTCGACTGATATAATGATGTGTAGATATTTTAAAAATGATTTACGTAAACGGTTTGAAGATATTAGTTTTCCTTTCATCACTTGCTGAAGTATTGATGTCGTCTTCTTTCTTTCCGTCTTTATGTGCAGGCCTAATCGATATAGAAGTGTGTGTGTGTGTGTGTGTGTGTGTGTGTGTGTGTGTTGTGTGTGTGTGTGTGTGGTGTGTGTGTGTTGTGGTGTGTGTGTGTGGTGTGTGTTGTGTGTGTGGTGTGTGTGTGTTTTGTTGTGTCTCTGGTGTGTTGTGTGTGTGTGGGGGGGGGGGGGGGGGGGGGGGGGGGGGGGGGGGGGGCGATGGGGACGGAAAGATTTCGTAGGATTTTTTAAAATTCGCAAACGGTCACCCATCCACTTGGTAACCACGCTCAATGCTGCTTAACCTTAGCTTAGGGAAAGCGAGTGCTCTGGCCACTGAGCTATCCTGTCCCCCTAATGTTAACTCCAGGGGAAAAATCCTCTCGAACGGTCGTCTCAGTAGTGGCATGAACCTGGGCCGTTAGACTACAAGCTCAATGCTCTAACCACTAGGCCATCCCGTCTCTCGAACACAAAGGATTGAGCCGAATAGTCCAAGTCAAGTCAAGTCAAAAACACTGTAATCATCCCATGAAGGGCAATTTCAATACTAACAGGCACATTGATACGTTTCATAATCTCGAAAGACACAAGAAAGCTACATTTCATATTGGTTAAAAAGGGTGAAAGGGTGGCGCAGCGCTAAGTGGCGATGCGTTCTCCCGCTCTCCCCGGGGAGAGCAGCCCGAATTTCACGGAGAGAAATCTGCCATGACTTAAAGTGGTATGAAATAAAATCTGAGCGCTTTGATTTGTTGCTTTACAAGATTCAGCGCTATATAAATTCCATACATTATTATTATTATTATTATTATTATTATTCCAAGATAGCTTTGAATAAAAATGTCACGAACACACACACACACACACACACACACACACACACACAACACACACACACACACACACACACACACACACACCACAACTCACACACACAACTCACACATACATACATACACACACACAAAATGTATGAATACAATGTTATAAAAACCATTAACTAAAAAAGACATATAAACTTATTATTTACGCACGCACACACGCACGCACGCACGGACACACGCACACACACACACACACACACACACACACACACACACACACACACACACACACACACACACACACACACACACACACACACACACACACACACACACCAATGCATGAATACAGTGTTATAAAACCATTGACTAAAAAGACAGCCTATACCAACCTAATACTTGCGAATAAGACTAGATTCGAACCCCAACCTCTAGGGCACAGCGTGAATGATGCTGACCACTCAGCCACGAAGGCCCCCCCCCCCCCCCCCATCCCTGCTCGGATAAGAGAGGTCAAAATCGATGTGACATTAATAGCTAACAGATCGATAAGTTGCCAGCTGGCTATCAATCTATTGCCTACACCTCTCTGCCTTCTATAGATCTAGCTGATCAATAATTGTAATGTGTGTGTGTGTGTGTGTGTGTGTGTGTGTGTGTGTGTGTGTGTGGTGTGTGTGTGTGTGTGTGGTAGGGAGTGTGTGTGTGTTTGTGTTGTGTGTGTGTATGATGTGTGTGTGTGTGTGTGTGTGTGTGTGTGTGTGTGTGTGTGTGTGTGTGTGTGTGTAGGGTGTGTGTGTAGAAGTGTGTGTGGTTTGTGTGTGTTTTGGTGTGTGTGTGTGTGTGTGTGTGTGTGTGTGTGTGTGTGTGTGTGTGTTGAGGGTGTGTGTGTATGTGTGTAGGGTGTGTGTGTGTGTTGTGTGTGTTGATGGTGTGTGTGTGTATGTGTGTGTGTGTCTAGTATAGTAATAACTTCTTGTTTTTTGTCGTCAATACTACAAATCCGGATCTGTAATCGTCAACAAAAGTTGGACAAAGTAATTACAAGAGATGTAACACCCAGTATTGATGAAATCTATAGAAATTGTGTGTTTTGTTTTCTTCCACTGAGTGAGTCTTTCTGGGTCTGTGTGTTTTGTTTGTGTTCTGTCTACCACGTGTGTGTGTGTGTGTGTGTGTGTGTTGTGTGGTATTATGTCTCTCTCTCCCTCTGTGTCTGAACTATCCTGTCTCTCCCCTCCCCCTGCCCCCCGCCCACTCCTATCCCTTCCCCCCGTTTGTCTGAATGTCTGTCTGTCTGTCTATCTCTCACACACACACACACACTCTCTCTCTCTTAATACCACCCCCCCCCCCCCCCACTCCCCACCCTGTACACACATATACGCTCAACTCTACCCCCCCCCCCCCCACCCCCCTCCCCAACCCTCATCCTTTACATAGAATAATACTCTACTGTACGCTGCACTACACACACACACACACACACACACACACACACACACACACACACACACTCCCCCCCTCCCCTCCACCCCCTCCCCCCCCCCCCCCCCACCCCCCCTCCCACACACACACAAACAAACTGACTTAATTAAAGTACCATCTACTACTACTACTACTACAGAGTACTATAAAGCACCCGGGATGTCCATACCATATAATTATCATACCCTACTGGTATTGCAACTGCCGACCACACCCACCGGGAGTCTAGCCTTTAATTATACACACATACAAAGCGAACCATGGCAGTTTCTTACTGTCGTCGATATCTGCAGACGAATACTGGTGATGCCTTGTTTGCTACTGTCAGTGGTACTATTATTCATTATTGCGAAGACAAAACTGGCGTACACTGCACTCACAGACAAGACATACAGGTATGGGGAGAGAGAGAGAGAGAGAGAGAGAGAGAGAGAGAGAGAGAGAGAGAGAGAGAGAGAGAGAGAGGAGAGAGAGAGAGAGAGAAACAGACACACACACACACGCGCGCGCGCGCACGCACGCACATACACACACACAAGTGGGTAGCAAACGTAGAAGGAGCCACGTGACTTTAAAAATGATTGTAACAAATCATCGAAAAGGACACCAGCGCTCTAGTCCGATCTAGTTTGCATGATGGCTTTATTTTTTTCTTCTTTTTTATCTTTCTTTTTGTCAACTTCATTCATTCATTCATTCATCCACCCATCCATTCCTTCCATCCATCCATCCATCCATCCACCCCATCCTTCTTCATCCATCCATCCCTTCCTTCCTTCCTTCCTCCATCCATCCATTCCTTCCTTCCTTCCTTCCCTCCTTTCTTTTCAATTTCACAGGTTACACATTTATTTTCCACTACCATTTATGAAAAAGGAACACTTATACTGCATGTCACGGTAGCTTACAGTTCACTGTGACTAGTTAACTTAAAAACAGTTTTATCCCCGAAGCTGGGTTGCAGCTACCTTAATAGTGGCTAAAAACTGTCGCATGCGCAAAAATCTCACTGTTGATAAGCCTCGGAGCTCTAGCCGAGTAATGACCTCCCCCCTCCCCCCACAACCCCCCCCCCCTCCCAAACCACAACAACAGCCCTACATCAAAAACACACAAAAAACAGGTTTTTGTTGTTGTTGAAGCATTATATGTGCTGGATACATTAAATTTATGTAAGGACACAAATATTTTATACGAAATATTATTTTATCATTCCAAACCGAGTTAAACAATTAATTATCTTTTATCCAGTTAAAAACGTGAAACGATTTCGCCCGAAAACTAATATACAAGATATGTCTGAGTCGTGCTCAGATGTGAGAACGAAAAACAAAAGAAATTAAAAAAACCCAGACCCACCCCAAACAAAAAAAACAAAACCAAAACAAAACAAACAAACAAAACCAAAACCAAAAAAGAAAACAAAACAACAAAAAAAAGAAGAAGAAAAAGAGAGAAAAAAAGTATGCAATTTCACTTTTCTTCACGAGTAATTTCATCATTATAGATATCTACCTTATAAATATTATATCTTATATATATCTTAGTAGCAAAAAACACACAACTTTTATACATGCGATATATGTGTGTGCTGAGCGCGCCGTGTGTGTGCTGAGCGCGCTGTGTGTGTGTGTGTGTGTGTGTGTGTGTGTGTGTACGGATTAATTCAGGCAGTTTCAGTCAGATGTCATTAACAGGATCTTGACAAGGGATAATAAAATAATTAAAAAAAACAACAACACATGTATTCAGTCTAATCGCAAGAGCCTCCTATACTTTGTCAAAACCAATTTTTTCACAGTTACTTTTTACTTTTCATTTATCGTTTTATTTTTTATTGGTACCATCTGTTGCTTGAACATGTATATCGATTAATGTCTTAATTCCTTCTGAAACACACATTCGAAAGTTACATCTAATAGTCTAACCCTGTGACCTTTGAATGAACGGAAAGTGATAAAAGACTGCTCAAGGTCACACTCAAAGATTTAGCTTCTGGGCGAAGTTTTCTATTGTGTACTGTTAAGAAAACCCCCCAACCCATTGCTCATTTAAAAACATTTCAAAGGTATGGATAAATGCACTGGGGGGAAGAGGGGTGGGGATGGTGATAAAGTCAGTCAAGTAGTCACAAGAAAGCTGAAAAAGATTATTGTCTTATTATTCCTACGTCGTTGGTGTGTTGTTTTTGCTGTTTGAATTTATGAGAGTTGTAGAAAATTCGTGATTGGATTGACGTCCCAGCGGACATTTCCAATTTAGGGATTATTAGAGTTCCAGCGGAACTATCCAAGTTAGGGAATGTTCCAGCAACCAACCGATGTGTTCCTACACCGATGACCCTGCGCATGTGTATTGTGGCTGGAGTAGCAGACAACAAAAAACCCGAGAAAAAGTACGGTGTTTGGGGTACAATTCAAGCCCACCTAATATTGAATTTGTGCAAAATTACATAGGTTGTGAGCCTGGAGGTAGTCTTTGTTAAAAATTTTGTGTGTGTGGGTGCAACAGTAGGCGCTAAACGTGTTTGACGTTATGCGAAAAGAGAATGTTATCGGCAAAACTTCAAAGCTGGAGTGCGGCCCAAGGGGTCGTGCCTGTATCACTTTAGGATTAGTGTAGTAGGCCTAACGCTTTTTCTAAGCTGAGACGAATTTCTTGATTAATCATTTGATTGAAATTTTATTGATACAACATTATGAATGTACACGTGCTTTTATTTCTAGACAAAGCATTCTCCATTATGAACACAGGGGCACTTTCAATTTCTATACCTTTGCAATCTGTTGTGCTAAAAGTGCCGCCATTTCCACGCTTAATCTCTATAAGGCCTCTCATTTGCTTTGAAACAAACATGGCTAAATGATGTAAGTATTCAGTTTTCAAGCCTTACTGTGTAAAATTCTACAATTGTTTTTAATTCTTATTTTATGTACTACATCTTACCTAAATTATATAGCTTTTTACAGCAGTTATCGACAAAATATTATGGGTTTGAGAGCACAGATTCGATAGCACACGGTCATGTGACCCATCGATCTTCGGTAGGCCAGGCCTAGTTTTAATCCTGTTCTCAAGATGGCTGCAGGCGTGCAGTCAATGTGTAACTTTTGGAAAAACTTTAACCTCCAAGAATTACAGGTAAGTGGAAGTTTTGTTTTTAATGAAATGTCATCCACAAAATAATGCACGTCCTTCGATGCACGTTTAGTGTTGTGTTATGTACTGTCATTGTGATCGCTGTTTCTCAACTTGTTTAAATGGTAGTGATGCTATTGATAGAATTGTTAGAGGGGGTCTACTAATAATCAATATGGCTATCTCGGATCAGACCTCTTTGTCTGCTGCAGCAGCCGAGAAGACGGAGACGGTTTTTGTGTACGTTTTGCGTGATGGTTGTGAGGTAGATCGACATATGAACAACTTTGGATCAAAGTTTGGAAACTTTTTGTTTTGGGGGTAGTCTACCAGGGTTAGGTGATGGGATTTGAGAGTTGCTCAGTGAGTGTGCTTTTTTCTATGGTGATTTTCGTCAGTTGAAAGGAAGGAGATGTGTCCAATTACTCATGGCAAGAGTTGGGGGCGAGGTGGGAGGGTGGTGATGAGGGAAGGGGGGGGGGGGGGGGGGTGATGGGAAGACATTGAGTTGGCTGTTCTCTTCTGCTGTTAGGCTTGTACACGCTGGGGTAAAGGGGGGGGGGGAGAGACATCCAGAGTTGTCGGTTTTGTTCTGCTCTTGTTCTGCTCTTTGGTTGTTGGGGGTGTACACGTTCCCATTGGTGTATCTGGCAGGAGTGAGTCCTGAGGTGTTTGTGCCGCCGCCGGCAGTAGTTTGAGTGTTGTTGAATAGCTTCTGTCCAGTCACAGAAGAGAGTGAGTGAGTGAGTGTGTTCTTCTTTTGTATCGAGGATAATGGAATAAGTACTCATGTGCTTTTTTACATCAAGTCCCCGTGTGTATGCGGTTTTGTAAATTCTGGCATCTGTACCCACCAGCACACAATGGCCTACTCTTACGAAAATCGGAACAGGATTTAAATGTGCGCAAGATGTTCTGCTGTGCGTTCGCACACGGGGCCTCGGTTTATAGTATCATCCCAATGACTTTTGGGGAGAGTAGAGTCTGCACTGATGTTAACTCCAGGGAAAAATATCCCCTTGAACCCAATCGAACCCAATGGGGTGGTCAGAATGGGGTGGTCAGATTTCCAGCGAAATGTTCTGACCACTAGGTGTGTTCAAATTCATTTAAGGTCTTTTCACAAGTTGTGATATTAGACAGGTTGGGGAGGGGGGGGAGGGGGGGGGGGGGGGGGGGGGGGGGGGGAAGAAGGAGGGTGTATGAGTGTCAAGGGAGGAGGGTGTAGTTGGTACTGTATAGGAGAAGGAATTTCAGGGGATCAGTGCATTCGAAATGATGAACAAAATTAAAAAATTAAAAAAACATAAAAAACAACAACAAAAATAATAGAAAAAAAACACCTTTACATTACTAACCTATTGAACTACAATAAACAACAGGAAAATGCAATTCTAACAATTTCTAACAAAATCAGTAATTCCAATGAAAAATGTAAATAAAATTTCAACTTCTGAATTTCACGTGAAAAAACCCAAACCTATCTTAATGTGTGTAACCCCCTCCCCTGCCCTCAAAATAACCCAAAAAGCAACCCCCCCTCCCCCCCCCCACCCCAAGAAAAAAGCTCAACCCTTAAAACAAGAGTGAGAAACACCCAACAACAGCCAAAAACCAAGTACAAACACAATGACAAATGCAGCAACCGTGAAACAGGAAGCATATAGCAAAGAAAAAAGGATAATGCTAATTTTTTAAAAGTCTAACAAGCTCAAAAAAATAATTTCTGGACTAGAGCGTCTTTAAAGTCCAAAGCAATCACAATAACAAACCAACTGGACTATGTATCAGCGATCTGAAAAAGTCACATAACTGACAGACTGCTAAATATTGCTGATGGAGAGGATGCCATCAAAACGGGAATGTGCCCTTTTAAACTACGGCATGTTAATATATGATCTGCTGTTATATTATTATTGCATATGCAAAAAGCATTTCCAGAATATTTTGTCTTGAAGCAATTCAATTTCCATCTACAAGCTAAGGAAACAATCTCAGCATCTGCTTTGAACAGTATACATCATGTTCTGTATTTTAACGAAAGACTCAAATTTACGTAATTCTTTGTGTGCGTCTAGACAACCAAGTCTCCTTTCCTCACACTGAAATAACTTTTGTTGTGATTTTATTACAATATGATAACACTCTTGAAATGAAAAGGGGAGTACTAATTGTGTCGCCTCTGATGAACCCTTCCCTCCTTTTTAGGCAAGAATGTCAACTTTTTCATTGTAGTAAAAACCACTGTGCGATGGAATCGAACAGAAAGTTATTTCTGAGCTGTTTAATGATAAAAGATGAATCAAATGACATATTTCAATGACAACTTCAGATCTATCATTTGTTTGCAAAGAACTAATTGCATAAATTACTGATTTGGAGCCTATGCAAAAAAGTATTTGAAAGATTGTTTTAGGAAAACTGGTGAGAAAATTTAGTGCCATTAATATTGCGATTAGTTCTACTGAAAATATTGATATACCTTCTCCAAGATTAAATTGGTTTTCAGTTTTTAGATCTGGTATGATATAAGCAGCACCAGCGTTATTATCTAATAGTAATACTGAGCCATCTGTGAATACTTTTAAGTGATTAGGGTATTTGTCTTCCAAATGAATTTTGGCATGAGAAGATACTAAATTGATGTTGTCCTTTTGCACTAGATCAATATAATTGATGTCAAACCTTGCTCATTTGAGTTCCCAGAATGGAATAGGGGGTAATGCATCCCGTTGTGCTACATTATCTGTGTGTGTATGTGTGTGTGTGTGTGTGTGTGTGTGTGTGTGTGTGTGTGTGTGTGTGTGTGTGTGAGAGGAGAGAGAGAGGAGAGAGAGAGAGAGAGAGAGAGAGAGAGAGAGAGAGAGAGAGGTTTTTCCCCTAGGAATACACTTACATATAAGTATAAGCATTCACATACTTTAAAAAAAAATCCACAGAGAGAGAGAGAGAGAGAGAGAGAGAGAGAGAGAGAGAGAGAGAGAGAGAGAGAGAGAGAGTGTGGTGTATGTGTGTGTGTGTGTGTGTGTGTTGTGTGTGTGTGTGTGTTAAAAGTGTGTAAAGTGTGTGTACATGTGTTAGAAGTATGCAAAGTGTGTGTATGTTTTTATTTTATTTTATTTATTTATTCTTTTATTTATTCTTATGTGTGTGTGTGTGTGTGTGTGTGTGTGTGTGTGTGTGTGTGTGTGTGTGTGTGTGTTAGAAGTGTGTAAAGTGTGTGCTGTGTTGTTTTTGTCCTTTCAGTTAATGTCTTGGCACTAGTGGCAGAGATAGACTGACAAACTGGTAGATAAAGATAATAACAATACTGATAACAAAGTTAAACAACAATAATATTAACAACAACAACATGCAACAGCAGTGAAATAATTATAATGATGATAATAATGAAAATGATCACGATGATATGAATATTATTAATAATAATGTATAATGATAACATAAACTGTCATGAACAACAATAATAAAACAACATTCTCAACAATGACTAAGGTTATGATGGTTAAACAATAGTAACATGGATAACAGCAACAAATGAACAAGAACAACAATAATATGTTAACAAAGCAACAACAACAACAGAAGGAGATGATGATGATGATAATGATGATGATGACAGTGATAATAACAACAGCAACAGCAGCAGCAACAATAATGATGATGATAGTAATAATTATGATATGGTAATAACAATGATAATAATAATAATAATGATGATAATAATAATAATAATGATAATATCAATACTGTACTACTACTTATGATGATGGTGTTGATGATAATAATGATAATGATAATATATATTTAAACCCCCCCCAATAATAATGATACTACTACTGAGTACTACTGATATTGTGATAATGATAATATTTGTAATGGTAATGATAATATTTGTAATAATAATAATGATAATGATAATAATGATTGTACTAAAACAGCAGCAGCAGCAGCAACAACAAAAACAACAACAACGACGACGATGATGATGATGTTGATGTTGATGATGATGACAATAAACAACCACCACCACCACCCAAAAAATAGTAATAATAATAATAAAGATGATGATGATAATAAAAATATTGATAAGAAGAAGAAAAAGAAGAACAACACCACACTACACTACTACTACTACTACTACTGCTACTACTACTACTACTACTACTACTACTACTACTACAACTATTACTACTGATAATAATGACAAGTAGGCCTATACATGAACAATTCAATACATTTTCTTTGAATGTTTTAGAGTTGATTAGATTAGTTGGTAGATACTAGATTAGTTGAGAATGATTAAAAGTGGAGGGTGTAATGAGTTTTTTTTTTAATATAGTATTTTGCTTATAAATATTACTCTTTTCATTATAATTCCCCTCCCCCCTCCCCCACCCCTACTCAGAGACACAGACAGATACAGAAAGAGACAGAACGACAAGACAGACAGACAGACAGACAGACAGACAGACACACACACACACACACACACACACACACACACACACACACACACACACACACACACACACACCTGTAGGCAGACACACACACAATATAAACTGTAAAATTTAAAAATATTCACTTAGAATATATCATTGCTAAAACAGTAAAAAGTGATGAAAAAGTCATTAATTCCTTTTTATTATTATTTAAAACAAGTTCATGAAAACTTTGATGATGATTGTGAGATGATGATGATGATAATAAGAACAAGAACAATATTAATGATATCATAATGATACTACGACTACTACTTCTACTATACTATACTATACTATACTACAACTACTACTACTACTACTACTACTACTACTTCTTCTACTACTACAACAACTACTACTACAACAACTACAACAACAACTACTACTACTACTACTACTACTACTATTACTACTACTACTTCTACGGCTTCTACTAAACAATAACAACAGCAACAACTGTGCACAGTGCTTTAAGGATATATATATATATATATATATATATATATATATATATAAAATATATATATTATATATATATATATATAATGTGAAATCTCTTTCTCAACATTTTAAAGATGGAGAGGCACAGTACTCAGTGCTCTGTTCTCATGAAATGCAATTTCTTCATGAATAAATTTTCATCTGTGCATGTATACATGTCATTGACATTTACTTAAAAAAATTTCATTGACTGTGCACATGCGCTCAAACTCAAAGCCTGTTATGCCTGTTTGATAATAATAATAATAATAATGTATGGAATTTATATAGCGCTGAATCTTGTAAAGCAACAAATCAAAGCGCTCAGATGACTTTTTTTTTCTTTTTCTTTTTTTAATTTGGTGTGTATGCGTTAAAAATTTTTTTTGGTCATCTATTCCCACCCCACACAAGAGCCCACTCCTTTGAAAAGTTATGATTTGTAGTGTATTACTATTAGTATACATTGTCTTTTTGAAGAACAAGTCTATAAAGTATGTTTAAAACAATAGTGCAACAGTAATAATGACAGAAAAAAGTAGTTAATATAATTCAGCAGGCATCACCTGATGACATTTGAGATGTAAGCATTATTTTTTTGCAATATTATGAACAATGATTTGGAGGCAAATTCCTGTTGAAGATTATAGTTGATCTTTAATTATAGTTTATTGTCTGTATGTGATAAGTCTGAAATTCATACATGTATACATGTACACGGATGTTTTCATGTACACTGTATACTCATATAATATTAATAGTATACTAATACTGACATATTCATGATATTGACAAATATGTATACACAGTATATCTATCTATCTGTCTGTCTGTCTGTCTATCTATCTATCTATCTATCTATCTATCTATCTATCTATCTATCTATCTATCTATCTATCTATCTATCTATGTGGTCATAATATGCAGTCACACACACACACACACACACACACACACACACACACACCACACACACACACACACACACACACACAGAGACACACATGCAAATGTACATTTCTGCCTACATGTAATTATATACATGTATACATACATGTATACATGTATGCGTGCACACTCATTGACTTGTACTGTATTTTAACTATTGTATTGTAATTTTGTATTGTACTGTATTAATTCTATTGTATACAGACCATTTTTAGGCTTGTTTGTTGTTTTGTTAATAGTTTGTTTTGTTTTATTTGTTTTGTTTAAATACAAAGATCTTTTACACTCTGTCATCAATTCAAAAACATCTTACACTCTGTCGACAACTTTTAATATTAATTTTTTTTTATATATTAGTCATGGCAGATTTCTCTGTGTTTAATTTGGACTTGTCCTGAGAAGAGCAGGTTACACCAAGAGCAATACCACCCAGTATATCTATCTATCTATCTATCTATCTATCTATCTATCTAACACCATGGTTTATGGTCACATCCAAAAAGACTAGAAAAGACTAGCTCCCAGGCCATGACTTAAATTTCAGGAGAGAGAGAGAGAGAGAGAGAGAGAGAGAGAGAGAGAGAGAGAGAGAGAGATTTTCTCAGTCTGAGCTGTGCTAATATAATGCCCAGCTACAACTTTTCAGAAGTCACTGGCTCATGAAAGATACAAGATAGGTTTGAGATATGATTCGAGCAGTCAATACTTCAATGGGCTGAAAACAGTAAACCCTTAAGGATCGTCCAGTCACACATTAATTTTTTTTATATCTTTTAAAAAAAAAATCAAAAGCTAGAACCGGAATTTCCAAGTTTATAAGAGCATCATCACCGCTGATTCTCTCAGAACGATTTTTATACGTGTAGAACAATAGCATGGTTCCGTCAATAATGGCTTTGGGGGGGGGGGGAAGAACTCCACAAAGTTTATCAATACTGCCGCGGTTACGTTTATAGAAAAAAAAAAAAGTCTGTTAGGAAGAAGATGGCAAGTTTCCAGCGTTCTTTTTTCCTGTATGCTTCCAGTGCAACCCACATCGCAACCAGCATGCATTGATTGCCATCAGGGCTGTCATTATCTTCCATTATGCAATGTCCCTCAGCAGTTAATAGGGCTGCCTCTTACGACGCCATTATAGCATGTGCAACGACAAAATCGTCCTTTATTTGAAGATCTGATCACCGCTCGTTCTTGTTATACTGTTAATTGGCATCGTTTCGCCCCCAAGCTGCTGTAGGCTAGCTTTAGATCAAGGCGTAATTTACGTATAGATCTACAGCTTTAACGAAGTGTATATATATATCATAATTATGGCAGGGAAGCATTTACGTCATATGCGTGTTCGGAAACTAGTAACAAGGAAAGATCTACCGGGTACGAATCGATGTTAAACAGGCTGAAGAAATCCATAAAAGCAAAACTAAACAAACAAACAAACAATGAATGTTTTATAGCTAACATCATTAGCCCTGAGAAAGAGGCAAGCCACCCGGTAACTTCAGCGAAGGAGAAGTAGGCAGATAAAGAAGACGTTTCATTGACAATGCCAGGGAGAGAGTCAGAGAGCGAGCGAGAGGGAGAGAGAGCGGAGCGGTAGACAAAAGGCGTGTTCCCGGTGCCAGAAAGTAATCAATGTATTGCGTTACCGACATTGATTCGGCCCTGAAAAGTAACATCGGATGCCGGGCTATTTCAGTGTGTGCACAAGCATCTTAGCGGCAGCGAAATCAATGGGGATACATTGCTCGGGGAGAATCTGGGTGGTGGGATTGACTGGGGGAGAGCTATTGATTGAACACACAACTTCTTTGGGGGCTGTATATTAACACTTTCCGCAGATCAGATTAGGCCATCGATCCCGTCCCTCCCCCCTGCGCTCAGATTGAGACCCTGGCAAAAAAAAAAAATGCTGGCCCTGAGAAGGAGGGAGGGGGGGGGGGAGGTGGGGGGGGGGGGGGGGGGGGGGGGCGATGGATGTATTGTGAAGAAATCCTTGTCTGATGTGTTCGAAAGGTGTAGTAGAGGGTTTAGAAAGAAATAAAGAGGGGCGGAGGTTGGGGGTGAGGGTGGGGGTGGGAGGGGTGTAGAGGTGGGCAGGAGAAGGTTGGGGGAGGGGGAGGAAGGGGGCGGGGGTGGGAGGATGGATCGGATTTGTGGAAATTCCCGCTATCGTAAATTATAGTTTCTTCTGAAAGAAGACCATCAATTTGTAGTAGAAAGCAGAGTTTAAAGGCAAGAGGAAGAAGAAGAAAGAAGAGAAGAGAAGAAGAAGAAGAAGAAGAAGAAGAAAAGGGCAGTGATAGCATAACCTATCAATAAGGCAAAAGCAAGCACTGCAAAACACATCGGGACAGAGACAACGATTTTAAAATGAATTGCATACAGTGGCACTCACGCACGCACGCACACACGCACACAATAATTTTATGTGAGCGCGCACACGCGTGAACGCACGTACGCATGCACGCATAGACACCCCCACACCCACACACCCCCACACACACACCCACACACGCGCTCGCGCGTGCGCACACGCACTCTTTTATCTCTCTCTTTGCACACACACACACACACACACACACACACACACACACACACACACACACACACACACACACACACACACACACACCCCTACCTCCCTCTCTCTCTCTCTCTCTCTCTCTCTCTCTCTCCCCTTGTCTCTCTCTCTTTGCCGTCTCTGTCTCTGTCTGTCTCTCTCTCTCTCGCGCACACACACCACACACACACACACACACATACACACAGAGAATACATTAGAGGAGCAACAACCCCCCCCCCCCCCCCCCCCCCCCCTCCCCCCAACAAACAAACAAACCAACAGAAAAGAACAACTGACAGCACATCTCACCAAGGTTCGAAGCACAGATTCTGCAAAACCAGCGCAAAACATTCCCCCCCCCCCCCCCCCCCCAAACCAATAGTGGTGACAGTATCACCATCGTCATCAGCAACACCACCAACAGCGGAACAACTGCCTTTAGAAGAAGAGGAGAAGAGATGAATTTTGAAAAAACAACAACAACAAAACAACTCGGGGAAAAAAGCTGGAAGAGAAGCTGAAACTGAAAGAGGAAGAGGAGTAGCTCGAAGAAGAAAAAAATAAGGAGGATGAGGAGCAGAAGGGGGATGAGGAGGAGGAGGAAGAGGAGGAAGAGAAGAAAAACTAGAAGAAGAAAAAAAATAATAACTAGCAGAAGAAATGGAAGAACTTGGAAGAAGAAGAAGAAGAAGTAGACGAAAAAGACAGAAAAAATGAAGAAAGAATAAGACTAAGAATGAGAAGAAGAAAGGAGGGAACTATAAGAACAAAAAAACAAAAAACAAAACAAACAAAAAAACCCTCAACAAAACAAAAAAGAAAAACAAAAACAGAAAGGATGTCAAAAAAAAAAAAAAGACAACGGATGGAAAAACAAACATTAAGAAGAACGACGACAGCCACCACACAACAAAAACCGTAACAACAGCAACAAACAACAAACAAACAAACCAACAAACAAAGAGACAGCAGAGCACAGGAGGAGGCTGACTCTTTGTTTAGGCGTCAGCTCGCCCATTTGTCAGTGAACAATGCTGACCCGTGACTGGCTTGGCCTGGCCTGGCCTGGCCGCACAGAGAGAGAGAGATCTCAAGGTTGTGTGTGTGCTCCTATGAAACTTTTCCCCATCTTCAAATATTGATCAGTCCAAAAAAGCTTGAAATAGGAGGGGATGCTTTTAACTCTGAAGAAGGACACACAGAGAAGACCCGACAGGCGTGCAGAGTGTCATTGTTGTAAGCTGAGAGAGAGAGAGAGAGAGAGAGAGAGAGAGAGAGAGAGAGAGGGAGGGGAGAGGATGGGGGGAATGTTTGTCAAGGATGGGGAAGGAGGGGAAGAAAAATCAATATTTTTGTTTGGTGACAAAAGATGTATTAGGTGGGGGTGGGGGTTGGGGGTTGGGGTGGAGGGTAGGAATCGAAATATTCGAATCTTAATCAAAGTTTGTGGGTGATCTGGCGCCCGCCGAGGAGGGATCTATAGTGAGCGAAGTGGCGTTATTGATTGGCGTTTGATGAAGGGACTGTTGTCTGCGAATGGCCCCCTAATGGAGACATTACAGACACCCCTGCTTCAGTGACATATCGCAGCATCCCTCTTATCGATCCGGCCATTCTCTTTGGAGTTGTGTGGAACCCCCCCCCCCCCCACCCCCCCCACCCCACCCCCAACCACAACCACACCTCCCTCTCTACCCTCCTTTCTCCTGTCTCTTCTTGGCTTTGGCACCCGTGGAGAGTTTTTGGACTTTATTGATCGACGAGCCCGGAGCCACCATGGGGCCCCTTAAACGACAGGGAAGACGGAGAGAGATGAGTTGCTCAGTTACAAGTGAATAAGCGCTTCTTTAAAATCGGCAGGGATCAATAGATTCTCATCAGGAAAATGGGCACCCGCGGCCGGCAGGGGAGCGGGAGGAGTGATTGATTTATTGATACGTCACGCTATCGCGGAATCCTCCCTCTGTTGCCTCTCCCGGGTCGGCCCGGGCTGGCGTTTTTTTGGGGGAGGTGGATTGCGGCCTCATGATAAATTGATGAGCGCCAACACGGGATCACAGGGCATCCATCTTCTGCTGGCTTTTCGACCGGTGATAGATTTTTAAGGTCTGAGATGGCCCGCCTCTTGCTTCCACACTGCAGCTCGCAGCCCACCACCACCCGGCCCGGGTCCAGGGAAAGATCACTCGGCCTGCATTGGGCAGGGTGGGCTGCTTCTCTCCCCTGGGGAGCGCCAACAGATCAGTCACAGAGCAGGGAAGGGTGGGTTTTTTTGTTGTTTTTTTTTGGTGGAGGGAGGGGGGTCTTGCCAAAGCTTGTCTCCCTTGCATGGTTTTTACTGCTGTCAGGAGACCGGTATTCTGCATAACACGCTTCTTGTTCTGTGGTCCAGAAAACTCCACTCTGTCATGCTCTTTTTTTGAGTGTGTGTGTGTGTGTGTGTGTTGCCTTCTCTCCTTTTATCGGGCCGTGCATAGCAATTTGCCTAAAAATATGTGCA
This sequence comes from Rapana venosa, assembly GCA_028751875.1. Lineage (NCBI taxonomy): Eukaryota > Metazoa > Mollusca > Gastropoda > Neogastropoda > Muricidae > Rapana > Rapana venosa. Next base: position 49,392,091 of record CM054157.1, read on the forward strand.
AGCGTTTTCGTGGTCACAAAAAAGTATACACAAGATAGGCAAGCCATGTCAAATTGTTCACCATTTTAACTAAATTAAAAAACAACAACTTTGCAATATGGTGACTGTAAACTAAAAAAAAAAGTAATGAAGGAAGATTTTGTAATGTCATTTAGAGTCGAGATTTGTGAATCAGTAGTGCACAACTTAATTCTGAAAGTCAGTTAGGAACGTGTAAAATTAGACATCTGATTTGTGAAGCAGTAGCCTACTGCAAGTCAGACAAATAAAAGTAGATGGTTTAATTACAAAATCCAATGTGTCACTCAGTGTTTTGACCCCCCCCCCCCCAAAAAAAAACAAACAAAAAAAAACACACACAAAACCAAACAAACAACCCCAACCTTTACTATAAGATCGAATAAGAGGAAATTCAAATGATAAAATTATAGTTATTCATTTCTACAGAAGTGTAAGACTAGTTGGCTAGAGGTGTAATGATACATTATTTTTATTATTAGAATCGCAGGTTGTTAAGCATTATCATACGGTTAGATAGGCAAATATGATATGTAATATCAGAATTCCGATTTTTTGGGGTATTATTTGCATGTAACCAGAAGTTTTGTCAGAACTGATGTAAAAGGAAAATATATGACAATATGATCTCATTATGGTTTTGAGCAGGCTGAGTATTCAAATGATCACTCGAATGCATTTATGAGTATCGATGTTTTCTTCTTCTTCCCTTAACTCTTTGAAGAGTCATTTTGGCGCTGTTTTGAAGAACAGTTCACCAGATTCCTCTGTTTACATTTTCATACATTAGTATTCATACTTTGGACCTTATGCATACATGTTATGTCACATCTAGTTTAAAAAAAGTGTTGTTTTTTTTAAAAGCTTGTTCACTATTTTACAGCAAACTTGTGTTACATTCTTTGAATATTTCATTTTTTGCTGTGGTTATGAGAGTGATGTGCCGTTCAGAGAGACCTAGTTAAGGTCAGAAATCGCTGACTGCTTTTGTTTGTTTGTTGGTTTTGGGGTGGTGGTGGTGGTGGAAGTGAATGAGATGGCAGAAGCGGGGAGGCAATGGAGGGAAGGAGGGAGAGGGGGAAGATGCTATCGCTTCAAGAGCGTGGGATGGAACTGCTGGGACCTCTGCCCAGAGCCTAGCCCTTGCTCTGTCACAGGGCTGTGAACGTTATCTCGTTCCGTCATTGTTGTTTCAAGCCTGGCCCAGTGAACGTGCGTCCATTCTTTCATGTCCTTTGTAGCCTAGCCGGCAACGGGGGCCGTATCAGGGCTGACAGTCTGTCTAGAAAAAAACAACACAACTATACTGATCACACTCCTCTCCCCAACCCCCATGAAAAAGGAGA
>CM054157.1:49398454-49410954 GCA_028751875.1 Rapana venosa
TTATCGGTTTTCCTCGTTTTACTGGTTCAATTTATTGGTAAAGGTTACAATAATGTAGGATTTCAGTATTATCATTAAGAGATTTGTTCTTATATAGATGGGTTGATGAAAAAAAAATGCATTGCTTATTCAATGCACCATCTGGAAATAAAAATTTGACTTGATTTGACTTGGCACACACTCAGTCTCTCTCTTTGTCTGTCTGTCTCTCTCTCTGACTTCTCTCCCTCTCTCTGACATACACACACCACACCACACCACCACTGTACCCTACTCCACCCCTCCCCACCCCACCCCACCCCACCCCAGAAAACAAATGCACAAACTAAAGTAACCATCAGAAATGCGCCCCATTGCCATATATTGCAGTGAGAAAGAGGGCACTTTTGTGTGTGTAGTTGTACGGGGAATGAAGTAGTTGTCTGTGTATTGATGGTTTGATATCACCACTGTACCAGTTCGTATCATCTGTAATTCCCTCCCCCCCGTTCCCCCCCCCCCCCCCCCCCCCCCCCCCCCCCACACCCACTCCTTGCCCTTCCCTGATGAATACTTCTCCATGCTGGTGCTGCACGCACACGCACGCACGAACGCACGAACGCGCGCGCGTACGCACACACATACACTTACACACACTTCACTTACCACACACTTACACTAGCACACACACACACAACAACACACACAACACACACACACACACCACACACACACACGTACGTACGTACGTACGTACGTGTATATAAACCGTACCACACCATACTACCCCACTCCACTCCACTCCACTCCACAAACCCCCCACCCCACCCCACCCCACCCCCACCCCACCCCACTCCACTCCACTCCACTCTACTCACTCCTCTCCACTCCACTTCACTTCACTTCACTCCACACCACACCACACCACTCCACTCCACACCACACCACACCACACCACTCCACACCACTCCACTCCACACCACACCATGCCTCTCACACCACCACACCACTCCACTCCACTCCACTCCACACCACACCTCTCCACACCACACACACCACACTCCACTCCACTCCACTCCACTCCACTCCACTCCACTCCACTCCACTCCACTCCACTCCACTCCACTCCACTCCACACCCCATCCCACAAACAAATGCTTGAACAACAGTAATCATCAGAACTGCATCCCATTGCCACATATTGCAGTGCAATATGTCTAGTTGTTGTAGTTGTGTAGTTGTGGACACTGAGGAATTTGGCAGGGTTTTTTGTTTTTTTTTTTTGAATATTGATGGTTTGATATCACCACTGTATCAGTTCCTATCATCTGTTACCTCCCCCCCCCCCCCCCCCCCCCTTCCTTCCTCTGACGCTTTCTTTTCCATGCTGGTGCTACTCTCTCTCTCTCTCTCCTCTCTCTTCTCTCTCTCTTCCCTCTCTCTCTCTCTCTCCCTTTCTGTCTCTGTCTGTCTCTCACACACACAAACATACACACAGACACACACACACACCGCCGCCGGCGCATGCACACAGCAGTATGCATGCATACACGCATGCAGACGTACATAATAACATACATACAGACTGAAAGACAGACACAACGCGCGCGCACACACATACAACACACACACACACACACAACACAACACACAACACACACACACACACACCACACACACACACAACACACACACACACACACACACACACACACACACACACACACACACACATACACCACACACACACGCACACACACACATACACACTCACACACACACTAGCACAGAATACAGGTAGACAGACAGACAGACAGACAACAGACACAGCACAGACGACGCACACACACACACAACACACACACACACACACACACCACACACACCACACACACACACACCCATAGACAGAGTTGATAATAATTATATATAATATTCACCTCATAATTTATTGCACTGCAGTGAGAAAGAGGGCATTAATTTTCTGTATGGTAGCTGACACTAGGGAATTTAGCAGTTATGTGACGATTATCTGATTGGATTCAAAATGATCACTGATGGATCAGTTCCTATCATCTTGTTGCCCCTTTTTGGGCATGCTTTGCTATGATACCCCTCCCTCTCCCATATCCTGCAGTCCTGGCCTACCTTCAACACTCTGAGACACCAGACGTGGTCCATCCCAGTAGAGCTCTGACAGGAAAAACTGTGAGGATCGGCAGTCACTACAAGTACTACGACAGACTGCAGACTTTGCCTTCCAGACCAGATTAAAAATTTAGCATGGCCAGGGAATGCAGAAGCACACGCGCGCGCGCGCACGCACACACACACACACACACACACACACACACACACAACACACACACACACACACACACACACACACACACACACACACACAACACACACACACACACACACACACACACACACACACACGTATGTTTATGCACTGTATGTACATAATGCATGCACTCAAGCACACGTAATGTATGTACATGCACACATAGTGACACGCACAAATACGCCTATACAGGTATACGCACAAAATACTTACGCACACACACATACTTATGATATATGATAACAAATAAATGCATGCACATGCACAGAGAGACAGAGAGCGCGACATTTTTTCTTCAGAACGAGAGAGAGAGAGAGAGAGAGAGAGAGAGAGAGAGAGAGAGAGAGAGAGAGAGAGAGAGAGAACTTTGAAGTGGTTTAATATACATTGGCCTTTGGCCGCAATACAATGCTTTCAAGGGGTAAAAATGGAAAGATGACGAAAATGAAATATAACCTCTCCGTAATCTTTGATCTGACCTGGTATATATCTATCTTAGACTTAGAGCGAGAGAGAGAGAGAGAGGAGAGAGAGAGAGAGAGAGAGAGAGAGAGAGAAGAGAGAGAGAGAGAGAGAGAGATTCTTTAAATTTGAAATATTTTTTTTTAATCAAGGATAATGGAATAAGCACTCATGTGCTTTTTTTACATCCAGTCCTCGTGTGTATGCGTTTTTGTAAATTTTGTCCTCTGTACCCACCGGCACACAATGGCTTATTCTTTCGAAAAGCGGAACAGGATTTAACGTGTGCGCAAGATGTTCTGCGTTGCGTTCGCAACACGGGGCCTCGGTTTATAGTCTCATCCGAAGGACTTTTGGGAGGAGTGGAGTCTGCACTGCACTCCAGGGGAAAAGCCCTCTTGAACGGGATTCGAACCCGGGTCGTCAGATTGCGAGCGCAATGTTCTAACCACTAGGCTATCCTGTCCCCAAGAGAGAGAGAAGAGAAGAGAGAGAGAGAGAGAGAGAGAGAGAGAGAGAGAGTGAGTGAGTTATGAATGAATAAAGCATGGATGAAAAGCTGCTATTTGTCTCTGCTGGTATCGAATAGCAATAACAGTCTTAATAAAGCATATTGCACGTGCGTGTGGAATGATGTCACAGGCGCGTGTGACAGTGATGTCAGATGGTGTGATATAATATTATGTGCGGTTATCTGTCTGTATTGTGGTTGTAAACTTGTCCAAATCTCATATGTCTCTAGGTGTGTGTGTGTGTGTGTGTGTGTGTGTGTGTGTGTGTGTGTGTGTTCTTTCTTTAATTTAACGGTCTCTTCACTCATCAGTGATATTAGATGCCGAGTGTGTGTGTGTGTGTGTGTGTGTGTGTGTGTGTGTGTGGTGTGTGTGGTGTGTATTGTCTGCAATTTAACGTATGTACACTCTCGGTGATAGTAGATGTGTGTGTGTGTGTGTGTGTGATGTGGTGTGTGTGTGTGTGTGTGTGTGTGTGTGTGCGCGTGCGTGCGTGTGTGTGCTTGCGGGCGTGGCGCGTAGTTGCGTGTGTGTGTGCCTGCGTGTATGTGTGTGCGTGCGTGCGTATGGTTTTGACTGAACATATTTATATGTATCGATTGTAAATACTTGGTGTATTTGATAAATTCAGTTATTGGCAGACAATAATTACGAAGTAATAAACTAAGGTGAAACACACGGTAGTTCGTTATTGATACGTACTTGGAGCAATTCTCCATATATGCATTGCTGTAGTAACCCTTCTGAAAGAGCGGGTCGGTAGTTTAAATGCAACTTAAAGCGAAAAGGTTCGATTCCCATTTGATCCTCAACTTTTAACTCCATTCACTAGACCTTGAGTGGTGGGACTCTGGGTGCTAGTCTTTCGGGTGAGACGACAAACAAGGCGCAACACACATTTAGTGCATGGAAATGAACCCACTGGAACCAGAGAGTTGTCCCTAACAAATTTCTGTAGAGAGCACACATACACGCACGCACGCACGCACGCACGCACGCACGCAACCACGCACGCACACACACCCACGCACGCACGCACGCTTGCACACACACGCACACACATACACACGCACGCACGCACGCACGCACACAAACACAGTCTTATAGGGAAACTATATTCACGCAGACATGAAAATTATAGAAAAGAAAAATGAGGCACTGCACATGTGGTGGCGCGCTCTCCCTGGGGAGAGCAACCTGAATTTCCTGCAGAAAAATATGCCCGTGACTAAAAGTGGTATACGAAATACAAGTTACACAAGTTTTTCATTCTGACATCTTCAGCATTCCTAGTATATTCCAAAGTATGATAACAACAAGGAAGAAAAGAATTTGAAAGCTGACAGTAGTTAAACATGGTTGGAGGCATAATAGGTTGAATTCTATCTTTTTCAGAGGGCGCAGTGTGTGTATGTGTGTGTGTGTGTGTGCGCGCGCGCGCGCGCGCGCGTGTGTGTGTGTGTGAGAGAGAGGGAGGGAGAGAGAGAGAGAGAGAGAGAGAGAGAGAGAGAGAGAGATAATGCGTGCGTGGGTGGAGGTGGGGATGGGTGGGTGGTGTGTGTGTGTGTGTGTGTGTGTGTGTGTGTGTGTGTGTGTGTGAGTGCGCGCGTATTGTGTGTGTGTGTGTGCGCGCGCGTGTGTGCACGCGTGTGCACTGTGTGTGTGTGTTTGCGGGTATGTGTTTGCGCGCGCGAGTGCCTGTTTGCATGCGTGCGTGTGTGCTCTTTCTCAGAGGGCCCGGTTGTGAACATTGTGAGATGTTATTGTAGGTTTTGTAGGAAAGAGCTTTGTTTGTAGAGAGATCTGTCTCTGACCTTTCTTTCGTCTGTCTCCGGGCATAGACCAGAGTCCGTGGCAAAATGTGTTCTGTCGTATACATCACTGTGTGTGTGTGTGTGTGTGTGTGTGTGTGTGCAGCCCCCTCCCTCCCTTCTCATGCTTGTTTATGTGTCTAGAGGTGTGTGTGTGTAGGTGGATGTGTGTGTGTGTTGTGTGTGTGTGTGTTGTGTGTGTGAGAGAGAGAGAGAGAGGGAGAGAGAGAGTATGTGTGTGTGTGTGTGTGAGAGAGAGGGAGAGAGAGAGAGAGAGAGAGAGAGAGAGAGAGAGAGAGAGAGAGAGAGAGAGAGAGAGAGAGAGCGTATGCGTGTGTGTTCTTTTCTTTCTTTTTAATTCGAGGATAATGGAAGTTTTAAAAATATTTTTTTAATTATTTTTCTTGGAGGTTAATGGAATAAACACTTATGTGGTTTTTTTGTGTTTTTTTTTTAAACATCCAGTCCCTGTGTATATGCAGTTTTGTAAATTTCGTCATCCGTCATCATGTGTGTGTGTGTGTGTATGCACCCCCATCATGCTGATATCTTTGTAGCTGTGTGTATGTGTGTGTGTGTGTGTGTGTGCGCGCGCGCGCGCGCGTTTGTGTGTTAATTGGTGCATGGGGCTGGGTGGACATGGGCAATCATACATGGCTGTGCACACGTTTGCACACACGTGTGCTCCCAGTACACACACACACACACACACACACACACACACACACACACACACACACACACACACACACGCTTGCACGGACGCACTGACGCACGCACGCACTGTATCCTTATTGCTGCCTTTCTCTCTCCAGAGAGGGGGAGAGAGAGAGAGAGAGAGAGAGAGAGAGAGAGAGAGAGAGAGAGAGAGAGAGAGAGAGAGAGAGAGAGTGTCTGACCTTTTCCAACCCATCAGTCTATGTTGTCGCACTTGTTTTCAGAAGATGAATAGATGTTTAACCATCTCTCTTTCCTGTTCAAAGAGACGGTTGTTTCAGTTTTCCCTGGTCAGAGTCCGCCCATTCGAGAGATGTACCATTCATTGATTTTACCAACACAAAACCATGATACTTCAAGGGAAAAAGATTCAGTGTGTGGAATTCTCTCTCAGTTTGGTGCCCGGCCCACCCACAAATGTGAACTCTAGGGCGAGACACAGAATACACCAATGACCTACTCGTCATAAAGGCAGAACGGGTTTAACGTGTGCTATAGACGTTCTTTCTGCGTGCGTCCGCGCACAGTCCCTCGATTTATAGTCTCATCCAATACAAAGGACTTTTGTTGGGGAGTGGAGTCTGACAGGTACATTGAAAGACGGGTACCTTGCTCCGGGTTTACATAATTATATGGGTGTGAGGGCAGAAAATGATAATCTACATCTCTGTAAAGTATGCAGTGTGTGGAACTCATTCTCAAGTCTCAACGCCACAGCCACACACTAATGAGTAATGTAAACGCCGAGACACAAGAGATACTAACTACAGCAGGGGGACGGGATAGCCTAGTGGTCAGAACATTGCGCTCGCAATCTGACGACCCGGGTTCGATTCCCGTTCAAGGCGGATATTTTCCCCTGGAGTTAACATCAGTGCAGACTCCACTATTCCCAAAAGTCCTTCGGATGAGACTATAAACCGAGGCCCCGTGTGCGAACGCACGCAGAACATCTAGCGCACACGTTAAATCCTGTTCCGCTTTTCGTAAGACCATGCCATTGTGTGCCGGTGGGAACAGATGACAGAATTGACAAAACTGCATACACACGGGGACTGGATGTAGAAAAGCACATAAGTGCTTATTCCATTATCCTCGATATAAAAGAATAAAAGAAAAAAGAAAAGGAGACGAAACAGACAAAAAGGAAATTGCTCCGGGTTACATAATTGGGTGTTGAGGGGGTCAGTTTAACCGATCCGCTGCTGTCAGCAGTGACAAATACCAGGGTGAGAGGTGAAGTGAAGAGGGGGCATGGTTAAGTTAAGATCAGGCACTGAAGCTGCGAAAATTATCCACCCACTTCCCTTGTCCTGGCAGGGGGGGGGAGGGGGGGGGAGGTGGGGGAAGGGGGGGGGAGTTGGGGGGGGGGAGGTGGGGGGAAGGGGGGGGAGTTGGGGGGGGGGGGGGGGGGGGGGCAGGGGTGAGGGATTAGTGGTTAGAGCATCGAATTTTATGATTTGACCGTAAAGGGTCAGGGTTCGAGTCTCTGCTGGGCTTCATAGGATTTTTTTCTTCTTGTGGAGTTCATATGGTTCGGTCTCGGTTCCGTTGTAAGTGGTGTGGATGAGACATATGAGCCGAGGCCGTGTGTGTGTGTGTGTGTGTGAATGCTCACATAGCATTTTGCTTACACATTGAAACACCATCTTAAGTTAAAAAAAAAAAAAAGAAGCTAGGAAAGCGGAGGACCGCGGGGAGTGGAGGAAGCTGGTTGCAAAATCTTCAGTGGTGCTCCCCCCCACGGTCTACAAGACTTCGATATAGATAGGTGAAGATGGTGAAGGTCAGCCAGGGCCGGGGGTGTACATACATACCTAGCATGCAAGGGGTGGGTGGAATAGCTCAGTGAATAGAGTGTTGCGCTGGTTAACCATCTGGGTTCGAGACTCCACCCAGATGCCTGTTCAAGGGGATTTTTTGTTTGGTCCCCATGCGTTGACATCAGTCCTGACTTCACTCCCCCAAAAGTCCTTTGTATTGGATGAGACTATAAATCGAGGGACTGTGCGCGGACGCACGCAGAACGTCTAGCGCACACGTCAAACCCGTTCTGCCTTTATGAAGAGTAGGGTCAATCGTGCCAGTAAGAACGGATGACATAAAAAATATACATAAAACCCCGCATGCACACTCGTGTGGTGTTAAGAAATCCTCGAAGTCGGAATGCGGCTACCTAAACATTGGTAAGCCTTGGAGCTGTAACCAAGACCCCTCGCCCCCCAAAAAAGAACAACCTCCAACAACCAAAAACCTTGACAAGTAAGCCTAGCATGTAACTTGCAACCTGGAGAGGGAGGGACGCTACTAGTACTGGGTTCAAGTTTGTTATGACCACACGCGTAAAAATTTTAGCATGGTATTCCAGTGACTTCTCACAGAGTTGAAGGAGAAAGTGAGAAACTCGACACACAGCAAAGACTCTTTCTCCTTCGGTAAGGCAAATACCTTGGTACAGAAGCTGGTAGAATGGACTGTTGAAAAGATGAACATAAATGTTTACTTGTAGTAGTTGTAATCGTTTTTGTTCAGGAGATACTATACTCATCGGAGATGTTGGTATCACACTTACGCTGGTTGTTTTATATGCATCTATTATTATATATCTATCTATATTACTATTATCTATTATCTATTATATATATTATTACTATTATATATTATATATATATATATATATATATATATATATATATATATATATATATATATGTGTAGTATGTGTATGTGTTGAGAAAATCTTTTATATCGAGGATAATGGGATAAGCACTCATGTGCTTTTTTTTACATCCAGTCCCCGTGTGTATGCGATTTTGTAAATTTTGTCATCTTTCCCACCAGCACACAAATGGCCTACTCTTTCGAAAAGCTTATAGTTTTTGTTTGTTTACTGTATTGAAGATTTTGAAGGAATTAATTCTTTGTAAACCAGTCCTTGTGTGATAGGTTTGATTGTCATTTTGTTGGTGTTGGACACTTTTTGGGGGTGTGGTGGGGGTGGAGGGGGCAACATAAGGTCTCTGCATCGCTGCCTTTGACATTAGTGTTGAACCACAACAAAGGGCAGGGGAAGATCTCTCTCTCCCCTCCTCCTCCCTCCTCTCTCTCTCTCTCTCTCTCTCTCTCTCTCTCTCCTCTCCTCCTCCTCTCTCTCTCTCTCTCCTCTCTCTCTCTCTCTCTCTCTCTCTCTCTCTCTCTCCCTCCTCTCCTCTTCTCTTCTTTTTATTCTGTCTCTTCGGTTGTACATACATTTTGGTTTTGTGTGTGCTTCCTTTTTTTCTCCAAAATACTAAGCGTTCGCAACCTCCCCTTCATGTATGGGCCAATGGCCTTTTTGTGAATAAATCTTTCGAGTTTCGAGTTCGAGTTCATTCTCTCTCTGTTCGTGCGTCTCTCTTTGCTGCTGTGTATGTGTTCTCTCTCTTCTTTCTCTCTCTCGATCTTCTTTGTCTCTCCTCTTCTGCTCTGCGTGTCTCTCTGTGGTGTGTCTCTCTTGTTGATATTTCTGTCACCCCCTACACTGCGTATCCTGTTTCTGAACATGCAACACACACACACACTACACACACACACACACACACACACACACACACACACACACACACACACAGCGGAGAGAGAGAGAGAGAGAGAGAGAGAGAGAGAGAGAGAGAGAGAGAGAGAGAGAGAGAGAGAGAGAGAGAGAGAGATCTTTGTACTGCTCCGATAACTTTTCATCGCCACGACCTTTCCTGTATCCTGTACCCTCCTCCATCCTCTTTCCATCTCTCTCTAGCCCTCGTTTTGCTAACCCTCTCTCTGCTTCGAAAATCTATCTTTGTGATAGGTTTGTGCCCAGTCTAGTATTCCCTACTCATCCCGGTTAACCCCCCCCCCCCTCCCCTCCCCCCCACCTCACTCTCCTCCGCCCCGATCAGTCCTGTGTAGGTAATGTAGCGTTAAACATTTTTTTTTTTTGGGGGGGGGGGGGGGATGTTTTATCTCTTGTGAAATAATGTCTGGAGAAGTGGAGAAATGGGTTTATGACTCTACTGCTACTACAGCTGGTGCTGCTGCTGTTATGACTTGTAGTACTATTTCTACTGCTAGTTGTTTGTTAGTAATGACTAATGCCATGTAAAGATTATATAAGGAGAGAGAAAACGCAAGCGAGCGAGTGAATTTCTCTGTCATTTGAGATAATAAAGTGTTTGAATTGAATTGAACTAAGTGTATCTACTGTAACAAGATAGATTATCGTGACTGTTGAACATGTGTATCTACTGTAACCAGATAGATTCCATGACTGTTCAGTGTATCTACTGTAACCAGACAGATTCCATGACTGTTCAGTGTATCTACTGTAACCAGATAGATTCCATGACTGTTGAACATCTCTCTCAGTGTATCTACTGTAACCAGATAGATTCCATGACTGTTCAGTGTATCTACTGTAACCAGATAGATTCCATGACTGTTGAACATCTCTCTCAGTGTATCTACTGTAACCAGATAGATTGCATGACTGTTGAACATCTCTCTCAGTGTATCTACTGTAACCAGATAGATTCCATGACTGTTGAACATCTCTCTCAGTGTATCTACTGTAACCAGATAGATTCCATGACTGTTGAACATCTCTCTCAGTGTATCTACTGTAACCAGATAGATTCCATGACTGTTGACCATCTCTCTCAATTCGATTTAATTCAATTCAAACACTTCATTATCTCATAGACAGAGAAATTCACTCGTCTCTCTCTCTCTCTCTCTCTCCTCTCTCTCTCTCTCTCTCTCTCTCTCTCTCTCTCTCTCTCTCTCTCTGTGACATCCCCTCCTTTCTCAACACACACACACACACACACACACACACACACACACACACACACACACACACACACACACACACACACACAGAGTAGCGTATTTTCTTGTTGATATTTTTCCTTCTCCTTGCCCAGACATCGTCCTATAATTTCCCAGGTAGGCAAGGAGGACTTACCCCATCCACCTTCTGGGGTTCGCGCTTCTGTGCTTTCTATCCTTGAATAAGCATCCTGTATACTGCCTTTGGCGTTATTCATTCATGACAAGCTCTTACTTTCCAAGAAAGGAAAAAAAATCACCAAAAATCCTTCTTCTTTTACATCGAGGATAATGGAATAAGCGCTTATGTGCCTTTTTACATCCAGTCCCCGTCTGCGTGTGCGGTTTTACACCCAGTCCCCGTGTGTACGCGGTCCGCAGTATGGGGGGTGGGGTGGGGGTGGGGGGTGCCATTATGACGAGGTACTTGAAAATTGTCAATACACGCAAACTTCCCCACCGAGCGTGTACTTAATAGTTTCCGCAACGATTCCCAGCGAGTGAGACACAGTACAGTACATATCCTGGGAGTGAAGCTGGGGAACGCTCAACAATGTATGTAATGTATGTTAGTCCATCGTGTTCGACGATGACCTCCAAAACAGCAGAGGAGGCAGCTGCTGTTTCGGAAATTGGGCAGAAGTTTGATTATAGTGGAGATGCCTTGCCCACAGCACATCCCCACTCTCTCGGCCAAGTGGGCATAAGGACAGTCAGCGTTGGAGATGTTCTCCAAAGGCCGACTAGCCCCCAGGGCTGCAGCACATAAGGACTGTGCAAGTCAAGCCTCCTAGTCAGAGAGTCATAGTCGATCACTAAAAACTATGCTGTAAAGTGGAATTCCATGAGTGGGAAAGAAAGCCACTGGTCATACAGTCTCTCACTTTGCTTTGCCCCCATCGTCACAACAACAACAGTAATCGTGCCAAGTGTGCGAACCGTTACAGAAAAGGGGGACCCAATTTCACGAGAGCATTTCTGAGGCAAGGCCTGGGCAAAGTACAAGGAGGCTACAGTCCAGATGGCGGGAGAACTGAGGCTACTGGAAGTAGGGTAGGGTAAGAGAAGGGAGGAGGCAGGGCAGGCAGGGCAGGCAGGGCAGAGTGATGGTGTAGGCTTAGGTGTGTGTGTGTGTGTGTGCGTGTGTGTTGTGTGTTTGTGTGTTGTGTGTGTGTGTATGTGTACGTGTTTGTGTGTGTGTGTGTGTTGTGTGTGTGTGTGTTGTGTGTGTGTATGTGCGTGCGTATGTGTGTGGTGTGTGTGTGTGTGTGTGTGTATGTGTTTTGTGTGTGTTTGTGTGTGTTTGTATGTGTGTGTGCATGCGTGTGTGTGCGTGCGTATGTGTGTGTGTGTGCAGTGATGGAGGGGCAATCAAAGGGCAGTAGTACCTACCTCCCAGACCCTGATTGCTGCCACGACATGCTCCCTGCTCCCTACTGATCCCCCCCCCCCCCCCCCCCTTGCCCCGTCTCCACCGCTGATTCCTTTCCCCCCCCCCCCCCCCCCCCCAGCCCCTATTGGGGCTCTTTCCCCGTCTATCCCAAATCTCTACCAGCGATTGAGGGGAAGGTGGAGGGTTTAGATCGTATCGACGGTTTGGCTTGACTCCTCCTAGATCCTGCTGCTGGAACCGGTCTTTTTCGGGTTAAGAAAAATAAATCTTCGTTCAGAGAAGAACATCCACACGTGGATGTTGTGCATACTCGGAGCAAGAGCAAGTGAATAGTTTTATATATGATGTGTATGATATTATTTTGTCTCGAGTGGCGACGGTGTCTAAATTACCAGCTTTATGCATTGTAGATCGGTAGCCATATATCAACTAAC
>CM054157.1:49415954-49425954 GCA_028751875.1 Rapana venosa
GGGGGGGGCTGCTGGTGATAGTGGTTGGAGTGGTGTTAGTGGTAGAGATCAACGTCTTCCTTCTTTTTGTTCTCAAGCGCTTTGATTTGTCTCTGCAAGATATAGCGCTATATAAATTTCATTTATTATCATCATCTTCATCATCATTTTATTATATTTAGTTGATTATGTCATGCATCATCACGCTAAATTCCATCTCTTTTCTTCTCTTCTTACTTTTCTTACCATGATTGGGGAGAATTTGGGGGAAAAAGTGAAAATTGAAAAAGTAAAGGAAGGAAGGAAGGAACGAACGAACGCCTCGTTTCAGTGTAAGGACCGGTGTTCTCAGTTAGTGGTCCTGTGGCAGGTCTGCACTTTTAAGGTGACCCAGGAAATGGTAAAACCCCCACAACCTCACATTCACCTGTCGAGATTCGAACTCACGACTTCATGGACTCACTCTATGGAAATCAAAGGACGAGAACCGGTGCTTTCAGCGTGGTATGGCCGTTGCCAGTGGAAATCAAAGGGTTGGTTTGATTGTACTATAGTCCCAGCGGGGCTACCAGATTTAGGGACTGTATCACCAACCAACCATCTCTGCTTGAGCAAAATTAATGGTTTATTCGCACATTTATAGCGTCCGTCTGTTGAACATAGGTAAAGGGAAACGAATGGAAGCATTCTCGTCAGAAACACTTGAATGAAAGTACAGAGCGTTGTTTTCTACCATTCTCTGATCTTGATCTTTCAACTTCAAGTGGCGGTTATCAGAACAACTATATGCCAAATCACATGATTTTTCAGTCAGAGGCTAGTCTTTCACAAAAAGTTTAAAAATTTAAAAATGCAATGCACGAGTAATATAGGAAAACAGATGGAAAAGTGCCAACAGTAAACTGTGGTGTGTACCCTGTATTTCTAGCTGGTATGGAGGCGTGAGAAAGACCAGAAATAGGAGACTTCTGGAGAGAGAGAGAGAGAGAGAGAGAGAGAGAGAGAGAGAGAGAGATGGCAGAAGGGGGCGGAGAGCAAAGGTCAAGCCTCTGACCAGAGAAAGGATGAAGGATGGGCGTCATCGGGTGCCTGGCCTTGACCTTGACCCCGGGTTCCGAGGGTCACACACACCTGGGTCTTTGTCCCCTCCCTCCTTCCCTCCCCTCCTCCCTGCAGACTTTAAATGCCACCGCATCCCGAGGCCACACATCACAGTTCAATTTTGGGCTCTAATCACTTGTAGAGTAGAATAGTGTAGAGTAGTGTAGAGTAGTGTAGAGTAGTGTAGTGTAGTGTAGAGTAGAGTAGAGAGTAGAGTAGAGTAGAGTAGAGTAGAGTAGAGAGTAGAGTAGAGTAGAGTAGAGTAGAGTAGAGTAGAGTAGAGGGTAGGGTTTTGTTTTGGTTTTGATTCTTTTATATCGAGGATAATGGAATAAGCACTTATGTGATTTTTTACATCCGGTCCCGTGTGTATGCGGTTTTGTAAATCCTGTCATCTGTTCCCACCGGCACACAATGGCCTACTCTTACGAAAAGCGGAACAGGATTTAACGTGTGCGCAAGATGTTCTGCGTGCGTTCGCACACGGGACCTCGGTTTATAGTCTCATCCGAAGGACTTTTGGGGAGAGTGGGGTCTGTACTGATGTTAACTCCAGGGAAAAATATCCCCCATGAACGGGAATCGAACCCGGGTCGTCAGATTACGAGCGCAATGTTCTAACCACTAGGCTATCCCGTCCCCCAGGGGTAGGGTAGGGTAGGGTAGGGTAGGGTAGGGTAGGGTACTGTATTGTAGTATAGTATATTATATTATAGTATAGTATAGTATAGTGTAGTGTAGCGTAGCGTAGCGTAGTGTAGCGTAGTGTAGTGTAGTGTAGTGTAGTATAGTACAGTATAGTATAGACCTGTGGGGATCCTGGGGGCCTGTCGGTATAAAGAGCATCCCCACCTTCTGGAAATGCTGTGCCAGGAATTCCCTCTTTTCTATCCCACTTTTGTTCCCTTTCTTCCTGTCACCTCCTTCTTGTCTTTTTTCTTCTTCTTTTTCTGCCTTCGTGGTCCATTCTCCTGCCTGTTTTCCTCCCCAGAAAGACTTACAAGATAACGATTCTTTCCCACGTCGAAGTCGGATGCTTTTGAGCCTGACCTGTCACTAGCAATCAGGCGCTTAACGGCAGCACAATGCATTTTCGCTCATATGACAGACAAGAATAGCTGCTGTCTGAGATTTTGACGAAGTAATAGTATAGTATGGTATGGTATAGTATGGTATGGTATGGTGTTGTGTGGTATGGTGTGTGGTGTGGTGTGGTGTGGTGTGGTATGGTATGGTGTGGTGTGATGTGGTGTGGTGTGTGGTATAGTATGGTATGGTATGGTGTGGTGTGGTGTGGTATGGCGGTGTGCGGCGGTGTAGTGTAGTGCAGTGTAGTGCAATGTAGTGTGCTGTAGTGTGGTGTAGCACAATATGAATAATTATTAGTGTAGTGTAGTGTAATACGGTGCAGTGTAGTGTAGTGTTGTATAGTATAGGAAAGTGAAAGTGAAGTGTAGTGAAGTACAGTATAGTATACCACTTTTAGTCACGGCAGATTTCTCTGCATAGTATTCCAGCTGATACTTCCAGGGATGGTGTGTCGCCACAAGAGCAGCGCCACCCATTATTAAAAAAGTCCTGTCTGCATTTGTATTCGTTTTTCTGTGATTGTTTTCTATGCTACAAAATTTTACCAGGAACAACTTCGTTGTTGCCGCGGGTTCTTTTACGTGCACTGAAATGCGTATAGCACATGGGACCTCAGTTCATAGTCTCATAGGAAAGACTATCACCCAGACCACCGCTCAGGGTCTTGTGGATGAGGGTAAAGTTTGTGCTGAGACGGGAATGGAACCTGCGACCTTTCTGAGAGTTTCTCTTTCATGTGGGTATTCACTCAGAGAAATCTACCGGGACTGAAAATAGCGTATAATGCAGTGCCATACAATACAGTACACTACACTACACTACAATACACTACAATACAATACAATACAGTAACACTGCAATGCAACACAGTACAATACAATACAATGCAACACAATACTATACAGTACAACACAATACAATACAAAAAGCAGCAGCGCAATGCAAATCAAATAAATAACATTGTTTCATAGTACATACCCACAAAAATTAGCACAGAGCACATTCCACCTTATTCGTCTTTAACTTTTCAACTGAATCAGAGGATTTTAACAGTTGACAATGACATGCTACATACAAGTTACTACTCGGCTTTTCAGCGCAACTGTGAGGTGTGGCCCTAAGGCCACAGTTTACAGAACAAATGGAAGTGTAGTGGCAAGGGAGAGAGAGAGGTCAGAGTGTGTGAGAATGAACTGAAGCAGGAGGGAGAGAGGGAGGGGAATGAATCGACCAGTGTGAAGTTTAAGCTGGGGGTGGGGGTACTGCACAGGTCAGAAGTGTCACTACACACACACACACCACACACGCACGCACGCACGCACGCACGCACGCACGCACGCACGCACGCACGCACGCACGCACGCACGCACACACACACACACACACACACACACACACACACACACACCACACACACCACACACACACACACACACACATTTGTATGGTTTATCATTGATGAGGTTTTTTATTCTATGTCTGCATATATATATCTTTTTTTCTCTCTTTTTTTTCTTTAGATAGATGGCTTGATGAAAAAAAGCAAATGCACTGCTTATTCAATGTACCATCTGAAAGTAAAACTTTGACTTTGACTTTGACTTTGACTTTGACACACACACACAACAACCCCAGAGAGAGAGAGAGAGAGAGAGAGAGAGAGAGAGAGAGAGAGAGAGAGAGAGAGAGAGAGAGGAGAGAGAGAGAGAGCAAATTTTATTTGAAAAGCTACAAGCCCATCAGTCAAAGGGGGCAAACTTTAAATATATTGACATATTCGTGGATATAAATAAGACATGAAGAATGATACAAAACCCAGATTAGTGATGTCAGTAAAACATATATTCTCAGTTCAGGAGCATGAGAGAGAGAAAGAGTCAGTCAGGCAGACAGATAGACAGAGAGACAGATAGACAGAGACACAGATAGATAGATAGAAGAAGAGAGAGGAGAGAGAGAGAGAGAGAGAGAGAGAGAGAGAGAGAGAGAGAGAGAGAGAGAGATTTATTTTTTTTATAGTCTCATCCACAGGACTTTGGGGAGAGTGGAGTCTGCACTGGTGTTAACTCCAGGGGAAAATATCCCCTTGTGTGTGTATATATATATATATGTGTGTGTGTGTGTGTGTGTGTGTGTGTGTGTGTGTGTGTGTGTGTGAGTGTGCGCGCGCACACATACATATCTAAAATAATGCTAATGAGAAAATGAGAACAATAGTAGTAGTAGTAGTAATAATAATACTAATAATGATAATGATTATAATAATCATCACACACACATACACACACACACACACACACACACACACACACACACACACACACACACAACACACACACACAACAACACACACACACACACACACACACACACACACACACACACACACACACACACACACACACACACACAGAGAGTTTTTTCTGTGTGTGTGTGTGTGGTGTGTGTGTGTGTGTGTGTGAGTGAGGGACACACATTCTTTTACTTCCTTCGGATGAGACTATAAACCGAGGCCCCGTGTGCGAACGCACGCAGAACATCTTGCGCACACGTTAAATCCTGTTCCGCTTTTCGTAAGAGCAGGCCATTGTGTGCCGGTGGGAACGGATGACAAAATTTACAAAACCGCAAACACACGGGGACTGGATGTAAAAAAAGCACATAAGTGCTTATTCCATTATCCTCGATATAAAAGAATAAATAAAATAAAAAAGCAAATACACACATAGAGAGTTTTTCTCTGTGTGTGTGTGTGTGTGTGTGTGTGTGTGTGTGTGTGTGTGTGTGTGTGTGTGTGAGGGACACACATTCTTTTAAACTTTCATATGCACATAAAGTATAATATATCTATCTATATCTAAATCTGTACGTGTGTGTTCTGTGGTCAGCGGGAACTGGACATCAGTGCCGGCGAGGTGGCCAACAGACAGGACGAGAGCGAAGCCTCCAGGAAGCGTTTAGTGCAGCTGACCAGGGACTTCAAGAAAAACACTGCAGAGGTTCGTTAAAGTCTTGTCCACCCATCGTTAAAGTCTTGTCCACCCATCGTTACAGTCTTGTCCAGCCATTGTTACAGTCTTGTCCACCCATCGTTACAGTCTTGTCCACCCATCGTTACAGTCTTGTCCAGCCATCGTTAAAGTCTTGTCCACCCATCGTTACAGTCTTGTCCAGCCATCGTTACAGTCTTGTCCACCCATCGTTACAGTCTTGTCCACCCATCGTTACAGTCTTGTCCACCCATCGTTACAGTCTTGTCCACCCATCGTTACAGTCTTGTCCACCCATCGTTACAGTCTTGTCACCTCGTTACAGTTCTTGTCCACCATCGTTACATCTGTCACCCATCGTTACAGTCTTGTCCAACCATGTTACAGTCTTGTTCACACTACAGGCTTCAAGAAAACACCTCAAGTTCTTAGTTTGTCACATCGTTAAATTCTGTCGCACGTCATCTTACCATCTATGTCCACCCATCGTTACAGTCTTGTCCACCCATCGTTACAGTCTTGTCCACCCATCGTTAGTCTTGTCCACCCATCGTTACAGTCTTGTCCACCCATCGTTACAGTCTTGTCCACCATCGTTACCGTCTTGTCCCGATCGTTACGTGTTTTTTGTCCCCATGTTTGTACGTTCCTTCTCCTTGTCCTCCATCGTTACGTCTTGTACCCCATCGTTACGTCTTGTCCCCATCGTTACGTTCTTTGTCACCCTCGTTACAGTCTTGTCCCTCGTTTCAGTTTGTCATGCCGCATACCTCGCTTTGACGCTGTGTTGTTGTTTGTTGTTTTGTTGTTTTGTTGATGTCATCTTGGTTTGACCTTTGCCTCTCCTTCTCGTTGCATTTTTCCTTTGAACTCTTCGATTGTGGTCATGGGTTTTGTTGTTTGTTTGGTTAATTTTTCTTCCTTAGTCAGTCGTCAGTTTTCTCTCGGTAATATCTCTGGTTTGGCTGTTTGTGTCTGCCCTCTGTCTGTTTTGTCTGTCATCGAGGTTATCTTGGTTATACACTCCTAGCCTGCTCATTGACTTTTTGGTCAACGTGACTGTTTTGATTTTTGGTTCTTTGACTGTTCATTTTTTTTATATGAGATGTTTTTTTCATATTCAATTGCCTTTAAGCACGGCTGTTTCTGCGTTGATATTCGGGCTATAATTCCGGGGAGAGACGGCGTCGGCTTATGGCAGCGCCACCTAATCATTTTTTCTTTTCTTTTTTTTTGCAGCGGTTCATTGTTTCCTCGTTCCAGCAGTGGCTGTTTTTCCGCTTACAGTGGATGGTACGTTTGCGCGCCTTGGCTCAGACATTCCTTGTTCCAGCGTAGGGTAGCCTCTTTGTCAGAGTAGCGCACGAGGAATTGGCAGATGGGCCTTGGTTTAATTGCTGCCGAGAGAAGTGACCCAGGCCACACTCAGGTCTAAGGATGTGGGGGGGGGGGTGGGGGGAGCGTCTGAGTTTCGGGCCAATGGAGGGGAATTCGGAACAGGGATACAATTCCGACTCGGACTTTTCGCTTTCTAGGCAGGTGCGTTACCACTATATCCCCGATCCACCTTCCGTTGTCACTTCTCATTTACCCTACCTTTTCTGCTGTCTGTGTTTCTGTATCTGTGTCTGTGCCTGTCTGTCTGTCAGAAAGTAATAACATGAGGTAATTCTGTTTCTTGTTCTCTTGTGTTTCTGTTGATTTTTTTTCTTTTGGAAAGGACGTTTACTTTTTCTCATCTCTCCTTCTAGAGCATTTTTTTTCTTGGAAGAAATAACAGCTGGTTACGTCTGTGTGTTTGCCTGTCTGCCTGCCTGTTTGTCTGTCTGTCTGTCTGTCTGTCTGTGTGTCTGTGTGTCTCTCTCTCACAATTTTTTTTTTCCTTGAAGGAATAACAGCTGGTTAAGACTGTCTGTCAACCTTTCTGCCTGCCTGTCTGTCTCTGTCTGTCTGTCTTAGTGTCCTAGGGTCTGTCTGTCTGTCTGCCTGCCTGCCTGCCTGTCTGTGTCTGTCTGTCTGTCTCTCCAGTCTTTGAATTGACCTCACTTTAAAGAAATGAACCTTCTCTGCATCGTCTTGTGTCGTTTGGCTAGGGTTTTTCTAAGCGAAGCTTAGCCTGTTAGTCTGAAGATTCTTGCGGATTGTCACGACTGCAGACAGACGAGCAGATGACACTCACTTTACAGAGACAAGACAGACCCACAACCTCATCCCTCACACTAAAATACTCTCTCACGCAGACTTAACCATAACAAACCTCAACTTGCACAACAACACACAACACACACACACACACACTCAACAGCACATGACACACGCGAGCGTGCATACAACACACACACTACACACACACACACACATACACACACACACACACACACACACACCACACGCACACACCACACACTGCTTTTGTGGGTTAAGTTCAGCGAGTGTCTGAGGGTTAGATCATACTGTTTTTTCTTTTATCCTCCATTCAGCTGTCCAAACGAACATCCTGACCTTAACTTGTCATCTCTTTCCCCTTCCCATCACCCGCCTAATACCATTTTTCGGTGGATAGCCGTTAAAACGAAGACACACGCATACCGCCGCGTGTGCGCGCGAGCACACACACACACACACACACACACACACACCACACACACACACACACACACACACACACACACACACACACACACACACACACACACACCACACAACCACACACACATTCACACAGTCTTTTGGATGAGACTATAAACCGAGGTCCCGTGGGCGAACGCACGCAGAACATCTTGCGCACACGTTAAAGCCTGTTCCGCTTTTCGTAAGAGTAGGCCATTGTGTGCCTGTGGGAACAGATGACAGAATTTACAAAACCGCATACACACGGGGACTGGATGTAAAAAAGCTCATAAGTGCTTATTCCATTATCCTCGATATAAAAGAATAAAAAAAGAAAGAAAATAAACATAAATAAAACACACACACACACTCATACACACACACTCACACCCCCCCCCCCCCCCCCCCCCACACAACCCCCCTTCCCCCCCCCCCAATTCACACACACACACACACCCCACACACACACACACACACACACACACACACACACACACACACAAGATACACACCACGCACAGATCACACACGCAACCTCGAAAAATTGTCGTCTCTTAAGAGTTTTTTTTAAACCAATAGCGGAAGAAGAAGAAGAAGAAGAAGAGAAGAAGAAGAGAAAAAGTGTAGCCTGCGGAAAAGTTCGTGTTTTGTTATCGTAGTCATACCCGTTTTCGTGGCGATAACCAGCATCAATAGGTTTGATTTGGTGAAGGTACCCGGCTGGTACTACGGGCATCGGTATCAAATTCGACTGCGGTATAAGGATCTTACCTCACCCATAACTAGTGTATATTGTGTAATTGAAGAGTGTGTTTTTGGGGTGGGGGGGGGTGGGGGGAGGGGGGTGGGTGGTTGGGGGGGGGGGGGGGTTGAGTGTGTGTGTAGGGGTGGTGGGGGGGGGGGGGGGAGGAGGGTCGCGCGCATGCGCGTTGTGTGTGTGAGTTAAGACGTGAGTGAGTGATAAATGTGTGGTGTGTGAGTGTGTGTGTTGTGTGAGAGAGAGAGTTTTTTGGTTTTTCTGTGATAATTTGGTTCATTACACACTCGCGCGCACTTGCGCACACAACACAACCACACACAACACACACACACACACACACACACACACACACACACACACACACACACACACCACACACACACAGAGATACACACACGCACAGATACACACACGCAACCTCGAAAAATTGTCGTCTCTTAAGAGTTTTTGTTAAACCAATAGCGGAAGAAGAAGAAGAAGAAGAAGAGAAGAAGAAGAAGAAAAAAGTGTAGCCTGCGGAAAAGTTCGTGTTTTGTTATCGGTAGTCGATAGCAGTTTTCGTGGCAGTATAACCAGCATCAATAGAGTTTGATGGATGGAAGGTACCCAGGCTGGTACCTACAGTGCATCAGGTATCGATTTCGACTGCGGTATAAGGGAATCTTACCTCATCATAACTAGTGTATATCTGTGTAATTGTAAGGGTGTGGTTGTTGGGGTGGGGGTGGGGTGGGGGGGGGAGGGGGTGGGGGTTGGGGGGGGGGGTTGAGTGTGTGGGGTAGGGGTGGTGGGGGGGGGGGGGGAGGAGGGCCCGCGCGCATGCGCGTGTGTGTGTGAGTTAAGACTGTGTGAGTGAGTAAATGTGTGTGTGTGTGAGTGTGTGTGTGTGTGTGAGAGAGAGAGTGTTTGGATTTTCTGTGATTTTTTGGTTCATACACACTCGCGCGCACGTGCGCACAACACACACAAAACACACCACACACACACACACACACACACAACACACACAACACCACACACCACACACACACAAAACACACACGGATGAGACTATAAACCAAGGCCCCGTGTGCGAACGCATGAAAAACATCTTGCGCACGCGTTTAAATCCTGTTCCGCTTTTCGAAAGAGTGGGCCCATTGTGTGCCGATGGGAAACAGATGAAAAAAATTTAAAAAAACCCGCATACACACGGGGACTGGATGTTAAAAAGACATTAGTGCTTTTTCCCATTATCCTCGATATAAAAGAAGAAACACACACACACACACACACACACACAAAACACACACACACACGCACACACGCACACAACCACACACACACACACACACACACACACACACACACACACACACACACACACACAAAGAGAGAAAGAAATTCTCGAATTGTGCCGGTGATTTACCCAAGTTTCCAGAGCGGAGTTCGAAGTGTGTCGATTTGTGCCGACACTGCATTCTTACTGCAT
>CM054157.1:49438454-49440954 GCA_028751875.1 Rapana venosa
AACCAACCAACCAACCAACCAACCAACCAACCAACCAACCAACCAACCAGCCAACAAACACAAAACAACAGCAACAACAACAGCAAACAACCTAACCCTGATTCAATCAGTACATAGTCACACACTTTTAATACGAGATTACAAAAATGTCAAGAGGTGACAGCCCGGATGTGGCCTCTGTGGTCGGCGGGGCTATAAACAACAGGATTGGATTGGATTGAAGCAGAGTCTTTTCTTTCAAAGCTACAAGGATTGCAATAACACACATTACACAAAAAAATGACACCCTTTACACATTCAATATATCACCGTTTTACGTGCTTTCTAAACAATACAGTACAATACAGAACAGAAATTTCGTGTGGATTTTGTTGTTTGTTTTTGCTTGATGGTTAAGTCTGCTTGGCTGTCTTCCACAGATCAAGGGTAGAAATGACTGCTGGTTTTCCAGTCTTGAGGGCGAGCTTAAGATTTTGTTGCAGGCGATGAAAGATTGGGGTTTTGTGTATGTTGGTAGTTATTTTTTTGGGGGGTGGTTGGGGGGTGGGTGGTGGAGGTGTTCTCTATGCCCGTAAGTCAAAACGCCAGAGCAGCAGAAAGCACTTCTACACCGTTTTGGAATGAGAGATCTGTGTGAAGCGTCTCTGTCTCTCTCTGTCTATCTGTCTCTTTTTCTTTTTCATCATCATCATCGTCGTCGTCGTCGTCGTTGTTGTGTTGTTGTTGTTGTTGTGTTGTTTTTGTTGTTGTTGTTTTGTTGTTCTTCTTCTTCTTCTTCTTCTTCTTCTTCTTCTTCTTCTTCTTCTTCTTCTTTTCTTCTTCTTCTTCCTCTACTGTTTCTGTCTGTCTGTCTGTCTGTCTTTCTCTGTGTCATGTATACTGTAATACATTATATTTATATTGCTGAAGTGTGATCTGTGTGTGTGTGTGTGTGTGTGTGTGTGTGTGTTGCTGTTGTTGTTGTTATTGTCGTCCTTCAATTTAACGTCTGTTCACTCTAAGTGATATTAGAGCGTGTGTGTGTGCGTGCATGTGTGTGTGCGCGCGCGCTTGTGGACTCATACGTGCGCATGTATGTGCATGCACGCAACTGTGCGTGCATGTGTGTTGAGAAATGGGGTGGGTTTGGGATAAAACGGGTTGTTAGAAGCCGTGATGAACTTTGGCACCCCCATAGATCACCGTGTTCTAAAAGACCCCCCCCCCCCCCCCCCTCCCCCTCCTCCCTTACCCTATAACTGATGCACCAGCTGTCAACGTGGCCCCTCTATTTCTACAGCCCTACCCTCCCTCCTATACCTCTTCCCTAACCCTACCCTACCTTACCCTAACCCTAACCCTATCCTACGCTACACTACACTACACTACACTACACTACACTCCCACTGCACTAAACTACACTACACTACACACCCTAACCCTAACCTACGCTACCCTACCCTACCCTACCCTACCCTACATACACTAACTAACACCTACCCTACCCAACCCTACACTACACTACTCTACACTAAACTACACACACTACACTACACTACACTACCCTACCCTACCCTACGCTTCCCTACCTTACCTTACCCTAACCTACCCTACCCTACCCTACCCTAACCCTACACTACCCTACACTACCTACACTACTCACACTACACTACCCTACCCTTACCCTACCTTACCTTACCCTACGCTAACGCTACCCTACCCTACCCTACACTACACTACCCTACACTACCCTACACTACCCTACACACCTAACACTACCCTAACCCTACACTACACTACCCTACCCTAACCCTACTACACTACCCTACCCTACACTACACTACCCTACCCTACCCTACACTACACGCACTGCACTGCACTGCACTACCCTACCCTACACTACACTACACCTAACACTACACTACACTACACTACACTACCCTACCCTACCCTACCCTACCCTACCCTACCCTACCCTACACTACACTACACTACACTACACTACACTACACTACACTACACTACACTGCACAGGAAACATGACTATGGAACAACAGAGAGAAAGAAAGGGCACGTAAAAGAGAATAAAAGGACGGAAGGGAGGGAGGGAGGGGAGGGGAGGGGAGGGACCGTTTGGCGCCACTCAGATCAGATCAGCTGACGATGAATGGATGGATGGATGGAAGTGGGGGGAGGAGAGAGGGAGGGGGGAGAAAGGGAGAAGGAGGGTAGGAGGACGTGTAGTGTGTGGTGTAGGCTAGTACAGAGAGAGAAGTTGAGAGACTGGGACAGGCATGAGAATGAAGTGTATAATTTTGGGTCCTGTATACTAACTAAATACCAGGCAATACAGTGTCATGTTTCTTGCAAAACACAGCAGCAACGGGTTGAGGGTGGGGGACGGGATAAGGGGTGGGGAGGGAGAGTGGGTTCGTGGTGGAGGCTGGGGGAGGGGGGGGGGGGGGGGGAGAAGGATCATATGTGTGTGTGTTGGTGTGAAAGGGTGGTGGGGAGGAGGAAA
>CM054157.1:49443454-49445954 GCA_028751875.1 Rapana venosa
GGATAGCTAGGGGCAGGGGCAGGGAATGGGGGAGGGGGGCATGGTTTGGCGCCACTCCGATCACATCAGCCGATGATGAATGGAGCTTTAATGCATAGGGAAGGGGTAGGGTGGGTCGGAGGGATGGTGTGGGAGAGTGGAGAAAAAGGATGAGAGGGGGGAGGGAAGGGGGTGTGACGTGTACGATTTTCAGCGTCGCAGCTGATTGAAGCTTGTCTCTGTGTGTGTGTGTGAAGCTTGTCTGTGTGTGTGTGTGTGTGTGGTGTGTGTGTGTGTGTGTGTGTGCGCGCGTGTGGTGTATGTGTGAGTGTGTGTGTGTGTGTGTGTGAGAGAGAGAGAGAGAGAGAGAGAGAGAGGAGAGAGAAGAGAGAGAGATTTGTTTGTTTGTTTTGAACAGAAAACAGGACCATGTGTGTATGTGACTGAATTCAAGAAACCTGAGTCAGCAGTTTTAGTGATGCTGCTGCAAGGCTGAGTGAGGAACACTTGCATGTTTGATGTTGGTTGAGGATAAGGATGCAGTGAATGGAAATAGTGCTTACAGTAGGCTGATGCAGCGATGAAAATAGTGCTTACAGTAGGATGAGGCAGTCATGAAAATAGTGCTTACAGTAGGTTGATGCAGTCATGAAAATAGCGCTTATAGTAGGCTGATGCAGTCATGAAAATAGCGCTTACAGTAGGCTGATGCACTCATGAAAATAGTGCTTACAGATAGGCTATCAGTGGGCGTGAGTTTGTTACTATTTCCATTTTCAGTTTACCAAGCAAATATTATGACATACAGAATACCTCCGTATCTGTTACATCTCCGCAGCGAGAGCTCGTCTTCTATGATGAATGAAGAATGATGAACGAAGACTTCGGCTCGTCTTCTTCACAGTCGTATTTATATACAATCTTTTATGTCTTCTACAAATTGTAAGATTTAAAATTCCTGTCCTGCAGTTTCCACGCCACACAGTTCAATCTGTCCGCCCCAACCGAACCCAGATTCGATATGTCGCATCCTCGGGGGTCGGAAGTCCGCGGGGAGGCTATCAGTATCATGTCAGGCCGCCATGAGGCCACCATCCACAGGGGTGATACACTGCTGCCAGATCCCTGTAGTGGTGTTCAGTAATGCCTGTTCTGAGCTAGCATACGCAGGGCACCGCTTTCTAAGGTCCCTGCTGACGACTAGCAATGTTTTCAGTCGTGAAGCCACAGCGAGTGGGACGTCCACCCGAGGTGGCAGCCACCACAATATCCTTTCAACGACCTTTTACTCGTGAACCTCCAACCACAAAGGCTTTAACTGCAGGCACAAAAGTGTATGGGGAAGCCGAAATGGAAGTCACCTTGAGACCAGTGCAACCGGGGCCACCGAATCAGAAACACATTACTTTGATTGCATGATGATCAGTGGTGATGACGGTGATGTCATGAAACGGCTATGGAAGTGCATTTGCTCTGAGACTTCTTGACAAGGCTGTATTTTACCCTTACTATCATAACGAGAGTAAGTCCTTCGGATGAGACTATAAACCGAGGCCCCGTGTGCGAACGCGCGCAGAACATATTGCGCACACGTTAAATCCTGTTCCGCTTTTCGTAAGAGTAGGCCATTGTGTGCCGATAGGAACGGATGACAAAATTTACAAAACACGGGTACTGGATGTAAAAAAGCACATAAGTACTTATTCCATAATCCTCGATACAAAAGAATTTTAAAAAAAATATCCCGGCGTGAACCGGGCCCAAGAGATACAGACACCTGCAGTGTTGGTCAGGTGATTTGAACAACCCTCTCAAACTCGCATCCGTAAAGTGGCTGACACTCATGAAAAAAGTCTTCCCATTGAGCCCATAGCAAACTCCCTCTAGGTAAGAGCCAACTGAAGTCCGATGTTGTTGTTGTTGTTGTTGTTGTTGTTGTCGCGATTGTATTTACATCCCAGCGGAGATTTCCGATATACGGACTGGTTTTGAAGTTCGAAAAATCCCTACGACTCTTATACGGGATCCGAACCTGTGTCCTTCCAGCCCGTACGTAACTCACGGCACTGGCAGCCAGTCTTGCCACAAGGGCACTGCCCTGGTGTTTCATGTACTCACGTTGGTGCCACCTTTCCTCTGCAGTCCATTTCACGGCTCCTTGGTCCCTGATGCAAGCGTCTGCTCAGTCTTCTTTCATCATGGTCATTATTAGCCTGAGGGTAGGTAGCCTAGTGGAGACGAAGTGGCAGACAGAGAAAACGATGGGAAGACAACGAACATCACAGAGAGAGTGGACTGGCCTTGAGGGACACGATTTGCTGCGGAAAGAAAGAAGAGGAGCGCGCGGGGAGTGGAGGAAGCTGGTTGCAAAATCGTCAGTGGTGGCCCCACGGTCTACAAGACTGCGGGATAGTCGAAGGTGAAGGACGGTAGTGCAGGTACCTAGGTGTGTTTTTAATATTATCAAGTACATGCGTTTATTACTTGCTGTTTGGATAAATGTTATTTTCTTGAGTTTGAT
>CM054157.1:49448454-49458454 GCA_028751875.1 Rapana venosa
ATCGAGCGTGGTTACCACTTGGATGGGTGACCGTTTGCGCGCCTTGGCTTCAGTACAGTCCCCCAGTTCACCCAGCTTTAAATGGGTACCTGCCTTCTTTAGGGTCAGGGAAGGTACAGCAGGGAGGGAGAGGAGATGGGCGCCACCCTCAATATGCTGGCCCCTAGAGAAGTGAGGTCTCTGACGCCTCGGTTCCCTACGACCTTACAGGTTATGGGGTGGACACCTTTACCTTTTACCTAGTGTTATATAGTCCTCTTTCTCTCGCAGACATACAGCATGGACAGGAATATAACAGCAGTAGTGTTATATAGTCGTCTTTCTCTCTCGCAGACATATAGCATGGACAGGAATATGACAGCAGTAGTGTTATATAGTCCTCTTTCTCTCGCAGACATATAGCATGGACAGGAATATAACAGCAGTAGTGTTATATAGTCCTCTTTCTCTCGCAGACATATAGCATGGACAGGAATATAACAGCAGTAGTGTTATATAGTCCTCTTTCTCTCGCAGACATATAGCATGGACAGGAGTATAACAGCAGTAGTGTTATATAGTCCTCTTTCTCTCTCAGACATATAGCATGGACAGGAGTATAACAGCGGTAGTGTTATATAGTCCTCTTTCTCTCTCATATATATATATAGCATGGACAGGAATATAACACCGGTAGTGTTATATAGTCCTCTTTTCTTTAAGACATATAGCAGGACAGGTTTTAACACAGTAGTGTTATATTAGCCTCTTTCCTCGCAGACATAAAAGCATGGACAGGATATACGCGGTAGTGGGTTTTATAGCCTCTTCCTCCTCGCAACATATAGCATGGACAGGAATATAACAGCAGTAGGGTTTTATAGTCCTCTTTCCTGGCAGACTAAAAGCATGGACAGGAAATAACAGCAGTAGTGTTAATAGTCCTCTTTCTCTCGCAGACATAAAACAAAGGGGCAGGGAATAACAGCAGTATGTTAATAGTCCCCCTTTTCTCTCTCGCAAAACATATAGCATGGACAGAATATAACAGCAGTAGGTTATATAGTCCTCTTTCTCTGGCAGACATATAGCATGGACAGGGAAAAATAACAGCAGTAGTGTTATATAGTCCTCTTTCTCTCGCAGACCCTATAGCATGGACAGGGAAAATAACAACATTGTGTTATATAATCCTCTTTTCTCTCGCTAGACATATAGCATGGACAGGAATATAACAGCAGTAGTGTTATATAGTCCTCTTTCTCTGGCAGACATATAGCATGGACAGGAATATAACAGCAGTAGTGTTATATAGTCCTCTTTCTCTGGCAGACATATAGCATGGACAGGAGTATAACAGCAGTAGTGTTATATAGTCCTCTTTCTCTGGCAGACATATAGCATGGACAGGAGTATGACAGCAGTAGTGTTATATAGTCCTCTTTCTCTGGCAGACATATAGCATGGACAGGAATAGAACAGCGGTAGTGTTATATAGTCCTCTTTCTCTCGCAGACTATAGCATGGACAGGAATAGAACAGCGGTAGTGTTATATAGTCCTCTTTCTCTGGCAGACATATAGCATGGACAGGAATAGAACAGCGGTAGTGTTATAGGGCCTATAGTCATCTTTCTCTCTCGCAGACTATAGCATGGACAGGAATATAACAGCGGTAGGTTATATAGTCCTCTTTCTCTCGCAGACATATAGCATGGACAGGAATATAACAGCGGTAGGGTTATATAGTCCTCTTTCTCTCGCAGACATATAACATGGACAGGAATAGAAACAGCGGTAGTGTTATAGGGCCTATAGTCATCTTTCTCTCTCGCAGACTAAAACATGGGCAGGAATATAACAGCGGTTGTGTTATAATAGCCCCCTTTCTCTCGCAACATTTTAGCATGGAATCCATTATATGTCTAGGAGCTTTCAGCTCATTGCCACTGCGATGGCAGTCGTTTTGCTTTTTTTCTTCCTTCCTTCCATCCTTGCATCCCTTTTCTTTCTTTCTTTTTTTTCTTTCTTTTTTCTTTCTTTTTTCTTTCTTGTTTTTTTCTTCCTTCCTTTTTTCCTTTTGTTCGTTCGTTCGTTTTTCTTCTTTTCTTTCTTTCTTTCTTTTTTTTCTTTTTTTCTTATTTCCTTCGCCGTTTTTTTTTCTTTCTTTTTTTCCCTTTCTTTCTTTCTTCTTTCTTTCTTTCTTTCTTTTCTTTCTTTTTTTTCCTTCCTTCCTTACTTCTTTTGTTCGTTCGTTTTTCTTTCGTTCGTTCGTTCTTCTTTCGTTCCCTTTTCTTTTCTTTCTTCTTTCTTTCTTTCTTTCGTTCGTTCTTCGTTCGTTCGTTTTGTTTTCGTTCGTTCGTTCGTTCGTTTTGTTCGTTTTTCCTTCCTTCCTTCCTTCTTCCGTCCCTTTCCCTTCCTTCCGTTCGTTCGTTTGTTTTTCTTTTTTTCTTTCTTTCTTTCTTTCTTTTGTTCGTTCGTTTTGTTCTTTTTTGTTTCTTTGTTTGTTTGTTTTTTGTTTTGTTTGTTTTGTTTGATTCTTTCTTTCTTTCGTTTTGGGTTTGTTCGTTCGTTTTGTTCGTTCTTCCTTTCCCTTTTTTCTTTCTTTCTTTCTTCCTTTCCTTTCGTTCTTTGTTGTTTTTTTTTTTTTTTTTTTTTTTTTTCCCCCCCCTTCCCCCCCTTTTTTTTCCCCTTTCGTTCGTTCTTTCTTTCCCCTTTTTTTCCCTTTTTTTTTCCTTTTTTTTTTTCTTTCTTTTTCCTTTTTTTTTCTTTTTTTTCTTTCTTTTCCTTTTCCTGTCTGTCTGCGGGCTGTCTGTCTGTCTGTCTGCTTTCTTCTTTCTTTCTGTCTTTCTTTCTTTCTTTTTTTTTTCCTTCGCCCCCTTGTGTTTTTGTGTGGTGTGTGTGTGTGTGTGTGTGTTTTGGTGTGTGTGGTGTGGTGTGTGTGTTTTGTGTGTGTTCTTTTTTGAACTCTACCCCTAAAAAGTGTTTTTTAGAAATTTGTGTGCGTGTGTTGTTGTTGTTGTTTTTGTGTATCGCTTTTTTTTCTCCTTTTTTTCCCCCCTTTTCCGTTTCTCTTTTTCCTATTGTTCTTCCGCCTTTTTTTTTTTTTCCCCCTCCCCCCTCCTCTTTTCCCTCCTCCTTTTTCTTCTCTTCCTTTTTAGCTCTTTATTCATTAACAAAAAAAAAAAAAAAAAAAAAAAAAATAAAATTTTATTTCTTTCGTTCCCGCAGAACTCCGGGGCCCCAAACGTAAATTTGTGCGTAGCACGGTTTTTTAAAACACCGTGAATAGCCGCTTTTTCCGACTTCGGGGGGGGTTTTTGATTTTTTTTTTTTAATTTGGATTCTGGTCTGTCAAAATTTCCCCCAAATTTTCTTCTACAACCACGCTGCTGCTACACTGCTGCTGCTGCAAATTTCACCTACTGCTGCTGCTGCTGCTGCTGCTCTGCGCTGCTCTGCTGCTGCTGCTAAAAAACTACAAACTACACACCACACCACATCATAAAATCCCAGCAACAAAAAAAAAAAAAAAAAAAAAAACCCCCGCAAAGAATGATGAAAGATTGTCAAAAAAAACCCAAACAAATTATAAAAATAAACAAAAAAACAACAAAAAACAACCACTCCCCCCAAAAAAACCCCCCAACAACACACCCCCCCCCCCCCCCCCCCCCAGCCACCGAACAACAAAAAACCCCACCACAAAACGAAGCAAAACAAAAAACAAAACCCCACGATGACTACAGGAATTAGAAGAAAAACCTGGTGGCTGGAAAGACGAAGAAACAAAAGAGAAGAAGAGATAGAACCCAAGGAAAAAGAAAGAAAAGAAAAGAAGACCTGGAGACCAAGAAGAAGAAGAAGAAGAAGAAGAACAAGGTCAGCAAACAACAACGAATACCAAATCTTTACCATCTCAGAAAGGCGAGAAGATCTTTTGGGTTACAAGGAAGTAAAGTTAAAAACAACATGATGAGCATCAGCACAGAACAACATGAACAACAGCTAGAAAAGAAAACAACATGAACAACAGCTAGAAAATAGAACAGAACAACATGAACAACAGCTAGAAAAGAAAACAGAACAACATTGAACAACAGCTAGAAAATAGAACAGAACAACATGAACAACAGCTAGAAAATAGAACAGAACAACAATGAAACAAACAGCTAGAAAAGAAAACAGAACAACATGAACAGCTAGAAAATAGAACAGAACAACATGAAACAGCTAGAAAATAGATCAGAACAACATGAACAACAGCTAGAAAAGAGAACAGAACAACATGAACAACAGCTAGAAAATAGAACAGAACAACAAGAACAACAGCTAGAAAATAGAACAGAACAACATGAACAACAGCTAGAACATAGAACAGAACAACACAAAAACAACAGAAAATAGAACAGAACAACATGAACAACAGCTAGAACATAGAACAAAAACAACACGAACAACAGCTAGAAAATAGAACAGAACAACAGCTAGAAAATAGAACAGAACAACATGAACAACAGCTAGAACATAGAACAGAACAACATGAAAAAAAAGCTAGAAATAGAACAACAATCGCAAGAACAAACAACAAAAACAAAAACTCAGCGAAACACCACCACCACACCACCACCACCACCACCACCACCACCACCACCACCACAAAGCGACAACAGCCACAACAACAACAACAACAACTACTCCCTACTACTACTACAGTCAGAAAATTGAAAAGATCAAAGAAAAGAAAAAGTACGTAACCCTAAGAAACAACTGTATACCTACGCACACGCACGCACGCACGCACCACGCACGCACGCACGCACGCACGCACGCACGCACGCACGCACGCACGCACACACAAAACACACACAAACACACACCACACACACACACACACACACGCTCTCACTCCACCCTAAACCTCCCTTCCCCCCCCCCCCCCCCCCCCCCCCCCCCCCCCACCCCACAACCACCCGCACCACACACACACAAGTTGCAAGGCAGCAAGCAGCAAGTCATTCAATCATCAGGGGTCTCCATCACTTCAGGGGTGGGGAGGGGGAATAGGGAGGGTGGGGATTCAATTACAGCCCTGCCCTCCCAAAATGAAGAAGCAGGAACACCTCCCAAAAAACAAAAAATCCCTCCCCCCCCAAAAAAAAAAAGCTTTTCCCCCCCCCCCCCCCCCCCCCCCCCCCCCCCACCAATCCACAAACCACCCCCCAAACCAAAAACCCAAACCAATACGCAAACTACTTCTTAATTTACACTGCACAAAACTCAGCTAGTCCCCCCCCCCCCCCCCCCCGTTTTTGCCCAACTACCGTTACTTAATTAACATTTTAACGCTGCTTCCGTGCTTGTTTCTCTGTCTTGTTTCAGTCTCTGTCTTTTTTTCTCTTCTGTTTCAGTCTCTGTCTTGTTTCTTTTCTGTTTCAGTCTCTGTCTTGTTTCTCTTTTTTCAATCTCTGTCTTGTTTCTCTGTCTTTTTTCAGTCTCTGTCTTGTTTCTCTGTTTCAGCCCTCTGTCCTTTTTTCTCTGTCTGTTTCAGTCTCTGTCTTGTTTCTCTTTTTTCAGTCTCTGTCTGTTTCTCTGCCCTGTTTCAGTCTCTGTCTTTTTTTCTCTGTTTCAATCTCTGTCTTGTTTCTCTGTCTGTTCAGTCTCTGTCTTTTTTTCTCTGTTTCAATCTCTGTCTTGTTTCTCTGTCTGTTTCAGTCTCTGTCTTGTTTCTCTGTTTCAATCTCTGATCTTGTTTTTCTCTGCCCTGTTTCAGTCTCTGTCTTGTTTCTCTGTTTCAATCTCTGTCTTTTTTCTCTGTCTGTTTCAGTCTCTGCTTGTTTCTCTGTTTCAGATTTCTGTCTTTTTTTCTCTGTCTGTTCAGTCTCTGTCTTGTTTCTCTGTTTCAATCTCTGTCTTGTTTCTCCGTCTGTTTCAGTCTCTGTCTTGTTTCTCTGTTTCAATCTCTGTCTTGTTTTCTCTGTCTGTTTCAGTCCGTCTTGTTTTCTCTGTTTCAATTCTGTCTTGTTTCTCTGCTGTTCAGTCTCTGTCTTGTTTCTCTGTTTCAATCTCTGTCTTGTTTCTTTTTCTGTTTCAGTCTGTCTTGTTTCTTTGTTTCAGTCTCTTGACTTGTTTTCTCGGGTCGGTTTCAGTCTGTCTTGTTTCTCTGTTTCAGTCTGTCTTTTTCTCTGTCTGTTTCAGTCTGTCTTGTTTCTCTGCCCTGTTTCAGTCTGTCTTGTTTCTCTGTCTGTTTCGGGTCTCTGTCTTGTTTCTCTGTCTGTTTCGGGTCTCTTGTCTTGTTTCTCTGTCTGCTTCAGTCTCTGTCTTGTTTCTCTGTCTGCTTCAGTCTCTGTCTTGTTTCTCTGTCTGTTTCAGTCTATGTCTTTCTCTGTTTCAGTCTCTGTCTTGTTTCTCTGTCTGTTTTCAGTCTCTGCCCTTGTTTCTCTGTCTGTTTCAGTCCCTGTCTTTTTTCTCCGTTTCAATCTCTGTCTTGTTTCTCTGTCTGTTTCAGTCTCTGCTTGTTTCTCTGTTTCAGACTCTGTCTTGTTTTTCTCTGTCTGTTTCAGTCTCTGTCTTGTTCTCTTTTCAATCTCTGTCTTGTTTCTCCCGTCTGTTTCAGTCTCTGTCTGTTTTCTCTGTTTCAATCTCTGTCTTGTTTCTCTGTCTGTTTCAGTCTCTGTCTTGTTTCTCTTTTTCAATCTCTGTCTTGTTTCTCTGTCTGTTTCAGTCTCTGTCTTTTTTTCTCTTTTTCCCAATCTCTGTCTTGTTTCTCTGTCTGTTTCTGTCTCTGTCTTTTTTCCCTCTTTTTTCAATCTCTGTCTTTTTTCTCTTTCTGTTTCAGTCTGTCTTGTTTCTTTTTTTTCAGTCTCTTGACTTGTTTCTCTGTCGGTTTCAGTCTGTCTTGTTTCTCTGTTTCAGTCTGTCTGGTTTTCTCTGTCTGTTTCAGTCTGTCTGGTTTCTCTGTTTCAGTCTGTCTTGTTTCTCTGTCTGTTTCAGTCTCTGTCTTGTTTCTCTGTCTGTTTCAGTCTTTTTGTCTTTTCTCTTCTTGCTTCAGCCCTCTGTCTTGTTCTCTGTCTGCTTCAGTCTATGTCTTTCTCTGTTTCAGTCTCTGTCTTGTTTCTCTGTCTGTTTCAGTCTCTGTCTGGGTTCTCTGTCTGTTTCAAGTCTCTGTCTTGTTTTTTGTCTTGTTCCTGTTTCAGTCTCGCCCTTGTTTCTCTGTTTCAGTCTGTCTTGTTTCTCTTCTGTTTCAGTCTCTTTGTTTTGTTTCTCTGTCTGTTTCAGTCTCTTGTCTTGTTTCTCTGTCTGTTTCAGTCTCTGTCTTTTTTGTCCGTTTCAGTCTCTTGTCTTGTTTCTCTGTCTGTTTCAGTCTCTTGTCTAGTTTTTCTTCTGTTTCAGTCTCTGTCTTGTTTGTCTTTTTCAGTCTGTTGTCTTTTTCTCGTCTGTTTCAGTCTCTTGTCTTGTTTCTCTGTCTGTTTCAGTCTCTGTCTTTTCTCTGTTTCAGTCTCTGTTTTTGTTTCTCTGTCATATTAGCTGTCTTGTTTCTCTGTGTCAGTCTCTGTCTTGTTTCTCTGTCTGTTTCAGTCTCTGTCTTGTTTGTCTGTCTGTTTCAGTCTCTGTCTTGTTTCTCTGTTTCAGTCTCTGTCTTGTTTCTCTGTCTGTTTCAATCTCTGACGTGTTTCTCTGTCTGTTTCAATCTCTGTCTTGTTTCTCTGTTTCAGTCTCTGTCTTGTTTCTCTGTCTGTTTCAGTCCTACTTGTTTCCTGTCTGCTTCAGTCTCTGTCTTGTTTCTCTGTCTGTTTCAGTCTCTATCTTGTTTCTCTGTCTTTTTCAGTCTCTATTTTTGTTTCTCTGTCTGTTTCAGTCTCTATCTTGTTTCTCTGTCTGTTTCATCTCTGTCTTGTTTCTCTGTCTGTTTCAGTCTCTGTCTTGTTTCTGTGTCTGCTTCAGTCTCTGTCTTGTTTCTCTGTCTGTTTCAGTCTCTGTCTTTCTCTGTTTCAGTCTCTGTCTTGTTTCTCTGTCTGCTTCGGTCTCTGTCTTGTTTCTCTGTCTGCTTCAGTCTCTGTCTTGTTTCTACGTCTGTTTCAGTCTCTGTCTTTCTCTGTTTCAGTCTCTGTCTTGTTTCTCTGTCTGTTTCAGTCTCTGTTTGTTTCTCTGTCTGCTTCAGCCCTCTGTCTTGTTTCTTTGTAAGTTTCAGTCTCTGTCTTTCTTTGTTTCATTCTCGTCTTGTTTTCTCTGTCTGCTTCTGTCTCTGTCTTGTTTCTCTGCTGCTTCAGTCTCTGTCTTGTTTCTAGTCTGTTTCAGTCTCTGTCTTTTTTTCTATGTCTGTTTCAGTCTCTGTCTTGTTTCAGTCTCTGTCTTGTTTCTCGTCTGTTTCAGTCTCTGTCTCGTTTCCCCGTCTGTTTCAGTCTCTGCCTTGTTTCTTTGTCTTGTTTCTCTGTTTCAGCTCTGTCTTGTTTCTCTGTCTTTTTTCAGTCTCTGTCTTGTTTCTTTGTCTTGTTTCTCTGCCGTTTCAGTCTCTGTCTTGTTTCTCTGTCTGTTTCAGTCTCTGCTTGTTTATTTGTCTTGTTTCTCTGTCTGTGTCACTTTCAGTCTCTGTCTTGTTTCTCTGTCTGTTTCAGTCTCTGTCTTGTTTCTCTGTCTGTTTCGTCTCTGTCTTGTTTCTCTGTCTGTTTCACTTTCAGTCTCTGTCTTGTTTCTCTGTCTGTTTCAGTCTTTTGTCTTATTTCTCTGTCTGTTTCAGTCTCTGTCTTATTTCTCTGTCTGTTTCAGTCTCTGTTTTGTTTCTCTGTCTGTTCAGTCTCGTCTTGTTTCTCTGTCTGTTTCAGTCTCTGTCTTTTTTCCCTTCTGTCTTGTTTCAGTCTCTGTCTTGTTTCTTTTGTCTGTTTCAGTCTCTGTCTTGTTTTCTCTGTCTGTTTCAGTCTCTGTCTTGTTTCTCTGTCTGTTTCAGTCTCTGTCTTGTTTCTCTGTCTGTTTCAGTCTCTGTCTTTATTCACTGTCTGTTTTAGTCTCTGCTTGTTTCTCTGTTTCGCTGTCTGCCGGTATCTCTGTCTCTGTGTTTAGTCGTCATGCTTTTATTACAGTATTGATAAGAAAATCTGTTGTGAGAGCGGCTCAACAAGCATAGAGCTGATGTTGCGGTCTTCCCTGTGTCTGTGTGTCTGTCTCTCAGTCTGTCCGTCCGTCCGTCGTCTGTCCATCCTCTCTCTCTCTCTCTCTTCCTCTCTCGTCTCTCTCTCTCTCTCTCTCTCTCTCTCTCTCTCTCTCTCTCTTTTCTTTCTCTCTCTCTCGCCTGGCTGTTTGTTTGCATCTGCCATCCGTCTGTCTGCTTGCTTGTTTTTCGCTCGCTTCTTCAATGCCTGCTCCCCCCCCCCCCCCCCCCCCCCCCCCCCCCCTGTCTCTCTGTCTGTCTCTATCTCTCTGTCTTTCTGCCTGCCTCCCTCCCTCCCTCTCACACACACTACATACACACCACACCACACCACATCTCTCTCTCTCTCTCTCTCTCTCTCTCTCTCCATCTCTCTCTCTCTCTCTCTCTCTCTCTCTCCCCCTCCCTCCCTCCCCCCCCCCTCTCTCTCTCTCCCTCCCCCCCCCCTCTCTCTCTCTCTCTCTCACACACACACACACACACACACACACACACACACACACACACACACACACACACACACACACCCACATTAGCTTTTCGTAAGGCCATTGTGTGCCGGTGGGAACAGTTGACAATATTTTCAAAACCGCATACACACGGGGACTGGTTGTAAAAAGCACATGATTATGTGCTTATTCCATTATCCTCGATATTTATAAAAAAAACAACACACCACCTCTCTCTCCCTCCCTCTCTCTTTCTCTCTGTCTGTCTCTCTGTGTCTGTCTGTCTCTGTCTGTCTGTCTGTCTCGCTTCCATATTTGACAGCCTTCTTTCTCTCTCTCTCTCTCTCTCTCTCTCTCTCTCTCTCTCTCTCCTC
Organism: Rapana venosa; assembly: GCA_028751875.1. Classification (NCBI taxonomy): domain Eukaryota; kingdom Metazoa; phylum Mollusca; class Gastropoda; order Neogastropoda; family Muricidae; genus Rapana; species Rapana venosa. The sequence continues at coordinate 49,458,401 of CM054157.1, forward strand.
TCTCTCTCTCTCTCCTCTCTCTCTCTCACCAACATAACAGTCAGCTTCTCTCTT